>PVLA01000967.1:183121-424679 GCA_004027455.1 Hydrochoerus hydrochaeris | reverse complement strand
CTCTCTCTCTCTCTCTCTCTCTCGTATATGCCATATCAGCAGTATGCCTATGCATATCATATCTTGATCCTTTTTACTTTCCCTTCCCCAAGCCTCGCCTTTCCCCGATCCACATCTCCTCTTCCTATTTTGTAGAAACTCTTGTCTTCCCTGTTACCTATCATTTGTTTTACCTTTATATTACTTATATTTTGCATTTCTCATATAAGAAAAATCATGTGACATTTAAGTAGTATCTAATTTGCTTCACTTAGCATTATTGCTAAGTACAGTGTAATATAAATTCTGCTTTGATTTAGTAGAATCTAGATTCAGGAAAGGAGGAAGTAGAGAGATGTGAAACAGAAATTTATGTAATCTCTAAAACTTCTTTCACAGAGTATGTGTGAAATTGAGTTTAATGACGTTAATTAGTTTTGCACACAAATATTTATACTATGGTATGGATTAAAGTCCTAAAAGCTAAAAAGGACAGGAACCAAATATTCAGAGAAAGACATTCAATGCAAGTTTTCTAAGCTGCAGTAAATAGAACCAAAGCTATTGCCATCAATGTCACTTCTTTGATGTGGTTATGCTTATCAGCAAAGAGAGTCAATGCCACATTAAAATGCACGAGGTACTTGTTTTATTGTGTTTGGGGGTTTTGGAGTCTTCTAGAGGTGTTTTCAGGGTTCTTTCTGTACATAAACAAAGAATTGGTTTAAACTAGTGCAAACAGTAGCAAGATTTGTATTTTATTACAGGTGGGAAAAGAAACATGCTCTGCAGAGTAAATTTGGGTCCAGAAATAGTAAGGAAAAAAGCACACTGTACAGCATAAGAGTGGAATACTATGAAAGTACAGAGTAGTGAAAGACCCAATAGCAACTTTTCAAGCTGATGTCAGGTCTAGGTTGTCCTATGAAAAAACTGCTCAATTCTATAACAAGTCTACTTGTATGGCTTTGGGAACTGTTCTGAACATATATCCTGAGATTTTGGAATTTAACAGATCATCAGTATTTTCCTACCCAGTCTGCCACACCCTGTTCTCTTGCTGCAAGGGAATAGTTGCATATCATTTCAAATTCTGCTTATTTTCCTCAGACTACACTGAAGAGATGTTATTAAGTCACTTTCATACGAACTCCAAGTGCAACTCCTTTGGCTTGTGTTTTGGAAGCTCACTTGTTACCAGAAGAAAAAGAAACCTCACCTTTCTTACCTGATTTCTTGTGGTTGCTTACCCTTCCACCCTTATTATTACATTCATAGCTGTTCATCTAAAGGTTGCCACATTCTGCCTTGCATCTGCCTACTCTACTTTGCCCCTGTTAACCAGATTCACCTCCACTTTTTAGAAAGCCACTGTTTTTCCTCAGTGAACGAGTTTTTTTCCATCATTTTATTCCTCCCTTAACTAATTAATTTTGCTTACATAAATCCACATTGTATTTTTTATATTTTTTCTAGTTCAGAAATAATACATATAGTTTCAGTAAAAGAAATCAAAGTTTTCTGCAAATTTAGATATACTATAAGACTCCAAAGGACAGAACTTCTAATTTCTGTTTTAAGGAATAAGGCAAGGTTTTTGTGCAAAATGATGTCAGCTAATTCCAAAAAGGTAACATATAAAATATGCATGTGGCAAACACATATGTGATAACTTATAAAAATGATCTCAGTTTTTATTGTGATATCTCACAGGCATGTTTATTTTATTCTCCTGGTTTTATTAACTTTCATGCCTTGAACCAAATTGGAAAAATCAAATAGTTCCTATCAACACAAGAAAAATTATCAAGCCCAGTATGCTAATAATAAATTTTCTCACTGTCGAATGATCTGATTCATACTTAAAACAGGAAGTCATTTATTAAAGTCAAAATAGAATTTTTTAGGCTCCTTCAAAACTCATATTTTTTCTGGAATGTCTTTAGAGAAATTATTAAACATTTATATAATTGCTAAATTTACAATAAAAATTGTTTGTATTCCATAGTCAGACTGGTATAGTGTATGTTTTGCATGAAAGTGTTTCCTGAGCTTCTCAAATCCACAGGATAGTACATCATGGTGAAGTATAATTGTTTTAATAGTAAAAGATTAAAACTCTATACTAGGGGCTGGGGTTGTAGCTCAGTGGCACAGTGCCAGCTTGGCAAGCGCAAGGCCCTGGGTTCATTTCCTGGTACCAAAAAACTGAAAATAAAACAAAACAAAAAATCTCTATACTATTTAATATCTTAATAATTTCTAGTATGTATAGTAAGCATAGATATGTATTCTTACACTATTTAGCTGTTTTCTTATAGACATCATATTGAAAATTTCAATGTAAATTATTAACTTTGAAGTAAATGCTGGACTTATTTTTGTTGTTGTTTGGAGGAAAATATAAATGAAAGACATTAATAAATTTTATTTCCATGATACATTAGAAAGTTTTAAAAGTAAAGATAAGAATGTGCCCATAACTGGTTACATAGTTGCTGTTGTTATTTTTAAAAAATACATTCTAGAGCCACATTTTGTCACAGCTTACAAATTTTAGATGAAAAAGAAGAGCGAGATCTAAAATGACCTTAATGTCGCTATTAAACTTATGTCTTGAGGGAAACAAAGAAAACAATAACTTGAAGATAGAGGTTTACTGATAAACACTTCTGTTTCACCATCTGCTCCTTGCCACCCCATAGCAGAGTTAACCTGCAATGAGATACCAGGGCGGGGTTGGAGAGGCCAGGTACATTGGGATGCGGTGAGAGCAAGGAAGGTGGTGTGGGAGCAGATGGTGGCCAGAGAGAGCTGCTTCATGGCACTGTTGGCATGGTTACGGAAAGGCAGAGCAATGTGCTAACAATCTCTGCCAATTTCTAAATGTTTCAACTCTTTACTTGGCTTGTAGTCCCAAACTTGACTTGCTTGCTGTCATATAACTTCCTTTGTTGCCAACAGTTCCTATAAAAGCACTCTTCTCCTTATATTGCCCAAAAGCTATTTAAAATGCATACTTTATTTATTATAATTAATCTACCCAGATGCAGGAAAACAGTATTCAGTGTCTTGGATCTCTAGGTGAATAATAATTTGTTCTTGTCACACCCCTAATTTTATTTGTCTGTGTATGTTTGTGTGTCTGTGTGTCATTATAAATGCTTTATGTGATTTATTTATATCATAGGACCAAATATTGTTAAAATAGTTCAGTGGACGTTTTTCTTTTTTTTTTTATTTCAATTTGTAGAACTCCCATGGACATTTGCTTTTCTGATCTTTAGTTGAATTTCTAATTTCATTTAAAGAACTGAAGAAAAAGATGGCCTAATTTAACTTGAAATAAATAGGTCCTTGGCTAAAGATTTATTTTTTTCTTAAAACAAATAGACTGCAATTGTTACTGCCATTTGTATTGCCTCACATGTCCTTAGAGAATATGCATATTGAGTTGGTTTAAAGTTTTCAACCATAAGGCATGGTTGAAGCAAAACATTGTATAAGGTCAAACCATGTATAATTGCAACCCTTCAGCTTTATTGAATTGTATGATAGCTATTTTGTATGATTTAGCCTGATATGTACATTGTTTATTCTTTGTGGGTTGAAGTTTAGTAAAAATAATAACAAGAATTATGCCTATGTATGTTTAGTATTGAAACTAAATAAAATTGGCACATAATATTCCAAACTTGGACAAGTGTGGCAGTTTGTCTTTATAGAAGTCCTCTGAGAACATTGTTTATATGTAATTTGGGTGGGGGGAGTTTGGGTCTTTTAAATTTATGTTTTTATTTTGGGATAACACATACTTAAAAGTAACTTTTCTATATATAAAAATAATTGACTCAACAAAGAGGTAGCTAGACAATTTTCTGTTAGTTTAAAAATAGAAGGATTAGTTTGTATACTGATTGTTCGAATTTTTTTGCTCAGAATTAGTCCAAAGCAAAAATATTAAGCTTTTCTCATTCTGTAACAGAATGATTCTCCCTTTTTTCTTTTGTCAAACTTTTTATAGTGGAATGAACTCATTCTATAAAATACACAAGTGATTGCTATTAAATGTCTATCTTTTTAGTCTAAATGTGATTAGTTCTTTTGAACAGAGATGAAAATTAAATTGGGGTTTGTACCTATATTTAGAAGAAATTATTGTATCGGTATTGGAAGTGTTCATTACATTTTTGTGGCGAACCTCATTGTATTACACTGAAGCAAACATTATGTTTAAAAACCATTTCAACCACGTCCAGTCTTGTTCCTTTGCTTTATTTTAGTAATTGAAGTATAAAAGGGAAGCCTACATTATTAACTAGAAAAATATGTGCTTTTGAATGACAAAATTTTTCTAACCAAAACAGATTTTCCATTTACAGAAATTTAACTCATTTATAAATAATAAGAACACATATTAAGTATGAAATATCTTTTGGTTTTCTCCTAAATTCGCTTTATGATATGTGGTATATTTTTTAAAGGAAGGTCTGAAGGGTGTAAAATCAGTCTTCATTCATTTGCATGTTAATAATAACGCATTTGTTAGCATAATGTGACTGACCCCTGAATTCTGAGAGAGTTAGCTGAAGGTGATCACTTATTTTCTGGTGTTTTTGCTTAGTCTTAAAGTGCAAAATGATCTTAGTTTTGCTCTTATTCTTTTTACTTTGATCTAAAGTGATTTTTTCTTTTTATAATGTTTACAATTTTAAATATATTTTTTCCGTTATACATATGATTTGAGGTTTTGTTCTAATGTTCTAGATAGTGTTTTGTCTTCTCATTAGGTGTAGGTTTATTTGTACATCTGTCTACCTAAATTTTAACCCACTAATACCGATTTTCTTATTTTCCTTAATAGAATTAATTCAAACTGATTTATATCAGCTATTTTTTTGTTTTTAATATTTGAGCCTCTACCACCATTGAGTAGGAAATAGTAGAGTATTCTGTAGCATGACTTAACTCTTTTAAGGTCAAACTGATAGTTTTTTTTTTCATTTTGTTAAGTTTTTATATATTTGGTTTTATATTTCTACATTTATTATTTAATATAGGTTGTATTAGAAATATCATTTTTGACAACTTTCATACTGCCTGTCTCTATTTTTACCTTACATTTTATAATTATCAATGCACGCAGACAGTAATGGGTATCCAATAAATATTCTCTATTTTGTAGTAAACCTATTTTTTACTAAATCAATGTACTATTGTTACTGAATTATGTTAGCAGAAAATTATTAACCACAACTTTCAGCTAACTCTCAACCCTTTGAAGTATACTTGTTTCATCTGTGTTTCCAACTGGGTGGCTAGAAAAATATCAATAGTAGTATTTCAGAAATCAAAAAAATCTCAGTAGTAGCATATATTTTGGTTTGGGTTTTGGTTCGGCAAACGATGATTTACTCAATGTAGATAAAATTATGGGTAACTGTGACTGTTTCCTCTTTTAGTTAAAAACTAAGTGAAAATGACAGAGAGATAATGCTTTAATATTAAGTGGAATAGCATACACTCACGAAAAACAAATTAGGCCTTTACTAACAATAAAAACACAGTAATATTTCATTTGCTTGTAATTTGCTACTATTTGGATTATTAGTTGGTTTCTGAAAATCAGTTTTCAGTATTTGAAGGTTTCAATCAGTTTATGGTGATTAACATCAGTTTTGCTAATTATCACAGAGTTTAGTCAGTGAAATTATGATGTGGTCTTTTTTTAACTGTTGTTACATCACTTAGTATCTGCTTACCCTTTTTACACTTTAATAAAATACGGGAAAGTTGAAATAATTAGACATCCAACTGTAATTGAGCATTATGAAGATTAAGGGGGAGTGTATGGTCATTAGAAGCAAAATGTTTTCATTTATACAGTGAGCAATGAAGTCCATTAATAAACCACTTTCTGTCTCTAATGATCCTAATTCTCTCTAATTGTACACAAATTTAACAACAAATTTATTTTCTTCTTTCATTTTGGAGAGGAAGATTATTAAAACAGAGATACTTGGTATATGTGTGGTTTTTTAAAATTTTTATTTTATTTAAAGAGAAAAATACCAAAAAAGGTAGAAATATTACAGAATTTTAAAAAAAGGATAAACAGTAAGAGATCATTGGTTGATAAATTCCATATTGTCCTTTTAGAAATAGTTCTTCAATATGGGTTGTTTTTTCTTCCTTAAATTTTGGTGTGTTTTCATGAATGTCAGCAATTATTTCTAGATAAGCTGATTAGGTGAGTTCCCCTAATAGAGGTATCTTAGTCCTTTCAGTTTAGAAAGATTGTTGTCTTGCCATGCATGGTAATGCACACCTGTAATCCCTGCTCTAGGGAGATTAAGACAGGAGGATTCTTGTGAGTTTGAGACCAGCCTGGGCTACAAGGTGAGCTCAAGGCCAGTCTGAATTGTGGAGTGTAAACCTCTCTCAAAAATACAAAACAAAATAATATCTGTCTTATAAAATACATAATTCAAAATATCTGAGTCTGCTAAAAATTGAAAATGATATCTCAGTAAAGAGTTAATAAAAGACAAATCTCTTGTTAGGCTCTGGCAGTCTCTCACCTTCATAGTAGCAACACTCTTAACCCACCTCCTTATAACTAAGTTTCTTTAAAAAGCAGCACTTACCCTTCACTGAAATAGTGTTTACTTAGGTCCACAGTCTTCTGCCTGCAGTTACAGGCTATCCTGGAGTACACACCTTTGCACTTTTGGTCTTAATATTCAGGATCTTGGCATACCATGAATCAACTGTGCTTATTCTCCAAACTTTCTATATGTGCCCTTCGTACCTTTTAGTGTAGTTATTTACTTCATTTACATATTATATGTACCAAGAAATAATATTAGTCAAAGAAATATGTGCTATTTTTACAAAAAAATGTGCTGATTGCTTTCAAAATACTTGGTTAAATCATTTTAAATTTGCTCTCCCATCACATGACAGTAACGAAACTTAAAAGATAGGAACCAATTCCAAAGCCTTCTGTCATTAGATGGCTTCATTGAAGGTTTCATATTCCAGAAACTTCAATATAGAAACAAGTACAGTGGGTATATTTTGTGTGTATGTTACAAGTCACAAGAGCTTTGTGGAGAGCCTATCAAATATTGCTAATACATTGCCTTATCTCTACACAAAAGATTGCCCGATGAATATTATTTATACTTCTTTTGTTAAAATAGTTAACATGTGTATCATGTCTTATAAACACCTTCATTAACTGACCTCTTTGGTTATTCAGCCTTGCCTGATTTTCTTTTCTTTTCTTTTTTTTTTTTTGTTACCGGGGATCAAACTCATGACTGTGTGCTTGCACGGCAAGCGCTTATGCTGCTGAGCTAAATCCCCAGCCCTCTGATTTTCTAATTATCCTTTGTAGTCTTGTCTATTACATTAAAAACTTTTTTGTTGTTCACCCATATTCAATAACAGTATTAACTTTATCATCTATGTTCTACTGTCTTCTCTTTACTGTATAAAAAATGGACCATGACATGTTTACATGTTTTTTTCTTTATTGCTGTGTTCAAATCCAGGGTCCAGTGCATGCTGGATAAACTGTGTACCACTGACTTGTATTCCTAGTCAACATGTTTAAATATTGAAGATTCTTTTTCCTCTCCAATATAATCTCAACTCCCATAAGCTGTTGTCATTTTTTTCAGTTAATCCATATTTTTAAAAGATTTGAGAGAAATATGGAGAGTTTTCAGTGGTGCCTAAGCACAGTACATCCTGTGAAGAAAATAGAACTGTTCTAGAGGAATGCACATTCTGATTAAAGAGTTATGGTTAACAAATAAGAAGCACTTAGGAAAATTTTTTTTTTTTTTTTAGGAAATTCTTATGGAGCGAATTATAAATTTTCTAGGAACTAATAACATTTTCCATCATCTATACCTTCATATGGTATACATTGATCTACAAAAAACAGCATTTTAGTATAGTTCTATATTACTTTTATATTCCAAATTCCCTAAAGGCATTTTACTCAGAAGAATGGGTATGTGTTTGTAGTGGTCACATGTGATGTGTGTTAACATGGCATAACAATATTATCCATGAAACATTTATTCATTCACCTAATATAATTAACAGTAAGAAAATACCTTAGCACTTCATCGCACTGAAGTATCCTAAACATAGTGCAAGTCCTACAGAATCATTAAAGCTACATGTGTCAACATGATGTACATGTTCATGATATATGAACATCACATTTCCCCTTCTTTTTCATTTATTATTTAGTACTTCACATAGTTCATTCTTAATTGATGAATGATTTGATCATTGAATAGTAACATGTTTGTACATTTCACTCAATATTTACTTAGTCCTACTATGTGCAATGCACTAGAGTAGAAATATATAAGTGATCCCTTGTCTTCAATCAGGTGACAGGAATAAAATGTTCTTGATAAAATCATTGCAAAATATTTCACCAGGTTGATGCTCAGAGAAATTTCTTAATTTTGTCTTGAACAGTCTTAGTTTATTACACGTCTTACAACTTCAAAATAGAATTGGATGACAAATACCAATGAAAATTAAAACGACTCTTTAGATCATATAAGAAAAGGCAATAATCAGAAAATCAGACCCACTTGCTACATTTATATTAATTCATATAAGGTATAGTTATGAAAACTATAAAATTAAAATCCATTTCTTAACAGTAATTCCTAAGAAAATATTTAGAATGATCCTTAAAGTATATTATTAAATCCTGCTCCCAAATCTATGTTAGAAAATCCACCACATGCAGAAAATCTTAGGGGAAAATGGTGGTTTTCCTGTCTAGTAATTAAACTAAAAGTAATATGAGACAGTGGGCCCCAAAATGTTTGGGGTCATATTCTGGACTCTGTGTGATTGGTAGAAAATTTGAAAATATTGTTTTTTTTGTGAGGAGAATTCATGTAGAAAATGAAGTTCATTGATGCAGAGTAAGACAAGTCAAAAAATATTTTCCAATGTTTCTTATTACTCTGGTACTGCTCATTAGTGTATGCTCACTTCTTTCTTCATGAGATCGTACCCTTTATTAGGCAGCAGTATTCTGCTAATGGAGTAAAGAAAATGAGCAGTTTGCAATTATGTAAGTAAGACATAGCTTTTCTGTTTCTGAAGAGTAATAGATCTTTTCTCCCCAAATGAATAAAATTTCAAATAAAATTTGAATCCCTGCACCTCACTCCTCATTAAAGTGTGACAGTAGTAACAATTTGCAAAGAAGAAACTAGAAACGCAATCAAACCAGGTTATTTTGGCAAAATTGAGATTTCTGTCTATGTCATGCTAAAAATGTAGCTGAGAGCTGGCCTTTGCAAGATCAATGAGAGATCTATGCATGAAATATGATTTGCATATTTAAAGAATTGATTTAAATTGTAGTTTATAACCCATGCCATAGAGAGAAACAATAATATAATACTGATATACCCTTGCCCATCTGTGTTAAAAGGGCACAGGTGCACTTTTAATTCCTGAGGGATAGTAGGCTGCTTTATAGGGCTTGTAAAAGCCATTTCATTTTATGTTCTCCATGAAGTTTAGGACTGTTTTTTATACTTGAGATAGCACTGCAGTTATGCACTAATTTGTATTACTTTTAATGCATTCCAGCCTAAAAACTTCTTCATTTGTGCTCTGGATATTAGTCATATTCATTAGTTTCGAACTGCATTCTGTAAACTATGGTAGCTTTTAACTCATTGAATGGAAGAGTGATATGGAGACATCATTGTTCTAAGAACTATTTTCCTCCAAGGTATTGTGTAAGATGAGTTGAAAGCATAAAGACTGCTTGCTATATTGTCAACTTTAGGTGTTGTGAACTTTAGAAAAATAGTTGTTTTAATGGAAAGACAAAGCTGAATGCAAAAAGACATTTGGAAAAATATCAATAGATGGTATTTGGCAACCCACTGGATATGATTAATAAGACAGGGTAGAAACTAAAAGCTGCTGTGTGGTTTTAAGTGATGACAGCTAGAGGAATGAGGAATAGCAGTACCACTGGACAAAACAGGATAATCAGACAGGTGTTGTAATTCATGCTTTTAATTGTAGCACTCAGGAACCTGAAACAGAAAAGAAAACAGGGTAATAAGAAATAGTGAAATATGGAACTCCTCAAGATATAAGGCCTTTATCTAAGAGTACTGCTTTAAGGTAAAGAGTTTATAGAGAAAAATAAGAGGATCTTGGGGAATACTTCCATCTAACGGTGGGAAGAAGACTGGTGTGGTGTGGTGGTACACAGCTGTAATTCCAGCACTCCAGAGGCTGAGGCAGGAGGATCATTGAGAGTTCAAGGCCAACCTGGGCTACATAGTGAAACCCTGTCTCAAAAACAAAACAAACAAAATAAAACAAAACAAAACAAAATGGTGGGAAGAAGCATAGAAGACAAAAAATGAAACAGATGCAATCATTAGATTTGGCAGTATTTAAAATGAAAGAGATCTCCATTTGGAGTTGAAGTAGCATTGTAATATTAGCCTCAAATATTTTTTATCATGTGAGGTGGTTATGTCATATAAGTAAAAGAAAAAATTATCATAAATATGTTAACAAAGGCTCCCAGAATTCTTCCTATTGTATACTATGGGTCTAAAAATCAACCATAACTCTTTTATGGTTGAAGAAAATGTTAATAAATGTAAATATCCCTTTCTGAAGAAAAGAGGAATTCCTGAAAATTTCTTATGAAAATTACGTTCCATATACTGTACCTTGGTTTCTAAATGTCACCTTTATACATAGAAACTTAAAGGAAAGAGCCAAGGATCAGCCACATTCTGGTGCCAAGCATCCTTTTATATAGCAACATTCCTAATACTATCACCTAAAGATTTCTATAATACAGACTCCACAAAGAGTCACAAGTCATTTGCATCTTTATAGGATATGATTTTTTATTTTATTTTTTATCTGTACCAGGGATCGAACTCATGACCATGTGCTTGTAAGGCAGGCACTTATGCCACTGAGCTAAATCCCCAGCCCCAATTTGCATTTTTATAGCCACTCCACAGGGTCTGCAAATCTGTGAGGTAGGTGGTGTTATTCCTGTTTTGCACGTGAGAAAACTGAACCTCAAAGGCCTCTTTACCAAGATCATATGGAAAGTGAGACTCAGGTTTCAGATTCCAAGACCTGCTTTCATTTTGTTATGTTGTTATATCATATTTGTTATACATGCCCTCAAGTCTCCTGTGGAAAAAACTTTAGAATTTTATCAAAGCTAATCCTAAATGTACATGATGAATTTGCTCTGTTTTACAGAGTAAAAATCTATTTAGTCAGTATTCCATGCATTAGGTCACAAGTCTAAAGTGGGTGTTTACTGAGCTCTTTTGCACAATTTTTGAGGCATATAAATTCTTTTAAACTTATTTTTTCAGTAAATTACTCTTGAAATCGTTCTTATTGGTAATCTTCAGAGGCTTAGAAGAAATAATTGCTTATAAAACTTATGTGGATTGCACTGAGGGAGTAGTTCACCTATCTTTTAACATCTGGATTTTTTTTTACCATTATGTATTCATATCTGAAAACTGTGGCAATTTAAAAATAAATATGATAATTCATACAATAATATGCCACTGACATTTTGAAAGTATTGCCAATTATTCTTCTTGAACCTATTTATTTAGTGTCTTTATTTTACTTGTCTTTACCATTTGTTATTCTCTCCTTTTTTCCCTACATATCTGTTACCTTTTTGGGCGGAGAGGGAGCAAATCTAGTCTTACTTATTAAATCATGTTCTAAGGATAATTTATCAATTCTTAATTCCTATAAAGGGAATTTTACAGTAATTTGTCTTGTTCTTTTATTATATACATTTCAACTTCTACAATATCTGGTTTTTGTTCTCATAAATGAATTATTCTTTGGTTGTTGAAGGATATTGCTCATTGATGAGTAGATGGCTTGTGACAGTTTTTATTTGTGCTAAAACTCTCCTCATTAACCATGAAAAAGTAGTTCATGCATGAAAAACTACCAGCGAGAGTAGATCTTTGGGCTCTTTTTGGACAGGATGCATCTTGCTAAATTCATCCACCCCACTGAGCTGTGATCAGCGTCCCAGTCATCTGAATGAATGATCACATGATGTGCCTTATTTATTTATTGGCATTTTAAAAAGAAAAAAATCAAGAAGCAAACAAAGTTAAAAAACAATAAAAACAAAATGATGGTGGCAACAACAACAGCAACAGAACAATGGTGATACAGGATTTCAAAACAAGATGATAGGAATTTAACAATGATTGTTATATTGCATATTGTTATCTTCAAAGTAATTGGTCAGGTTCTGGGATATAGGCATGCAAGATTAATCAACACAATTTTCCTTTGAGCAGTTTCTTTCCATTTTGCTCTATCTATTGTAACTTTTGTATCTAATTTAGTTTTCTAGTTTTTTACATTAGTGAGACAGTGTAGTGTTTACACATGAAAGTCTGATTTTTTTCACTTATGAGTATGGTTTCTAGCTGTATCCATTTAACTATAATAGCCTTGAATTTATCATTCTTTATGGCTGAGTAATATTCCATTATATTAAAATACCACATCTTTTTTATCCATTCCTCAGTTGATGGGTATTTGGGGTGTTTCCGAGATTTAGCTATTACAAATTGCACATCTATAAATGTGGGTGCACATATATCACTGTTATATGATGTTTTCAATTCTTCTGGGAAAATACCCACCAGGGGAATAGCTGAGTCAAATGGAACCTCTAATCCTAGTTTTTTGAGGAATCTCCATACTGATTTCCACAGTAGTTATACCAGTCATATTCATTACTGTTGCACTGACCCAATTCCAACATCAGAATTGGTGAAAATATTCACACAGTTCAACTGATGGGATTTATTATTTCATGTTTTCTAACCTATGGTCCTAAGGATTCACACAGGTTTCCATTTAACTCTAATTCTTTTTTCCTCACAATCATGAATCCAAACCAGGTCTGCTCTTCTTAAACACTGGTGACCATCCTCCACACTCCAATATGCCCATCTTATATTGGAGTGCATGAATGGAAAAATGTACTTTATTTACTGTCCCATGCCGCATGCGGCGTCCTAGTCCATCCACGCCTTGTGACAATCGCTTCTCCAGGAAAAGGACGCCGCAGTCCCAAATCTCAAAGAATGCATGATACCCCATCCCTTTTATATGCTTTTTTTTTTACTACTTGCTGTTCGGTACTGCACATTATAATCTGATTGATAATTCCATCAGTTTATTAAACTTTGTATTTATTTGTTTTAACTTTCCTACAAAATTGTAAGTTCTACCAGGGTGCAATCTTTGGTTTGCTCCCCTTTCTGTTTCTGGCAGACTCAAAGTAACTATTAGTCAATTGAAGGCATAAAAGAACTTCAGGTACAAGAACTAGTTTTTGTTTCCCCTCACTTTGAATTACTTCTTACTTAAAATTTCTCTTATTCCTCAGACTCAATAGAGCATAATGGTTAAGAGCACAGGCTAAATGGCATAACTTTGATACTGACTCTGCCATTTGCTAGTCATATGATTTTCAGGAAATTATTTGAGTATCTCTTTGCCTATGTTTCTCAGGTGAAATTAAGATAATAAAACATAGCCTGTAGAGATGTTAGGAGGGTGAAGAGAGAGAGTATAACACTGACATCTGTAACTTGGTAACTTCCTAACATGTATTGTATTATCATTTTAAAGTGATAACTATAAAGAGATCAGTTATATAGGATGTTTCACTCAACTGTTAGATCTTCAGAAAAAATGTCCAAAAGGAAAATGTAAAATGGGATAATGTATGACTCATTGTGGATAGACAATTTGATTTAGATTCTTCTGTTTTATTATTGAGAAGTGATAATTTGGCCCTTGCGAATGAGTTTCATATTGCTTTATAGTGGCTGATTTTTCTGTTTTTACTGACTGGCATTGAATGCCTGGCTTTGAGTTTTGGATGTGT
This sequence comes from Hydrochoerus hydrochaeris, assembly GCA_004027455.1. Classification (NCBI taxonomy): domain Eukaryota; kingdom Metazoa; phylum Chordata; class Mammalia; order Rodentia; family Hydrochaeridae; genus Hydrochoerus; species Hydrochoerus hydrochaeris. The sequence continues at coordinate 410,695 of PVLA01000967.1, read as the reverse complement.
CTGTTCCTTTTTATGTTTTATTTAGTTGACTTGAAGATTTTTAAATGTTCTTATGAGTGCCTTGATCCTGAGATATTGTGCTAATGGTATAAAATCTTTCTTGTTTCTTTTATTACTATGCTGTCTTAGTTACTTTTTACTTGTTGTTGGAACAAAATACCCAACACCCAAAATGAAGGAAGGAAAGGTTTATGTCTTACAGTTCTTGGAGTTTTCAGTCCTTACTCAGCTGACTCCAAAGCAGAGTGGCATGGCAGGGCAGCCATTCATGGCTTCTGCAAACAGCAGAAGCCCTAACCAGCAAGAAAAAAAGACACAGCTTCTTCCTGTCGATACTCATATCCTGACTCCACCCCTGGGTGAGTGAAACACTCACACCACCAATCCAAGTGCTAGACAATAAACCAATCACAAATGATTGATTTGGTCATGTCCATAATTGCATGAGGCTTGGGGGGTCACTGACATAAACAATGACATATGCTGATGTATTCAGCCGAATAAACCTATATATTTAACTGCATTTTATGAGATTCACCAGTAAACATTTGATGGGTCCCTCACCCCAGAAAGCTAAACACTATCTCTGCAAAGAGACTCATTTACATTGTGTTTGTAAAAGAGCCAGAAATCCAAAAATATATTTGTATATTCCTCGGCAGTCTGCTCTTGATTTCTTTCTGTTTTTATTTCTTTGTGAGAAATCTGGACAAGGAAATTACTGATGTTTCCTCCTAAGATTGCATTTTATGAACCTAGAACATGGGTCAGCAAATGTTTCCTGCAGAGACCTGGATGTTAATTTTTTAGGCCTTGTGTACCAACATAAAATCCCCATCATAAGGACTCAGCTCTGTCTTTGTAATACAAAAGCAGCTGCATGCCACATGTAAATTAAGGGACCTGGAACCTGGCTGTATTCCAATAAACTTTATTTATGGACATGTAAAGTTGAGTTTTCTGCAAATTTCGTGTGCCTCTGAATATTATTTTTTTTCAAAACTACTCAAAAATATAAAAAGCATTCTTAAATCACAAGCTATACAAAACTAGGAAACCAGCTAGATTTTCTTGAGGGCAATAGCGTGCCAATCTTAATCTAGAATAGCAAAATAATTTATATATACATCTATTTAAGGATCTGCTATATGCAAGGCATTATTTTATAGTACTTTGAGAACATCACTTTCCTGTCCCTTCTTTCATAAATGGTAAAACAGGTATTTGAAAAGTTTAAAGAACCTTTGACCAGACTATATCTCTATTTGTGCTCATATATGTTTTTATCACAATATTTGAAAGTTTCTGGACATTTTATTCATCTTTATATTGCCTAATGTTTTCCCACCTCTGTAGATGAATGAAAAATTTCAGTAGCCTTTCTTTGCATGAGTTTTGTAACTCAGACCTACTGCTATTTAAATTATGCAAAAGTATATTCTTTATTTTTCAGTGTGAAAGGACTTTTTAGTAACTGTTTTAAATAGGGAGTATATTCTAAAAATCACTTTGGACTTCAGAAGACAGATTAGGTAGTTCTTATATTCAGAACATAGGCATAATCCAGTGTTTTTTTTTGGGGGGGGAATATGTTGTTTAGAAAATCTTCTTGTGTATTTAAGGAAGTTCCTTTCCTTCTTTGTTAGCTATCAACTCATCCTAATTCCAAACACTGAATTTCTATAACACAGTGGTAGTGAACCTATGACACATACACTGCAGTGGATTGAAAGCTCTAAAAGTTTTACCATCACTGCTATATCATGTATAATGAGCATGCATATAAATAATATTGGGGTACTATTCAAACTTAGATAATTTCTGTCCATTAGAAGAGCTTATTAGAAACAAAATGCATTCACAATTAAAATTGTATTGGTTATATACTTTCATGCAACAATTTTCATTTGGCATGAAATCAGAAGTCATTTCTATGTTATTAAAATTTTTCATAAATTTCACATTAGAATCTATATAATTATTTATGTCATTGTACTATAGTTTTTAATGCAATTATTCTGTTCACGATAGTAATTTAGTCACTAAAATAGACCAAATTTCTTTGGGAAAAAATTTCTAGTTTGTTTTTCAGAAAACCTTTTTCTTGAAAAATTTACAGCTAGGATTACTATGTCAAAGGTTGTATGTATTCATAAACCTCTTGTGTGGTTCTTTTCTGGAAAAAAATTTCTTGTCTCCTGTTAGCAGTGTTTGTGAGCTCTGTAACTGTATCCTCAAAAGTATAAGGTGGCTTGCACTTCGAAAAAAGTTTACAGATTGGATAATGAGAGAAATGGTGTTTCTGATCACATAAAGTTATTAAGGATTTACTGTATGACAGATACAGTGTCAGAGACTAAGAAAAGAAAAATTAAATTTTCATTTTTTAATTTTCTTTCCTCCTTTTTTCATATATTGTGAATTGAACTCAAGACCTCATGCATGGTAGATAAGCTTTCTGCCACTGACCTGTGTCTCCAAGTCCATCAATTTTTTTTTTCAGTTTCAGAATTCAAGGAACTACAATTCTGATGAGAGAAGCCATATAAACTATTAGAATGCAGGTAAAAAATTCTGTAAGGATCAAAGGTACTATACTATGGGATCATTGAGAATGGAGTTACATCTTAAGGACAATGGAAAATTGAAAAGCTGAACTAAAGAATAAAATTTCATAGGGCAGAAAGAAGAGAAACACATTCCAGGCAGAGTAAGTATCAACCAAGAGAAGGAAAAGGGAAAGAGACTAGCAGTTCATTATTGCCAATTGTGACACTGAGAAAATGTGAGAGGATGGCGTTAAATGAGAACCTGAGACAAAATTCACAGGGGAAAGGGATCCTCTGTAGATGATTAGAGCACTCACACATTTGCACACACGAAAAAATCTGTCTTGTGTTATAATGTTGCTTATAAATGCTGCATAAATTTTGCTTCATTTAATTGTGTTAACTACCTTATAAAGTTAGAATTATTTTCCCATATTAGGAAAGTGAAGCTCACAAAGTAACTTGCCCCGAATCACATCAGAGATAGTAGAAAAAAAAGTAAAAACGCATGTATGGCTACAAACAGCATTTTTTTTTCTATCATAACACGTAGGTTGCTGAAAAATTGTAACTCTTACAATGGCAAAATTGGGTTTGGGTTTTTAAAAAACAAGTCTGTCATAGTGTGCAAATAGATTTTATTATGTCATTATCTTCTAAATTGGATGTGGATTTTTATGAGAACTATTTAGTAAGACACATTGTCCGCTTAGATTCAAATTCAATTTCAAATAATATTTAGTCAGCACCTTTTATGCTGGGCACTCTTCTAGGTGCATCTTATGACATCAAATCTAGATACAGTAGTTCATTTTATCTATGATCGAATACAGTTTCTTAAATATAAAAACAAGTTTTAGACTTGGGAATGTAACTCATTTGTAAAGCATGTGTTTAGCATATGTAAGGCTTGAGCTCAAGTCCCAGAACTGCAAAAATTAAAACAAAACATATTTATCTTGGCTGGCTAGTTTCTACTAGAAAAACTGTTTAGCAAGAAAATCTGTGATGTCTGCCACTATATCTGTTTTATCAGTAAGTAATTCCAGGGTGACATCTGGTTTTATCAATCAATTTTCTGTAGTTATATTCATACACATATTATTCTACAATTTTCAAGCAACCAACCATATTTGATACTGAAGTACCAACTGCCTTCAAATTTGGTGGGAGTTGATAGACCTACCTAATTAATGCTTAGTTAGTAATTATATTTGTATGGATTTTAAGCTTTTAAAAATCCATTACAAGCCCCACAGAAGATATGGAAATATTAGAAAAAGTATTTTGGATAATATGAGCTGTAATTGTTATATGTTTATTTTAGAATACTAAAGTGTAGAGATTACAGTGACAAATGTAACTTACTAACTAATTGATGTGGTGATGATGGATTTTTTGAAGTTGATAGAATATTAGAAGAGCTTATTGAAGGACTTTATTAGGTACAGTGTAGGAATAGAATTACTGACATGGGAACAAAAGCAGGTATATGCAGCATTCCTATCTACTGAGTTCATACAGGAGTGCTAATTATATTTTTCAAATTTAATTAAAATACATAAATATTGCACTTTGTCTTAAAAGAAGTGCTTACCAATAATTGCAATGACTGTTCCAAGAAAATCAATACTAAAAGTGATAAAAGTATATACTGTAGAAGAAGATTATAGCTCTACAATCACAAAGACGTCATGCTATTAAATATCTTAAGTAGAGGCAGTGGGAGACAGAGAGAGACCAAAGAATGATGAACCATACTTTGACTAGGCTCAACCCTTTCCATTTGTGCTACCGTTAATGTGCCAATCATGTGCCTGATGAATAAAAACAGTCAGATATTTTTAAGTTTCTCCTCCTTTTGGGTGTAATTCTAATACATAGTCTCATAGTTTTTCATATTTATAGAGTCTTGCATTTTCTTTACTGAACTCCCTTCACTTCCAAACGTAATTAACTCCAGAATTGTTATTGGCAACATTTGTTTCAAGAGAAGTTTCACAGTAAGACTTCTGGAGAAGAAAAAATGTCTTAATAGAAATATCCACAGTACTTGTGCAATTTGGCATAAAGGCACAGTAAAAAGAAATATGAATAAATTACAAGCATATCTCAAAATAAAAATAATTTTGACATCTAGAAATGTTTGTATTTAAAATTACGGATACAGGAATTATTACCTAGATTTGTGTCTTAGTTAATTTTCTCATTGCTGAGATGAAATACTTGACACCCACAAGTTAAAGGAGGGAAGGTTTATTTTGGCTCACAGTTTGTAGAAGTTTCAGTCAATAGTCAGTCGGTACCAAGGCGGGGAGGCATGGCAGAAGAACATCACAGAGGAGAAACAGTGTGTATCCTGGCAAGCAGGAGGCAGGAAGCAGAAAGCAGCTGCAACCTTGCCTTCATATTCCTTCTAGGCTACAAGCCTATTGATTCTGGCACCCATACCATTATGGGGTTTCCATTATCCGCATCCTTAATCCCAATATCCACACCCTTAATCCACATTCACACCCTAATCCAGCCACCTTCAAAACTCCCCACCTATGATCTATGACAAGCCATAACAATTTGTATAGCCAGAACACTCTCTCTAGATTAAATTATATCATAGCAATGTAATACAACAATGTAACTGTCCTCAAATGGGATCTATATGCAACTAAATGCCTTCCCATTTCCCGTGTTGAGCTCAGACTTCTATTCTGTGCTCTAGATTTAAATGCCTACTTGAAATCTTCACTTGGACAGTTGGACATTTCAAACTTCATAGGCATAAAGCTGACCATTTGATCTTTTCCTAGAAATTTCCCCTCAAAACTTTCTTTTGTTTGTAGTGTTTAAGAACACAAGAGTCACTCTTACTAGCTACCTCTTCCTTACCTCTCATATTATATCTGCCTTAAATTCTATGACCTCTACCTCTAAAACATATACCACAGCCCTCTTTGATTATTCTAACTGAAGCCACCTTCATCTCCTGTCTAAGTTACAATTGTTTCCAGTTTTCTTTACATTCTTAAACCCTCTCTCCATTTTTCACTTGGTTGTCTTTTTCAAAATATATATTTAATCAACTCCTGCTTAAAACACTACACTTAGGCTGACACCTAAACTCCTTATCATGGCCTAGAGTGCCCTGCCTGCCTCTCAAACCTCATCTCTATTTTTTAATCCATTGTTTGTTTACTGGGAAAAATTGTTTAACGCATAGTAGATTTATGAAGAGATAAAAACCAGATAACTAATCAAGTCCTGCTTTATTTATTGATTGATATCAATGAGAGCAAACTAAGAAAATTATCACAATTGCAGTTCTCTAATTTGCATTGCCATCTCTCATTTCTGGGCATATAAGAATCCTGTTAGTACTCATGATCAATTAATAAATTAGGAAAATGCGATCATAGGGTTAATATACATTTCCAGTCATTTTTGTCTGACCTGTTACTCTCCTATCTAACAGAATGATTGATTTTGCATTACTAATGCAGAATGGGCACCATCGAATTCATTATTATGACTTTAAAATAATGTCATTGATGCCATGATAACCTCATTGAGTTTGAATGAAAATTGGTGATTTTGTACATTCTTGTTGGCCTCACACATTAAGCATATTCCAAAATAACTCTGTCAAATATGAGAATAACAGTGTCATATTTATTATATAATCCTTTTAAATTCCTTGATGAATTCAGAAATATTGTGTTCATGAAAGATTTGGCCATGGTCACCAAAGATAGGACCAAGAAGGCTAACCTTCTTTTAAATTATAGCTTTATGAAGACACTACCTACTTGTGTTTATTCTTGTCAAAAAACATTGGAAAAAAATATGTATTCACATGATTTATAAATGTATATGGCCTTCTTAACACATTATTGAAGATAAACGTTTACCATAAATAAGGAGGAATATATTTAAATTTACCATTAAGTGCTTGCTCAGGTGAAAGCATTTGTCAATTCTTATTCGTGAAGCAGATATTTTTCTTGGTGTGAAATAGTGCTCATTATATAATACCTGGTTTATCAGAATGTTGAAAGTATTAAACATAAATTGTTTTCTACATGTTTGTGATTTTTCAAGCTAACAATTATATTGCATCAAAAGTAAACATACATACAAGCATATACTCAAAATTAAAAGTTTTATAAACTTAATTCCAGATTTCTTAAACTAGGATTTTAACCTTCCAGTCTTGATGAACAAGTCAACATTTTTCATAGCCTTTATTTTTCCTAAATTTTACTAATTAATTTTAAGCCCTTCTATTGTCATATCAAGTAGCTACCTTTGACAGTGTCCAGTTTTGCCATTAGTATTCTAATTCTAGAGGAAATAGGTTTCACATGTGAAGACATTAGCACAGGACATCATAAAGGATTTATCAGCATTTGAAGGCTCTACGAATCTTTTGTGGTAAAAAGAATATAATTTCAACCATTTAAATAAATTTTCTAGGAGAGGACAATTCAGCATATTTCAATCTACACTAAATAAAGACCTACCACAATTTGAGATGTGCATCCATGGAGGATTTGTGTGTGTGTGTGTGTGTGTGTGTGTGAAGGAAACAAATCAGCTTCAATAAAGATTCTTCTCTGTGGAATTTGTTCTTCCTATGTGAACAAATTAGTCCAGAAAGATTATATCCAGCATTGATTTTAGAAGCATCAACTTGAATATATACTTCCAATCCTGGTCTTGGGGTAAGACTGTCAACAAGAGTAGCTGATTTTAGTTTGTTTTTCAAGCTTTGATTTTACAGTCCACACATAGGTTTGCAGACTAACAGTCATGGAAGAGACAGCAGGTGATGTGAGTACAATTCTGCACAAGCAGCTGTGCACTGCTGTTGGTTCCATAGTCAGGCTACAGAATTTTTTTTAGCAAATCATTATTTAGAAGTTTTCAAATATCCCCTTACACCTTTATCCAGCTGTCCTTCAGCCATATTTTCAGCTGGTTGCTAAGTTTGCTTTCTTTCCTTTTCATTAGAAGCTCCATTTCAATATTTTTAAAAAATGCATTCAAGTTGAGATTTTCATAATGAGAGCTTCTACAAATAATGTGAACCTAGTTGTTCAAATGTATTTAGTTAGTTTTTAGAGTTGAAATAATTCATTTTTCATATTGATATTTGTCTGTTCTCAATATAAGTTCAGGCCATACTATGAATTCAGTTTAGAAAAACTGCTTTTTCCTAAAGAACTCATGATAGAGGTACAAATGATGGTATTTTTGAACACATGTTAGAGACACATTTTACAAATTTTAGTATAGTACTGTCATCATCATCATTGTAGTGGTGCTAGGGATTTAACCCTGGACGTTGTATTTGATAGGCAAGTTCTCTATCAATGAATTTCAGCCTCAGCCCAACATGCATACTTTTAAATTTAAAGAATGCTAGGTATGTTTTATGTTCTGTTAAGGTAAACTTCATAACACATATTTCCCCTTAGAAATAAGTCATTTAGAAATAAGTCATTATTAACATAAATACACTTAGGAAAGAATACAACAGTGCCTGTTGTTCAGAGGCTTTGTTCCTTTTTTACATATGCCTTCTGGATGACTCACTTTAATGGTGTGTCCCTTAGCTGATAGTAACTCTTCAACTAAATATAATCAGTTATGGAACATTATAGAATGCTTATTATACTGATATTTGGGCCTATTCACATATAGATTTGACAAAGTACATTTTTACTTATCCTTTCATAGAGGAAAGAGATAACCTACAAGTTTCTAGAAAAGCTTTTATATTTACATAAAATCACTTTTTTTTTTGATACCAGGGATTGAACTCACTACCTCGCACTTGCCAGGCAGTCATTGTGCCACTAAGCTAAATCCCTGGCCCCCACATATTCTGAATATAGTCTAGAGAATGTTACCAGAGCTCTGCACATGCATGTATTTCCCTTTAGTGTACATTAGTCCTCTTATATGCTTTGTAATTGAAAAATCTTCCCATTCTAAATCTTACATATGTTTATCTTAAACATTACTCTTCTTAAAATCATGGATTAGAGTCTATTACTTAAAATGTTTTGAATTACTATCAGACCACAAACATATATTTTCTTTAAGCAGGATAAAAAGTACATGTATATTTTTCAGCTGAAGCAAGTAGATCAGTAAGATTTGTGAGTAAAGTTTCTCCTATATATAACTCAAGAGTGTGTACTATATATAACTTAAGAGTGTATACTAAGCTTAAAAGGTTTTTTATGGAGTACATGAAAGAAATCCATAATAAAAAGCCCAGTAGCTATAATTTAATTTTAAGTGTTATAATTCGGAGTCAATAATTCAATAGCAGATATAAAAAATAAAATGAGAGAAAAAAATTAAAGTGCCACCATACTGACTAATCGGTCATTGAAAATGCCTGTAGTGGGAATTAACTCAGATAGGAAATGTTTTCACTGTCATTAAAGACTTCCTAATTTATACTACTGAACTAATATAATGACAGGCATGAAAATATACCCTCAGGCTGAGGCTATGCAGAAGACAAGCATTCATAATCCATTCTGTTGCTTAAAATATTCTCGGAGCTTCAGCTCCACTCCTCTCTCTGCCACCTCCAGTAAAAATATTCTCTCGCTATCTCTTTTTTCTTACTGTTGCTGTCTCTGTCTGCCTGTCTCTGCCTCTTTCTCTGTCTCTGTCTTTCCATCTATCTCTGTCTCTTAGTCTCCGTCTGTCTCTGTATTTTTCTCCCTGTCTCCCTCATACACAGATACACACAGACACACAGACAGTTAATGAGTATTAATAGGAAGGTAGGTCAAGAGCTAACTTAAATTCCAACTTTTTAGATTGAACAAAATATATTCAAGACAAATAGGCAGGTAATCAAATATTAATTATTTTATTATCTTTTAGAAAAATCTAGAAAGTCAAAATAATTACTTTTAAATGTCTCTAGTGAGATAGAGACTATTTCACAACTCTTAGTTGTCAAGAATATTTTTTAAAATTTGAAACTTGCTGATATTTGCAACTAATTGGCTATTTACTAGTGTAAATGTTACTGCTTCCCAGACCTTCAATTCCATGTACCTGGTAAAACCTACAAACAGAAAACACATATTTCATTCTTGTGGCTAGAAAATAGGCCACAATTAGACAAAATCAGGCATTGTGGTGGCACAAATGATGGGTAACAGGCAGCAAAATTTTTATGGTGGCACATACAGTGGCAAAATTTAATTCTTGGGGCACAGAAACAGAATTTTTTGTTAGGAAGTAGATAAATGAATGAATAATGACACATGAACATTTATAAATTACTTGTTATTTACCAAGTACAAATGATACATTATTAAATAAATTATTAAATTGAATTACCAATCTTTAAGGAAGGTATTATTATCTTCACCTTGCAAATCACAAAATATGAGACCCAGAGAGGCTATTCATCACTGGATCAAGGTAGCCCCACTAATAATTGGTATTGGTAAGGTTAGAACCTACTAGAACTACCTCACTTCTAAGAACTTTCCTACCACATGCCTCTCAGCCACAACTCTCTCTCTCTCTCTCTCTCTCTCTCTCTCTCTCTCTCTCTCTCTCTCTCTCTCTGTGTATATATATATATATATATATATATATATATATATGGTTATACCAGTGAATGCTAAAGAGCACATATTGTATTTTAAAGTACTGTTCTTTCTAAAATCTCTGCTTTACATTTATAATTTTCCTGGGAAGATGTCATCACTTTGTTCATGTCATGCTCTTTCTTACAAGTATATACTGTATGGGATGTTTATGATGATTAGATGAGTTGACACATGAAAATACTTCCACTAGTTCTTCTATGATATATAAGTTATTATTCAAATTCTTAAGTCATAACATTTACTGAGTGCTAACAAAATGTTATGACTTAAGAATTTAAATAATAACTTGGGTACCATAGAAGAACTAGTAGAAGGAAGCATTTATAGCCTGAGTAGACTACCAAAATACAAGTGATAATTTTCCTGTAAAAGAGAGTTTATTTGATCACTGTAACCACAAAGCAAAAGTATGACTAACTAGTAAGAGTTCAAGTGGGCAGATTCGGATTATAACTTGCTAACAATTGTTCTAATGATGGCAACTATCAAAAATGAAATGAGCCACTTTGGATATAAGGAGTACTCTGTTCTAGATGTCATGTATGCACACCCCCCCCAGATTTACTGGGCACTGTTCTTTGCTAACAGGACTCCCCACTCTCCAAACTCAGGCCATTTGGTCCCCATTCAAAGGAAAAACATAATACTTCTAGACACAGAGACATTTCATAAATAAATTAGTAGGAAATACGAAGGATCCAGCAAGTAAATGAACTGCTTACTCTCTCTAGCTAGGTATTCCAAGTAGCATTTGTTTTATCTGCATAGCAGGACCAACTATGTAATGTGCAAGGCCCAGAGAAAATTAAAATGTGAGGCCCCATTACAGAAAGTATTACATATTTTAAAGCAATGATAACAAAGTATGAAACAAAGTGCAGGGCCCTTCTAAGCATGGAGCCCAGTGTGACTGTACATGTTACATATCTAGGAAGTCAGCATGTGTAGAGATGATCTGAAACACTAAGCAACCAAGTATATTTTTTTCCAGAGGGGTTGTCAGTTCTGTAACTTTGTTATATTTACTTTCTTCCCATTTTGCTCATTGCTATTTATTTGAGAAGTAACCCCCTATCCCCAGTAAGTAAGGTTTTTGTCCTAGGCTGTGTTTCACAGGGACATAGATTATCTCCCTGTATAATCTGCAGTTTTGCATTTTGGTCCAAATCCTCTTTATTGTCACTTTAAACTCAAAGATAAAAACTATAAAAATTTTGTATAATGATGTTATTTAATGCAGCCATAAATTTGCATATAAACTCAATTTTTCAGATTATTATATGTGCAGCATTTCATACTACGTTGTTTAGATGCAATATTAATAATTCAGTAGAATAGGAGAGCCTAATAAAGGTATCTATTACTTCTCTTCCTAATCTCATTTCCTTACCTTTTTATTTGCTAAGCATTAGCTACAACCCTGCTTTCTATATATATTTCTCTACAGATTTCAGTGTCCTGCTTACTTTCTATGTTCGTGAAATAATTGATGAAGGTAGCATCCAGTTATTATGATTGTGCCTAACTTTTACCTAGTGTGCATTAATGAGAATAAATTTAAATGAGAACCAAAACTTCTTAAATTAGACATATCCATTGAATAAACATGTAATAAGTTATTGGATAAAGCACAGTGATAATTAATGAGGGAAAAGGGTAGAGTTACATGTGTATCTTACCATTAAGTAGCTTGAAACAGAATGGGGTGATACCTTTCTGTAGTCATCATATAGGTCATGGCAGGCACTATAATAAAACAGGCTACAAAAGGAAAACATAACAAATGCATTCAATGAATATATTTACAGGACATGGGAATCTTCAGAAATGGAAACCTAAAGGCTCAAGGAAAACTGTGTTTATGCCTAGGATTTATGAAGAAATGGACAGCTGTGTAAAAATGTACTTTGGACCAGAGTACAATGTACTTTGGACCAGAGTACATCCAATCATAATGCAGTGGATGGGTGTGTGTTTAGGAATGCCTCTTGATCAGATTCTACTTGGCCTCTCCTACATTTCTTTCTCCCTGGTACTGTATATAGAAGGACTCCTACAATGAGAGTTTTCAAGTGAGAAGGGAGAGAAAGACATTTCTAGGGATTAGGACCCGCATTGGGGAAGAAGAGTTCTACTGTCTATGCCACCTTGGCAAGAGGAACACTGATTTCTATAATTATTTATTTTGAATTTTTTTTTATTTTTAAAAAAGCAAAACAGAAAAAAGGGTAGAAATAATGCAGAAGTTCAAAAAAATAACAGAAATCAACATTAGTTAATATATTATACATTGTTATCTTAGAAATAGTTGCTCAAATTACAAAATCAAAGCATAAAAAATGAACAGACAAGCAATGCATGGCAGCACAAAGTGTTCTTTTTGATGAACTAACAGAGAATTAGCAGTATGGTGTATTCATCTCAGATGCCCATTTTTGGTATCTGAGATGAATACGCATGTCTATAATTATCTTATGTGGAGAAAGAAGGACTACAGATAGAAGGACAGAAGATCAAAGAGAACTTGTATCTGAGGCCCTCCAGTTTCCTTAGGTCAAAGTACTCTGCATACTAAAACAAGGTATTGAATTCTGAGGCCTAGCAGGCTTGACACTTAGTAAAAGAGACTGTGTTTATGTATGAGACAAATCTAAGTCAAAATAAGAAGTGATGTAGAATGTAGAATATCTATTAAACAAAAACTTCAGATTGTTAAGACTGGTGGATCTGGCATCTAGAGTCCCCAGACTCACCCCTGCTGGCCTTCACTCTCTCTCCAATGTAGAAAGAAGAAGAGGAGTCCGAACGGAAGACCAGTGCAAACCAAAAGTAATTTTATCATAGGTTTTGCAAGAGGAAGTGGTAAAGGTCCACCGGAGTGGTAGGACCCAGATCTGGGGCACCGCTGATTCTGGGGCTGTGGTTGTATTTTATGGGGTAGGTGTACTATCTCCATGCCTCTGAGGATCCAGAAGTGATTGAGCAGATATTGGGCTTTTTGCTAGGGATTTGGTCTTATGGTCTGATAGGAGACACAGCAACCTGCACCAGTAGGGACTGTGTTGGCTGCACAGAGACTAGTGTCAAAACCACAACCTGTCAGCTTCAAACCACCAAACTGCTTGAAAGCTGCTTGTTGCTCATAGCGACACAGAGGCTGCTTTTTCTACCCAAGGACTCAGGTCTTTTAACCCTCTGTAGGGATTCTTTCTGTCCCTACAATACGAAATATTAAAGACTTTGGAGTAGAGATCTGGAGAGATTTATAGAAGATGAGGGATTAGACATGTAAAATTAGGAAGAAGAGAAGTTTTGAAAATATTGATATGTTCAGAATTCAACTTTAAGATAAATGCAGTTTCCTTGTATTAAAAATATGCTCTTGTTATTTAATATATCTAGACTTGTCATGCATCAAAACTTGACTGAAGAATCAGAAGATGAAGTTAGTATAGTTGCCTTTTTTACCAGTGGCATTACTGTTGCTTTTAGTAGGGAAGTGGGTTACAATTGTAGCCTAAACCTGGACTTCCGGTCCGTTTTGTTTATTGCAGAAATTTATCTTGCATTTATTTCTTCCGTAGAGGAGAAAAAAGCAACTTTTCCTTCTACCCATTTTAGGTTCCTTGGCTGGACCCTCTGTATCAAAAATGACATTAACAAAGTAAACAAATCAATTTTAATTTTATGTGACATGGAACACTTTCCTAAGGAAATGAAGGCATGAAAAAAGCAAAGCTGAGCATTTTCTGTGAAAGTTTTGGTTTGAGGAATGTAGAGTCCTTAAAAAATGTGATAAGGAGAACAAAACTTATGAACTAAGTATAATAGACTGGGGGGAACTTAGCAGGGGATAATTATTCATATGCTTCTCTTTGTCCCCTCATTTTCAGAGGTTAGAATGTTCTTTCCCCTGGATTTAAGAAGGGCACATCTCACATGAGAATTTTATAACCTGCTACAGATTAAAATACTCAATATACCAATGTGCCATATTTTGAGGTAGTGTATCTTGAGTCCCTTTGTGTCCATGGAACCTCAATGACACAAGCAACTAGTTAATTCTTAACTCTAATTGTTCATTTAAGCTAATAAGAAAGGAAAAAAAAAACTTGAATAATTAGTGAGAATAAACAAGGAAACTCAAAGTGAAAAAAATTCGAAATCAGAATTACCTTCTTCATGGCAAACTTAGCCTTTTAATAAAGCCAGCAGTGACTGCTGAACCATCAGCAAATTTTTGGTAATCCAAAACTCTCTTAGACTTAAAAAGAATAATTTCCAAGTTTGGAAGATCTAAAATTGGAGCAAAATTGGACAGAGAAATTTAAACTGAAAGTTTAGTAGAAAAAAATAGTTTTTAGTGTTGGTATTTGATTTTCAATCTATTGAACTTACATGTATTTTTAAGTTGATTTCTCCTTGTTGAGTTATAAAGTTTCATGTCAGTTTAATGGAAAAACTGAATTTGTAATGAATTTGTATCAGAATAATCTGGTTGAAATGTGCCAGGCCATTGATTTTGTCAGTCTCTGAAATTTTTCATTGTAATGCTGATATGTCTCTGGATGAGACAAAATTAATAAAAAAGAAATCATAATGTTTTTTTATTTGTACTTCACTGACTTTAGTGAAAAGAATGGTATTTCAGAAGTCCAACTTTAAAAATCTGTGTCACAGACTAGCTATCAAATTGTAACACTTTGTTTATTCAACTAAAATTCTGCCACATACTGTTGAGATTCATAGTATTTTTGTATATAATTATAGGTCATACAGTAGGAGAATATATATATATATATATATATATATATATATATATATATATATATAAAATAGTAATTTTTAAAAGTAGCTCTGTGAAATAAAGGAACTATGAGAGATCTGGAAAGTGCCTGTATTTAGGAGTAGTTTGAATACACTGCTTACAATTACTAGTTGTTGATGAGAGAAAAATGTTAAGTATGTTGAGGTAATTAAAGTAACTAATTATAGTGTTTGAATGAATGCTTTGTGGATATAAGTTCATATGTGTTCAGTGAAGTTAGCTTTAAATTCTCTTTCAATACCACAGTTATTTTTCACATCTCTGCTGACTATGGAAACTACTAAAATTGGGAACTTTACCATAGATGTTAGTTTCTGAAATTCAGGATATGGCAAAAAAAAGAAAAATATTTGATTATTTAATATAATTTAATCTTAAATCATTTTTAAAGCCAAGAATATGTATTAATAAGATTTCTTTGATCTTTAGTTTCTCTTTAATGTTCAGATTAGTTTTTTTTTGGTAGAGGGAATCAAACTCACGACCTCGCTCTTGCCAGGAAGGCGCTTATACTGCTGAGCTAAATCCCCAGCCCTTTCAAATTAGATTTTCAGCAATGAAATATTAGAGAGTCCATCAATAAATTTAAATGGAAATGCATTTATTTGAATTAATGGCTGAGTAATATGTTGATATTCCCATATTAAACGTGATGACTTAGTATAATACATTTTTATTTATTTCATGGACAGTAGAATTTTTATGAGCAGTAATTCAGAAAAATGTTAATTAGCACCATAGAACTATTCTCCACATTATAAAAATAATTTAATTGATACCGTTTTTGATCATTCCATGGAGCACCTAGTCAACTATTCTAAATGTTTTGCACATTGTTCTTTAGTTTCAGCTCAAATCCTCAAGAGCAACCTTGCAGCCATGGAACAACAAATTATTCATCTGGAACGTGACATCGAGAAATTCCCCCAAGCAGAAAATCAACATGATAAGTTTGTGGAAAAGATGACAATATCCTTTATTTATTTAAGGGTTTTGTTATTTTTTTACGCATTGTGTTTGTCTTTCTGGGTGTCTACCTGTTTCCTATGTGGCTAACTATAGACTTACTAATCTATAATACTATCTCCATGAATTAATATGTATTCTGTTTTTGTCTTAGCAACATAAGTTTTGTTTCATGATGTTTTGAGTAGGTAGCATAGGGAAAGGAATAATTAGATCAGAAAAATCACAATTTCTCAAAGAATTTCATCTGAATTCCCAGAAGATATGTAAGGTAAGTCCTATGAAGGTTGATTAGACCTAAAACAAAACAAAACAAAATGAAACGAAACATTCTTCTTAAGTAACTACGTACATAGAGGAAATGATCACTAGAAGTTTGCTTTTTCTTTTTTTGTCTGAGAGTTGTGTTTCTCTGTGTGTATGCTCATACATTTTGGAAGAACAGATGTACATTTTGAAGGACAGTTGGATGATGGCTAATATCAATATACTGTGAAGATTATGGAAGTTGGGAGCTGAATCTTTCTCAAGGAAGAAGGGAGTCGAGAATTGTTGGGACAGGAATGCAGAGTGAAAGGGGATAAAAAATGGAATTAAGATATATTATGTGCATGTACCAACTTCACACAAGTAATGTAAGCATAGGTACTTCACACATCTGTTAATAAAAGAAGAGAAAAGAAGAAAGGAAGGGAAGGAAAAGAAGAGAGGAGGAAGGAAAGGAAAGGAAAGGAAAGGAAAGGAAAGGAAAGGAAAGGAAAGGAAAGGAAAGGAAAGGAAAGGAAAGGAAAGGAAAGGCACAAGTAAGTAACCATGAGTTATATAACTTACCACAAGGGGACCTTTAAATGGAGGTTTCCCTAGACCATTCATTCGAGGATTTTTTTCATTCACATGTGTTATATTGTCCTGTGGCTAGTAATACAACCTTTTTTACCATTGACTTTGGTTCTTGCCTCATATATTTGAATTTAATTTCTGATATCCTTGTTCTTCTGAACATTTTCTTTTACAGTTGGCTTATGACCACCCATAGTTTGTAACACTGAGTCTTTGCTGCTCATTTAGTAATAGAAAAGTAATTTAAAATCCCACATGAACTTGGCCTGGACTGCTTATTTTATTTCTCTATTTATAGTGTTAGTTAAGCATTTAAAAATGAAAATCTAATAACTTTTGTAACTGTATATTACAGATGAATGACGGTTCTTCATTTATGTGGCACCACAATGCAAATATGTGCTCACAAAGATTTAAAACCACATTAAAAATGTATAGGACTATTATTTTACATATCCCATTTTTAAAAAACAGAAATAAAAGACAACTTATTTTAAAGAAAAGCTTAAAATATTGTGTTGAATCAGTTCAGAACTATAATGTAATGAATTATATTAATAAAAGTAGCACTTGGATTATTTTTGTTTTAGAAGATTGCTTGGGTACCCACTGAGAGTTTCAGGCTTTCAGAAAAATACAGATGATGTACATAATCATCACATATATTATGTAAATTCTGATGACTACATAATATTTCCTTTACCCTTTGTCCATTCAAAAGGAGAAAAATTTTATGGTGGTACATTTGATCCTTTTTCAAAATTAGAACCATGCTTTCATTTCTGGTCTAGGGTTTTTTTTTTTTTTTACTCGATCTTTCCAATGTTTCTTCTGCCAATAAAATATTTTCCTTCAGGTCACTAGCCCTTTAAATTGAATAACTACAGCCACAAGTGAAAGAATAGTTTACCTTGAAATGAGCCTTACCTATTACCTACAGTAATCTTTCTATAAGGACTGTGAGTTCCAAAACAGAAGAGCACTTTTGTGGCCTTTGGGCTTTGAAAATGACAGCAGGGCTATGTTTAGCAGCAATGGCATGATGGCCACAGGACAGTTAAATATGCAAGTTGAGTCTTCACAAAATTCCCTAGTTGATCTCTGTCACAGCCCATTCCAGCCAGGTACTGAATCTGCCTTGATCCAGGACTCCTAAGTTTCCAGAACTGTGAGAAATTACTATTATTTATAAATCACCTAGTCTAAGGCATTATTATTAGCAGCAAGAACAGATAAAGACAAGAAAGTCACATTACTTGGGGATAACATTTCCTGCACTCCATAATGGAAGTGGCAAAACAAAATGAATATCATAGGATTACAAAACAGGAACACCAAGGAGAAATCTTTACAAAATTCACAGGATAAAGGTGCTAGAATAAATGGAATTATCTACATTGCGTATAATTCTATATATACTGAAACACATTGTTCAAAAGTCAGGATAACCATGTTATGAATTTAGTATTGTTATCCTGAATTTTAGATAGAGCTACATTCATAATACAGCTACTCCTTACCTCAAGATAAAGTTATATCTAAATAAAGCTATAAAAATACTATAGACTGAAAATACATTTATATAAAACACGTAACCTATCAAAAATCATAGCTTAGCCACCCCTACCTTAAATGTGGTCAAAATAATTATATTAGCCTACAGTTGGATAAAATCATTCAGTAAGCCAATTTGCTATAAAGTACTGAATATCTCATGTAACTTCTTGAGTATATAGATCCAAAAAACACCAGAAACACAGCATACTGGAGAATATGAATTCCTTACCCTCTGTCTTATAGACTTTCTTCTTGCTAGGACAAAATACCCAACACTCACATTTAAAAGGAGGGGTTTATTTTATCTCACAGTTTGCAGAGATTTCAGTTCCTAGTCATCTAGCTTTAAAGCAGAGTGGTATGACAGGGGAGAAGACTTTGATTTGCCTAACTCTTACATAGAGTACTGTGATGTATAACAGAACATAAAACTATAGTTAATATACTGAATCAACAAAAATTTCTGTGCTGTATAAATAAGGTGTACTATTAAAAAAAGACACTGAGTGTCTATAAATAAGATGTAAAGAACTGTACAAAAATCAGGTCATCAATGTGAGCAGTGGGTAGTAAGTTTAAATGTAACAGTGTGCCTTGGTCATTAGTCTGAACAGTCATTAAATAGGTAGGTAACTAGAGAAATGTATGTAGAACCAAATAGTGTTTGTGCAGAAAAATGTTTTAAAAATTTAAAGTACAGTTTCTACTGAATATATGTCAGCATACAAACTTTAGTATCATAATAAAATGTAAAACTCATAAGTTAAAATACAGATCAGGGTCCATCTCTGTTTTTCATGATGATACATTCATCACAATCCTAGTATTGGAACATTTTAGCTCAGTTGTGCTATGAAATGAAATAAAATCATTACTCATTTTGTTTAGTAAGTAATATTGATAATTGTCACGCTCAGTTATTGAATGTTTACTATTTTCCAGTATCTAATTTTATCTGCTTTAGCTTTTAATAAATGTTCCTCATTTATTAAACGAGGAATCTTTCCTGAATCTGATGCAAAATTGACCAGATGTCCCAGTGCCATGGTAGTGATCAAGAGATGTATTAGGGTTACAACAATAACATACATTTCCTGAGTTGCCATGTTCTTAATTCATTAATTTTAAGGGTCTTTTTCTTTACTTTAGATATTACAAATTTTATAACATATGTTTGTATTTGGCACCTATTGTAAGTATTGGTGGAATGAGGTTCTGAGTCACACCAAGTTCCTCTCCTTGAAAGATATTCCGTGTTGAGAGAGGTGATAGGAAGCACTATGAAGAGGTTCCTTGCTGTTTTAAGTCTTCTTTTTGACTTGACATTGTATGTGACATTTACATTATATGTAACATTATAGCTTTTTTGTTCTTAGCTAGGAATGTGACTATGAATGTTTCTCCTTTTTAAGGGAGGAAAACATCTCTTCCTTACCTTTCATAAAATTAGTAGCTACAAAGAATGACAGATTAACAAGGTCAAAGCCTACCAAGTTTAACCAAAATTTTGCATGATGAACACACCAGTGAAAACTTCACGTTACATTTGATGAAAGAAGTGGATAATTGTGGAGAGAAGTGATTAATGAAATAATAGTATGATTTAATGGTAATAAATAGGGAAGAACTCATGCACCAAGATTCATTCCTGTGTCTCTGTATGACATATCTTCCCTCTTCCTCCACTGAGTATGGGATAGTATACCTATTTCATGAATC
The DNA here is from genome assembly GCA_004027455.1 of Hydrochoerus hydrochaeris. Classification (NCBI taxonomy): domain Eukaryota; kingdom Metazoa; phylum Chordata; class Mammalia; order Rodentia; family Hydrochaeridae; genus Hydrochoerus; species Hydrochoerus hydrochaeris. The sequence continues at coordinate 390,587 of PVLA01000967.1, read as the reverse complement.
TTCAGTGAAGGGGTTGTTGCTCAGAGATTAACCCTCCTAGATTTTATGGCTTGACAGAAGGGAATTCTACTTGATATGGTCCACTTCCAAGAAGAAAGGCACAAAAAGGTTGGAGAGGCTTTCCTGATTCTGTGGCCCTCCTAGTTTCCTTCAACTCATAATACTCAGCATATCAAGATACCATATTTTGGATATTATGTTCTGAGCCCTACTATCTCATTTGATCTCAGATGATCTGATCTCGCCTCGTATCTTTTTTTTTTCTTTATCACAGCACTGTTTCACTTACTATACCCTGCTTTTCCAGACAGGGAAAAAAAAAAACTATTCTTAAAAAAGGCTTCTTAGGGCTGGGGATTTAGCTCAGTGGCATAAGTGCCTGCTTGCCAAGTGTGAGGTCCTGAGTTCAATCCTGGTCCAAAAAAAAGGCTTCTTAGATTTTTAAAATATGTGTTATGTTGTCCTTAGTATCTTAAACTGTCTTTAAAAAGCACATTAGTTTTCCCTGGTTTAGCTTAGTTGGCTAAGGCCCCACTCTGTAAAAAGCACATTAATCACAATGTTGACTTTACTGCTATATCCTGCTGACAGATTTCTTACCACATGTACTCTCAGAGATTTTGTCAATAGCAGGGCTGTCTGATGCCCAAAATGAGGTTAGCTTTTGATTGACTGCAGGCTAAATAATTCTCCCAAATGGAGGATAGGGAGTGACTGAGCAGCAGGAGTACCATTAACACATTGACAAGTAGAGCTGACAGAATGTTAATGATATTAACACCCTGTCAACAAACTATCAACACCTGGGATTTCCTTGTAATGTAAGGGACAGTTATTTGAAGTGATTGCAAACCAAGTTACTAAGGAAGCACACTGTCCTTTCCAGATAATTAGAAAGAGATTGAGGTTCTCCATACACTGCTGTTATTTGTTATTCTAAGATTCTTTATTTGAAGAATAACTTAAAATAGATGGCAAACCTCAATATTTATTCAACCACAAGTAATGCTTAATGTCTTTGCAAGCATGCGTATAACAAATTTTAGTAGGATGGTATACCTTACTTTGTAAAGTAAATGTCATGTTGTTGTAGAACAATCACGACCAAATCAGATGTAAGACAGGCAGGCACCAAGTAGTTGTAAGGCAACTCTTTATTATGCTAGTGGGATGGGAGAAATTGAATTCCAAATCATCAGTCCTTGGTGTTAAACAGACCTATATGTTTTAGGCAGGAAATACAAAACATTGATACCAGGTTATTTTATAACTGGTTACATGGGATGAGTCATATGTTGTCAGGCAGACTTGTTCTGTGCTAATGGGGGTTTCTTACTATACAGAAGGAAGGTCAATGGCTTGGGTGAGCACAAAGAATAAACCATTGTGTTTTACTAAGCCAGTCTGTCCTTGAATCAGGTTAGTACAACTAGATGTACTTTCTGGCTGAATTATGTCAATCTTACAAGTTGTAGCAAACATTGAAAACTCAAGGCAAGCTGAGTCTAAATAGGGTCTGCCTTTCTTGCTTTTTTTATACTGTCTGGTTATAAAGTTTTACAATTTCATTTACAATGTAATATTCACAAAACAAACACAAGGGAAAAAAAGGATTTTTGTATTTTTTTTTGTTTCTTACATGCATGTAGTACTCCAGGCCATTATTTTGGTTCTTAAAAACAAAGCTTCAGACTAGACAGAAGGAAAGTTGGCCATCTCTGACTGTCCTTATACACTATTACCTGCTGGTTTCAAACTTAAGAAATCAGAAAGTTCAAAGCAAGTTTTTTTTTTTTTTTTTTTTTTTTTTTTTCTTTAACGATCCTGCTCTGGTAGGGAAGAAAATAGAATAGTAACAAGGAAGAGGGCAAAGTCAGCAATGGAATATTTCATACATTGTAAAGCAGGTCTTTTTTGAAAAACCAAATGATGAAATACTGCTTTGTTAAAAAAAAGATTCTTAGCATTCTTTTAAATAGGCAATCTTCATAATGCCATTTGGAATGTTTAGTTCAATTAGTACTACACTAAATGGAAATAGAAATAATCATTCATGATAAAAATGGCACTAGGCATAGTAGCAACTATTAATAAAGAGAACCAGAGCCAAGAAAATTTAAACCAGTGAATGGTCATTCAAGAAATGCAAATTAAAGCAACACTGAGATTCTATCCCACTCCAGAAAAATTGGCTACCATCAAGAAATCAACCAATAACAAATACTGAAGGGGATGTGGGGAAAAAGGAACCCTTCTCCATTGTTGGTGGGAATGTAGGCTGGTGCAACAACTGTGGAAATCAGTGTGGAGATTTTTCAAAAATCTTGGATTAGAGGTTCAAATCGACCCAGCTATTGCCCTTCTGAGTGTCTTCCCAGAAGAAATAAAAACATCATACTGCAGTGATATATGTGCATCCATGTTTGTAGCAGCACAGTTTGTAATAGCTAAATCTTGTGAACAACCAAATGCCTATCAACTGAGGAATGGATAAAAAAGATATGGTATTTTATATACTGGAGTATTATTCAGCCATAATGCATGCAACTTGAGTCCATACCATAAGTGAAATAAATCAGACTCACTTGTGTAAATACTGTATTGCCTCCCTTATGTGAGCAACTGAAAGAGTAAATCAGGTCTAAAAATTGCGATATTGTGAAATGGAAAGAAATTGTTCAAAAGGAAAAAGGAACTAGAACTGGCAAGAAAGGAAAGGAGAATAGAAAAAAAGGGGAAAAATGCAAGGCTATTATATTGTTAATGTCTCTTAGTTCATTAAAAAGAAAGGTTTGTGCTAATATCTACTGGAGAAATTTTTATGTCCATATTTTCTGCCCGATTAACTACTTTAAAGATGATAACATATAATGTGTTAACTGTTATTCTCATGTTATCTTGTTATGAAATTTTGTTTTACCTTTTTTCCATTAAAATAGTTACACAAGTGAAGGTAAATTTTATTTATGAACTACTGCAATAGGGGAAGAGAGACTCAATATACAACTGGGCTGCCTTCTAAACACTGTACAAGGACAATTGAGAATTTATAGCCATAGAATAGGGTGGAGGCCAATGGTTAGAAAGTTAGCAAGAGGAGATGTAAAGGATAATGAGAATTTTGGCTGAAGGGACTTGGTAAGAGTTTTCCTACAGGCAGTCTGGGGTGGTCAGAAATGAAATGTAGGAAGAAGGAATTTGCTCAGATACGGCAAAAAGTTAGAAACCAACAGTGGAAGATTTGACTAAACCGACTCAGCAGAATTCTTGCTAAAACTCAGATACTCAGTTCCAAGGACAGAGCCCAAGGGTAAGACCTAGTGAAAAAGAAGTCTCAGGGGTCCTTGGTTAAAGACTATCAGAGACTTGGCCAAGATCCCCAATTGTCTGTATGAGGGATGTGGTAAAATGATGAAATAAGACAAATTTAGTAATGTATTATGGGGGACTGAGAGATCTGTGCCTCACAATAGGCAAAGAAACAGGCATTCCAAGCTTGCTACTATTAGCCAGAGTAGAGGAAGGGATAGGTTGCTTTTCCTGAAACATCATAGAGGCTGTGGTAGAATGGGCAAGTTTAACACAAAGGAAAGAAGCCAAGATCCATCCACAAACTTGGGTGATAATCTCATTTCCACAGGCCCACTAGGTAGGCAGGGCAAGGAAACCCTAGGACAGACACTATGTCCATTTATAATTCATGATCCAACAAAAGACAATCTTTTCAGTAAAATCCATGTGTCAGCCACTATGCTAAAAGGATCTATGCTTGGGACAAGAAATGTTTTGTATTTCAGATTTTTTCCAAATTTCAGAACATTTGCATATTTGAAGTTAAGTATCTTAGGGAAGAGACCAAGATCATTATACTTTACACACATTGTCTAAGGGTAATCTTATATAATATTTTTAATATTCCTTCATTTTGTCTGAGGTTAGGTTTGGAATTTTCCCCTTGTGTCATATCAATGTTCAAAATTTTGAAGTATTTTAGATTTCTAATTAGGAATGTTCATCCTGTGAGTGTATGTACTTGTGTATATGTACATTCCCCTTTTTCAAGCTATATGTGTAGTGATCCTATAAGACAAGGATTATTAATTTCCTTTTCATTAGGCTTATTTTAAATGTGGGAAAGTTACAATCCAGTCATGTGCTTGAGATCACATAAGTAATAAGTATGGTTAGTGAGGATTGTGATTCAAATTTTTGCCTTTAGACTTCAGTTTTTGTGACCTTAAAGGTATTGTGATGCCTTTTGAGTTCAAAAATTTGAAATGAATTCAACATTTATTTGTTGTTATTGTTTCTTTTCTAATCTCCCTCAAATGGGAAAAAAATTCTCTTCTTGAAAGTTTGCAAACTAATTTCTAAATTACCTGCTCACATATACCTTCCTCCAGAAGGATGTCTACTTATAACAGTCAAAATTAATGTCCCTATCCCTTGTGTTTGTGTACCATTTTACTATTTTATAATATTTGCTTATTTACCTATAGTCTGTTTATGTACATGTTTGTTTTTCACACTGAGATACAAACTCCTATGGGTTCTTACTCATCTTCGCATTTTCTGTAACAGGCCATGCACAATGCCTTGTGGAAAGTTTAGTGCTTAATAGTGTTAATTTAAACAGATTAGAGTTCATCATATAATATTAAACTTAGCACTCTAGGAAGTAAATAGAGAACATTAGGTTGTTATTAAACTATGGCCTCAATTTGATAATATAAAAGGGTCTAACATGTTTCAAAATTTTGACTTAAAATGCAGGTATTACCAGTCATGGTGACATAGGCCTATAATCCTAGCAATTGGAAGGCTGAAATAGGAGGATAACAAAATTCAGGCCAGCCTGGTCTACATACTGATTTCAACACCAGCCTGGACTATATAGCAAGACCTTGATTCAAATAAGTGAACAAATAAATAAAACAAACTGCAGGTATTGACAATTATCTCTTAGCAAACCCTAAATAGAATCTGTATTCTAAAAAACTATCTTAATGAAGCATATATGTTTTATAATATCTTAACACAAAAATTTCATTTGAAGAGTCTTGCTTATTCAATATTCACTCTGAAATTACACAGACTATGAGCTACATTTTTCAGTATTGTTCACAGAATTGATAGACATTTGGTGTGTGAATACTAATGGTGAGAAGAGAATATATTGCTTGGGTAAAGGCTACATAAACCCATTCAGCCCCCAGGATACCCGTATGAGGAACCATCTTTTTCAGAACATAAAATGGGACTTAATTTATCTGAAAGAATAATGTATCCTCAACCCAATAAATTCTCCTCATTTTTACTAGAAGCTAAATTTAAAGTGATTAAAAGTCTCTCTATGATGTTTATCCATATGGAGTAGAAATAATACAAAAAGGAACTTGGAAAAAAATTGATGTGGTTGTTTTGGGTATATATATGCACATACACCAGAGAACATAGACTGTATCTGCTCATAAATATAGTATCTACAAGATTATAAATTGTAGCAATGAATAAATGAATTTGTTTTGGTTTATGAAATTTATTAAAATTGTATTTTCAATTATGAAAGGCATTTGTGTTATATTAAATATAGTTTATAGGTAATAATGATGTTAGTGTAAGTCTTCAAATATTCTCTTACAGAAACATTTCAATCCTGTACCATTTTTATAATGTAGAAAACTATATCAGTATATTTACCGTTTTACTATAAAGGCTTCAGATGAAGAAAAACACATGGCAAGGTACAAGGAAAGGAGTGTAGGCAGCTCTCTAGGCACCCTCCTCCATCAATAAGCATGTGTCAGACCATCCAGAAGTTATAAGAAACCTGACATTTGGGGGTTTTATTGAGGCTTCATTACATATATTGATTTGTTAAATCCTTGGACATTGGGGCCAGGGGTTTAGCTCAGTGGCACAGTGCCTGCCTAGGAAGCATGAGGTCCTGAGTTTGATCACTGGTACCCAATAAATAAATAAATAAATAAATAAATAAATCCTTGGACATTGATCATCAGTTTAACCTTCCTTCCCCTATCCCCTCTGCAGAGGTTAGGGGCTGGGGGAAACCTGAATCAATCCTCTAATTTTGCCTTGGTTTTCCTGTGACAAGCCCCCAACCTGCAACTCCTTAGAAGTTGCCAGCCATCAAGTGAACTCACAAGCATAGAAAAAGACATTATCACTTCAGAGACTTCAAGAATTTTTGGAGTTTTCTGATCCCAGAAAGACAGATATAGATATAGATATAGATATAGATATAGATAGTCATGTTAACTCTTGTATCTAGTTGATGCCTAGCATTATGCTAGGAATTTGCAGTACAGTAGGGAACAAACAATGTTATAATACTTACCATCAAATATCTCAGTTTGATCAGGTTGGCAACCAAATGAGTCGAAAATGAAGGCTTAAATAAAAGACAAAAGTGGTATGATTTTAGGGCTCCAGGAGCCTCAAAACCCCATAGTAGAATTTGAGATTCTCTGAGGGTAACACAAAGAACTCTGAGTGATCTCATATTTATTTGGTTTTCAAACAAGGGAGGGGTTTAAGAGTGAAAAGTGGGGCAGGGAGCTGAGCAGTTGAAGAACTTCTCCAAGTAATAAATTGTGTTAATTTAGGAGAACTGTCTTATCTCTAGATTGATCTTCATTGTAGGAATGAGAGTCCTGCAACCACAATCTTTATCTAGTTGCAAGGCAAGTGTCCTCAGCTGTGGCCTTCTCTTGTCCTTTAAAGGTCAGGGCATCACAGGCCTCTATAGGCCTCAGCCTGGACCAGTGATTCCTAGAAGTTCACTTACTGTGAATCTGCTGCCCATCTCCAGAGAATGGACTTAGACCTGGGACAGACTTAGAAGTAAATGTAGAAAACCAATTGATTAATTTTTAATTCTTCTCAGAGCCACTTTGTAGTGGTCTCTATCACTCAAGAATATTTTAATCTGATAGAAGAGTTAGATGTTAATGCAACAATTACAGGTAATGTGAAAGAGACTTAAATGTTACACCAAGGTTCTCCTAAGAAGGTTAATGCTCGAGAAACTGGGTGTGATGTTGCATGCTACCTGTAATCCTAGCTTTTGGAAAGCTGAGGCAAGAGGGTTGCTATGAGTTCAACGCCTGGGCTGCATAAGCAAGTTCAAGTCCAGCCAGCACTATATAGGGAGACCCTGTTGGTAAAGATGAATGTTTACTTCAACCTTTTTATCTGCCATTGGTGCTTACAATATTTGGCAGTTCAGTAACTCCATTTATTTTGGTTGGCTGCATTTCAAAAGTATATAGTTTCCAGTCTGTGGCTTAGTAGATTTATAATCCTTGTGGAGTCAAAGCTGGAGAGTTCTAAATCTCTCAAATTCAGTCAAATACCAAGGACATTTTATATTTCAGAAATTCTGTTAACTTTTCTCCCGAAAATTGGTTTTACCATTAACAAGGGACTAAGTGTGGGTATTTTTGAAAAGCTATGTCAGGTTAAGTAGAAAACCTAAAGTTGTACTAACCTTGTGAGAGCTGGAATTTTTTGCAACAGATTTAGGTATTTATCTAAACCAGACTTTCAAACCATCAGAGATTAGCCTATTATTAGTTTGTCTAGAAGTTAACTACAGTGGTTTCCTCTTTCAACATTTACTTTTTTAAATTTAAGCAGCTTAATTGAGAACTATAAAAACACTGGATAGTTATTTTCAAATTAGAATACATGCAGCTGTCATGGGTTAGTTTTACAAAAGAAACCCTGCTTCCCACAGGTAGGTGAGGTGTTAAATGATTTTTTTAAATATGAAAGAATAATATTTTATTTGCAAAGTCATGTCTTTGAATTGTAAATTTATTAAAAAAGAATTCTTTTGATTGGTGCTGCGGTGAGATGTGCTCCTATTTCATACACATGAATATGTGTTAAATGCCAAGACTTGAATCTGACATTATTAGTATGTTAATTAAGGGAAGATTTCCATAATTAATTAATTGTATTGCTTATGGAATATGCTACCATTTTGGTTTTTTTGCTTTTATGCACATATTTTGTTATTATTTATGTTGTCATGAAATGCCAAGATGTGAATAGGTTAGTAACACTAAAACTTATTTAAATCTCTTTGGACTTATGATTATTACCTATTTCTCCCTTCTGCAAAGTATTTTTTGGCATTAAATCTTAATGTAATCAAGAAATAAATATTTTAATACTTCCTTTAGAAGAAGTAAAAGTGTCATTGTTCAATATATTACTCAACACAGAATGTCAGGAAAATGAAATAATACTTCCTAATTAGGAAAATAAATTTGTTTAGGTACAAAGGGATAATATTAGGTGATCCTGACATTCTTTTTAGCTCAAAAGCATTGTTAGAGTGAGTGCTAATCCTATGAATTGTACCCATCCTTTTCCAACTCAAACTTTAAATGCTTAAATATTGAACCAATTTACTCACAGAGTCATTTCACCTGTAGTGAAAATGTAATACTATGTTTTCCCACTAGTAATAAATTCATGAATTCATTCAACAAATACTTGTTAAAAACTATGTGTGAAACTGTAAATTTTTAATAGAGGTTCAGTGATGAGAAACTTTTAAAAAGTTCCCTTTGATCATATTCTAATGTGTTGGACAGTCCAAAAACAAATGTATACTATTAAAGGAGACAGTAGTACAGTAAGTGATGCAGATAAAAAAACTATAAAAATATTAATAGTGATAATGGTGCTTTCCCCCACCTTTAAAGTGTTAAAAATTAAACATAAATTCTTCCTCATGTTAGGCAAGTTCACCACCACTGAGCCATATCCCAGCCCCAGTAATCTTTTTTTTAAAGATAAATTGACCAGTGCAAAAGGTTTAAGTATGAGCATAAGCATGAGCATGCTAAAACTGTGCCACAAATACCAAGAAGACCAGGAGCTGGATTGCAGTGAGGAAAAGACAGAGTAGAAGAAGAAAGAGTAGTTCTGAGGTGAAATCATGGAAAATGGGAAGTTATTAGAGAATTGGAAACAGAATTGTAGTTACAGAAATAAAGAAGTTTAGATGAGAAAAAAGACAAATTGTGATTTGGGATACTTATTAGGCTTCAAGTAGAGATACTTTTTGAGTCTGGAATATAGAGGAAAGTTCCAGAAATACACAGTTGTGGTTATCAACATGGATATTGTACTTAAAACCACTGTACTGGTTAAAATTACTTATAAAGCATGCATAGACAGAGAACAGCAAAGTTCAAGGACTCATGTCTGGAATACACCAACATTTATCAATGAAGAACACAGGAACATTTTTTTAGAGATGATTGGGAAACTTACTCCATTGGCCTAGAAGCCAAGTGATGAAAATGTTTGAAGGATCTTTTTTATTAGACTCATTTATTCTATGTAAAGGTATTATGTGTAAGGCATTTCATGGAGCTGAGTTGAGCTACTGACTTTAGAACTATTATAAGTACTGTATTTTTTTTTAGCAAAATGTAGAATCATGCATTTCTTTTTTTTTAACTTTGCTATTTGTTCAGATAGCACATGTTACATTCTCTTATACTCCTATCATAGCTGACACTCTATTTCTAGATCAAGCAATATGACCCACATTAAGCTGTCAGTTAAATCACAAATAATTTCTAGAAGCCATCCATTTCATGTTTTTAGAATCCAGGGAATTAGAGGTTATGAATTTTTTTCAGTAAATGTTCAGTGAAATATCACTTATCTGCAATTCTAGTGGCATACATCCCTTTATAGATAGCTAGTACTTCCCATTAACCAATCAAATGCTGGATTTTTTTTTAAGAAAAAGCTTTCTAATTAGCATTAAAATATTGAGGTCCAGACATATGCTAGGCATTAGACACTTTAAATATATTTTCTTATTAGCCTTTGTAAATAGTGTTCCACTGTAATTTACTTATATCCTAATGTTCTGTGATTATCATTAATTCCTATGAATTACTTTAGAGGTATTTGTTTCTGATTAGACAATATTATATGCTTAGCATGCCTCTGTTATTAGTTATTCCTTAGGTCTGAAAGTTCATTTCATTTTTGTCCATAACAGTGTTATAGTGGAACTCTTGAGGAACAGATGGTGATTTTTACCCTTGTGTGTGAATACACACACGTGTGTGTATTTTTTAAAATCTTTTTTCAGCTATCCTACTTGCATGTGTGTCTCATAGAAATACTCATGCACAGAACACATGGATGATATATCACAGCACTGGGAAATGAACACAGAGCCTGGTATATGCTAGATGTTCTCTCTACCATTGAGCTCTATCCCCAGTCCTTTTTATTGTTACTTTCTTTAAAATTTGAGACAGGGTCTTGCTAAATTAGCTAGACTGACCTTCAACTTGCCACCCTCTTGTCCTCAGCCTCCCAAATACCTGAGACTGTAAATGTGTGTCACCATGCCCTGCTAAGGAGACTGCAATGAAGCAACAGTGGTTTTTCATTTCCTGCAAAAATACTATGATCTTTAATCCTCATATGTCAACTGGAATGGATCAAGAAACACACCTGGGATTGGTGAAGCACACTTCTGAATGTGTCTGGATGAGTCATGGATTTGTGACGTTTGGTACTGTGTATGGTCTCTGGCCCCTTTCTTCTCTGACATTATTCACCTGCTCAGCTTCCCTGCTGCCATGAACTGAGCATCTTGGCTCATTCATGCCTTTCTGTTAGGATGTTCCTGTTTGGAGCCAGCCAATCATGGATCAAATACCCTAAAACTGCGAGACAAACTAAACCTCTCCTCTTTTAAATTCAAGGGGATCAGGTGTTGTGACTGACTCAATGTTAGGAAAGCTGACTAACACTAACACACACACACACACACACACACACACACACACACACACACAACCATGTGCACACACATAGGAACATGCCTCTGATTCCATTAAGGCACCTAGTGAAGTGGATAATTAGGCCTTGAGTGTGTATATTTTAGCGACATTCAATGACTTCAAGGGTTGTATTACTTTTGTTTATCATTACCTCTGACCTTTAGATCTACATTTGGTATATTTAGAAATGGCTATACTATCTGTAAATGTATGCTACTCTGTTGTTACTGCTGTAGATTTCTACAAGTGTTAGTATGACATAATTTCTGTTCCAATTTCCCATCGATCCAAATCTGCAGAGTAACAAATTCATAGCAAGAGCCAGCTGAAAACAGTGAAGATGACAGACATAAAAACATAGTTTTCTCTCATTGGGAAACTGGATCGTTGTGTAAGCAAAGGAGTGACATTTTAATAAGATGGATAGCAAAATCATAAGAATAGACAGAGATTAAATACTGGAATATAAGTCAAGATAGTCAAATACATACAGCCCCTAGGTTATGAGTGTTTTACTTGTACTTTTGGCTTTTAAAAGCTGCAAAACTGGAGCACACTTAGTAGAAACTATACTTTGCATTTTAAATGTTGATGTGTTCTGGGTTGGCTGTATGTTGTAAGATACCCTGTTTTGATGCTGGACAACAAAACAGTGAGCCATAGCTCCCAGGCAGCTATGCAATAATGAAAGAAAACAACAGATACTCTGCAGTGCACTGTGTTGATGAATTATAATGTTCAATAAGGTATGTGTATGTACTAAATGCATATTATCATCCTTTGATATTTTCAGTTTTTGATGGGTTTATTGGTGCATGACTCCATTGAAAGATGTGGAGCATCTATATTTCCTGTGTTTTGTGCACTATTCTAGGTTACTGCAGTAGAGAGATCAATGAGACAGATGAGATTTCTGCTTTCATAGAACTGAAATTGGAGATATAGATGGAGTGGGGTTGAAGATTCAGTGCTATGTAGTGTTATATGCTTGCTATTATGGAAGATCAAATGAAGCTATGTAACGACTACTAGGTACAATTTTAGCTTGGGAGGATAAAGTAGGATTCTTATTTTTTTCCAAATGACATTTGAAAAGAAGCCTAAAATCTAGAAAGACTCTAATCATGCAAAAATGTAAAGGTATTTTAGGCAGGGAAAATATCTTTTTCGACATATTGTATGTAAAGGGAAATAAAGTTAATGTATCAAAGGAACACATCAAAACTGATGTGAAATGATTACTGAGCAACAGTCAGGGATCTTATTGTGAAAGTCTTTGTTAGTCAGAATAAAAGATTTAGGGCTGTGGATTTAGCTCAGTGGCATAAGCGCCTGCCTTGAAAGCATGCAGTATTGAGTTCGATCCCTGGTACCAGGAAAAAAAGAATAAAAATTTGTCCAGAACTACACCAATGTAAAGCTTTAGTAATATTATTATTGCATTGAGTTGAGTTTTAACTAGGCAGCTCATAAATTAGCATTTAGAACTGACCTATGCTCACAGTATCACTAAATGTCTACAACTTCTAATGCCGTTGCTCACATTTTCTTACTTTCTTGAAGTGGGTTTTTTTTTTTAAATCTACATATAAGGCTTTGTTGGTACCTTGAAAGTCTGTTTCTTTTTCTAGTACAATAATATCAAGTGTGTGCGTGCGTGTGTGTGTGGGTTTCTATACATGATAGCCAAAAAGTAGATTGAAGCCTGAGGAATAGTTCAGTGATACATTGATTGTGGCTGGCATGTGGGAAGCCCTGGCTTTAATTCGGAACACTGCAAAAGCAAAACAAAACAAAACAAAACAAAACAAAACAAAACAAAACAAAACACAAGAGTTCGATTCATTCTCATTGAACTTTGGTCACAGAGAGGACCTATAAACCAGAAAGTATGTTACATGCTAGAAGTCTAATAGTAACTAAATCATAGTACTTTGCCATGAAGAATTTACAATATAATATATCCTTCATTTTTTTAAAAAAATTACCCATAACTTGAAATGAATGAATATTGCTTCTTCTTTTGTTTGTATAAATTATTTTGTCTTTTAAGAATCTGTTGGCAGCATTTGTTTTGATGATGGGCTTTGAAAATATGGGTTTCATTCACTCCCATTTTGGAGAGTATTATCTTTATATACAGTTCCTGAGAATTACTGTGATGATTGTCCTCATCCTTATTGGAATATTGCCAGAACATGTGGCATGATGCAATCCAAAGCAACTGTGCTGTCGTCTTCCAAACAAAACACTTTTTGGTGGTTAGATATTTTGTTGCTTCTCCACTTATATAATTCTTTACCATGTTCTGATTCAAAAATATAGTGTAAGAAAAAGAAAATTTATTTTTTGTTAATGTTTGTTTTTATTACTACATGTTTTTAGTTCATAAATTACCATCGTGGAAAGATTTCTATCTCTTTCTTCACCCTTTCTCTTCCTGTATTTCTTGCTTTCTTGCTCTCTTTCCCTTTTGCAAAAAAATCTATCACCATTTCCTATTATCTATCTTTTATTTTGCTCTTTAATTTATTTATAATTTAAATTTATCTTATAAGAGGAATGATGTAGTATTTAAACTTTTGTGTTTATGTCACTTAATATGAGTCTAAATGTACATCCATATTGCAACAAATGACTCAAATTTATCCTTTATTCCAGACTATACTCTATTGTGTATAAATACCAGATATTCCTTATCTATTCATTGTCTGATGGACCTGTGGGCCACTTCCAAGATTTAGCTATTATAGTTGTGCGATTATAAACATGGTAAGAATGTATCATTATAATATGATGTTTTTCACTCTTTGGGGAAGATGCCTGTAAGGGCAATACTGGAGTTGAATGGAATTTTGGGTTTTGGGTTTTTTTTTTTTTGGTTTTTTGGTGTTTTTTTTTTTTTTTTTTTAATTTCCAGCTTAAGGCAGCCTACAGAAAAAGAAAAAAGCCACAAAAGTTGCCTCTGACTTTCAGTAACTAAAATAGCAGCAGCAAACATGACGTGAAGTAGCCAGTTTTCCCAGTACCATTTTTTAAAGAGTTTTTCTTTTCTACAGCCTGTTGTCTTAATTCTTTCTCAAAAATCATACACCCAAATGTGCCTGAGTTATTTCTTCATCGTCCGTTCTTTTCCACTGCTACACATCTGCTTTCGTGCCAGTGCCCTGTTGCTTTTATCACTGAAGCTTTGTAATATTACTTGAAATATGGAATTGTGATATCTCCTTCTTAACTTTTGTTGCCTAGGATTGCTTTTAATATTCCGGGTCTCTTCTGGCCTTTTATGAAATTTTAGATTTATTTTTCTTTCATTTTGTGAGGAATGCTCTTGGTATTTCCTTTTGGGAATGCTTTAAGTTTACATATCACTTATGGAAATATGACCATTTCCATGCTATTGTTTGTGTCTGTCCAGGAAGAAGGAAAATCATTCCATTTTTTTGAAGTGCTCTTCAATCTCTTTTTTCAGAGTGCTGTATTTTTCATTGTAGAGTTCTTTCACTTTCTTGAATAAGTTAATTCTTAAGTATTTATTTTTTCTTGATACTAAAATGAATGATTGTTTTCCTAATTTCTGTCTCTGTAGGCTCACTATTGTTATATAGGAGAACTATTGATTGTTTTGTTGTTGTTGATATTTTATCCTGCTGATTTGCTGAATCTGTTTATTAGTTCTAGGATCTTTTAGTAAAAGTTTGTGGGTTTCCTATGTAAAGGATTATGATATCTGCAAATAATGTTTTAACTGACTTCTTCCTTTCCTATATTTGTCCCTTTTATTTCTTTCTCTTGCCTGATTTATTTGTCTAAAGTTTCAAGTACTATACTGAAAAGGAGTGGTGATAGTGGACATCCTTCTTTTGTTTTTGACTACAAAAAAAAAAAAACCTTTCAGTTTTTCCTCAGTTAATATTGCATTGGCAGTAGCTTTGTCATAAATGTCTCTTTTCTACCTATTCAACATTTTTATAATAAATTGATGTTGGATATTGTCAATGGAATTTTATGTCTATTGAGATGATCATGTGACTTGTTTCTTAGCTTTTATTTTTTTGGTGTATTACATTTATCGATTTTTCCTAGGAATAAACCCTATTTGGTCAGGATGTATGATACTTGTAACGATTTATTATTTTCTGTTTGCTAGTATCTTGTTGAGGATCTTATTATCTATGTTCATTAAAGCAGTTGGCCTTTAGAATTCTTTTTTATTTGAGTCCTTGTCAACAAAAGAAAATTTATGAAGAAATACAGAGCATAAAACTTCTTTTTGTAGTGAGACCCTGTCTAAAATAATCAACATTTATTGTAGTATAGCATGTAACATTTCAATTTGTGTTTTTTCAAAGCATAAAGTAAAAATGATTATTGATATAGTTTCACTTTTCTGGGTGGTAGGAATTTTTGAAACACCACATTTTATTAATTTCCAAATTTATTTGGGCTTTTCCATTAAAAAAGAATTACTGCACTTTGTCAAATCTGTCATAATCACAGGCTAACAATTTGAACCAAAACAGTGTACATGAAAATGAAATATCAAACTAAAATGTGTAAATACCATACTGTATTTCCCTAGTGTAAGAAACTGAGAATAAATAAGGTACAAAATATTCAATAAATATTGTGAAAGGATAAGAAACTGCTCAAAGGGGAAAATAACTCAAATAGGGAAAAGGAGAAAAGTAGAAAGGGAAAAGAAAAAAGATATTCTAAGTAGAGATAAAAATAACTATGACTTCAAGAATAGCAACAGAAAAAAACCCCTCTAAGCAAGGCAAATAATTAAAACAAAGGGAAAAAGTAAAGAACCAACAGCACCAAGATAGCATGACAAAAAATAAGCCAATATATGTCACACTAAATGGTCAGAAACAGAAAGCTTTTCTCTAAAATCAGGAGCAGGACAAGGCTGTCCACTGTCACTGTTCCTATTCAATATAATGCTGGAAATACTAAGCAGAACAGTTAGACAAGAGAGACAAATAAAAGGAAAAATGATAGGAAAAAAAGTTAAATTACCATTATTTGCAGGTGACATGATACTCCACACAGAAGACCCACAAAAGTCCAGTGAAAGACTTTTAGATATAATAACCAAATTCAATAATGCAGTTGGATACAAAGTCAACACTCAAAAAAATCAATAACATTCCTGTATACAAACAGCAAACTCACTGAGAGAGAAATAAGAGAAACCACACCTTCACAATAGCATCCAAAAAGAAAAGAAATACTTAGCAGTCAATCTAACAAAGGAAGTAAAAGATCTATACATTGAAAATTATAATACTCTGAAAAAAAATTTAATAGGATCTCAGAAAATGTAAAGATATTCCTTGTTCATGAATAGAAAGAATAAACATTGGAAAAATGGTCATTCTCCCAAAATTTTTTTACAAATTTAATGCAATTCCAATCAAAATAGCATTAGCATTCCTCACAGATCTGGAGAAATCATTTCTAAAATGCATCTGGAACCAGAAGGGACCTAGAATAGCAAAGGCAATTCTGGACAACAAAGGCAAGGCAAGAGGCATCACAATCCTTGACTTGAAGTTATACTACAAAGCTACTATGATAAAATCAACCTAGTATTGGAATAAAAACAGACATGAAGATAAGTGGAATATTAGAAGATGCAATCGCAACTATAAAAACACTCATCCACCTTTTTTTGACAAAGGGGCCAAACATGTTCACTGGAAGATTGATAGTCTTTTTAATAGGTGGTGCTGGAAAAGGTGCCTTTCCCGATCAGTAACCAAGCAGCCATCTTGCTGCCCTGGTAAGTGGCTGTGGCCGGCAAGCGACTGCTGCCACAGGGCAAGAGCCATCAGCTTCTCATGAGATCTGTGCCATGTTGGAACTTAGGGCGCTGGGAAAACAAGCAGCCAGATTGCCTCCCTGTTAAGGGGCTGTGAGTTTACTGGTATGCGGGCTGAGATTCAAACATCCATTACCCCCCCACACACACACACACACACACCCCTGTTAGCAAGTGGGAGCCAGAGATCTGAGCATCTTTTGCGAGGTTGACTATAGCAATAGAGCAAATAAGGGGGATTTCCTTGTACCATCTCTTTGAAGGCAAATATTTTTATCACTGTTTTCCTTTGTTCTGATTAATGGTATTGCTCTATTCAATATTCTGTTTTGATAAGTGCTGTAATGTTCTGTATTTCCTTTGATTTTATCAACTATAGTGAAGAAAACGAGATATACTATGGTACCTATTACTGTCATCCCAGTAACCTACTGTGAAGTTCTGTACTAATTTCACTACACTGTCTCAATTGGCTTTGTTCTGTCTTGTTCTGTGGTATTTTACTACTTTAAAAATAAAAATTAAAAAAGTGACTTTCCATATGCCGAAAACTAAATCTAGAGCCATGCCTATCACTGTGCACTAAAGTCAAAATGGATCAAAGATCTAAATATTAAAACAGAAACACTAAATCTGATGGAAGACAAAGTACATAAAAATCTTGAAGACATAAGGGTCAGCAGAGAATTCATGAACAAAAATTAAACTGCATGGAAAATATTTCCCAGAACCAACAACTGGGATCTTGTTTTATTAAAAAATTTTTGCATGTCAAAAGAAATCTCCAACAGCATGAAAAGAAAACCCATGAATTTGGAAAAAATCTAGTAAACTATCCCTCAGGCAAAGGACTGCTATCTAGAATATATAAAGAACTGAAAAACATCAAGCCCCCAAATTCAAAGACCCAATCCAAAAATGGGCATCTGAGATGAATACATGCTTATCAGATGAAGAAATACAAATGGCAAATAAATATAAGAAAAAATATTCAGCATCATTGGTCAGTAGAGAAATGCAAAATAAAACCACATTGAGATTCCATATAACTCCAGAAAGAATGGCCTAGATCAAGAAAACCACCAGTAAGAAATTCTGGAGAGGCTTTGGGGAAAAGGAAACACTTCTGCACTGTTTGTGGGAGTATAGACTCATGCAACTGCTATGGAAATGAGTGTGGAAGTTCCTCAAAAAGCTGGGTTTGGAAGTGCCATTTGACCCAGCTATTCCACTTCTCGGCATATTCCCAGAAGAAATGAAAAAACGCATCACAGTGATATCTGTGTACCATGTTGTAGCAGCACAATTTGTAATATCTAAATCTTTGAAGCCACCCAAATCCCCATCAACTGAGGAATGGATAAACAAGATGCAGTATTTTTATACAATAGAGTACTACTGAGCTATAAAGAAGGATTACATTGAGGCTTTTATAGGTAAATGGATGCAACTTGAGACCATGCTCATAAGTGAAATAAATCAAACTCACTTGTGTAAACACTGTATTGTTTCTCTAGTGTAAGAAACTGAAAAAGTAAATAAAAACAAAATCTTCAATAAATACTGTGAAAGGTTAAGAAGCTACTCAAAGGGGAAAAATAACTTGGGGAAAAGAAGAAAATTAGTAAGGGTAAAATTTCAAAAAAGTTATTAAATTTGTATATATTCACTTAAGATAGCTAAGATTGTACTACCAATTCTTTTAGTTTTGGAACAAAACAGTTATTCATAAGATTAGATTAATTTTGCATGTCTATATCTGGTAATCTGAGCAACTCTTTTGAACATAACTATGCAAAATAACAACTTTGTTTTGTTTCCACCAACTTGTTTTGAAAACCTATGTTGTTATTGTTTTTGGTTTTCTGTTATTGTTATTTATTTGTCTCTCAATTTCTTACACTAGGGAGACAACATGATGTTTACACGTGCAAGTCTAATTTACTTCAATTAACTGTATAGTCTCTACTCACATCCATTTACCCATAACAGCCTTGAGTTTATCCTTTAAAGCTGAATAGTATTCTACCTATAAAAAATACCATATCTTTATTATCCATTGCTTGGTTGATAGACCTTTAGGTTGTTTCCAGGATTTAGCTATTACAAATTCTGCTGCTGTAAACATGAGTACACCTATTTTGCTGTGGTTTGATGTTTTTAATTCTTCTGGGAAAATACTCAGAAGTTGGATAGCTGGGTTGATTAGGATCTCTAATATAAGTTTTTTAAGTTGTCTCCACACTGATTTCTACAGTGTTTGTACCAGTCCATACTCCCACCTATAGTGAATAAAAGGGTTCCTTTTCCCCCACAGCCCTACCAGCATTTGTTATTTGTTGATTTCTTGATGATAGACATTCTTTCTGGGTGAAATGGAATCTCAGTGTTTTTTAAGTTGCATTTCTCCAGTGACCAATGATGTTGAACATTTTTTCATGTATTTATTTGCAATTTTTATTTTTTCATGTGAGAAGTGCATATTCATCTCAGATGCCCATTTTTGGATTAGGTTTTTGAATTTGGAGAACCTGATTTTTTTCAATTCTTTATATGTTAGAAGTCCTCTGAGGGACAGTGGGCTAAAAATTTTTCTGATCTGTGAGTTTTCTTTTGACTTTGTTGGTGACTTCTTTTAATGTGCAAAAAACATTTTAATAAAATGAGATCTTGTTGATTCTTTGAAATACTGTTGAATTTTAATTTTATTCATCAACTCTCTGGCTATCTCTGTGTCTTAGAGATTTCTATTTCTCTTACAGTAGATTTATTGTTTCTATTTTAATATTTCAATTTGTGATCCATTTTTACTTTAGTGCATGGTGATAGACAAGGGTCTAGTTTTAGTCTTTGCCTGGTAGAAAACCAAATTTTCCAGCACCATCATCTTTCTTCCAGTGAACATGTTTGATCCCTTTGTCAAAGATAAGGTGGCCCAGTGTGCTTGTAGTTCTGACTGCATTTTCTCATTTAGGACTTAGCTTTAAAATATCCTTTACTGTGGTTAAAATTCCATATCATATGACAGACTGCTTATTTTGTGTTTGCATATTATAGCTAATATATAAAAATAAGCTTTCCAGTATCTGCTGTCAAACCAGAAATGATGTGTTTCATCAGAAAATATGAAAAAATAAAAGCGTTGATTTTGCTAAATAGGATCTCTGACCTGGACTGCATGGAAAATTGATCTATAATATAAATTAACTCACCAATTATTGATTGTTTCATCTGCCTTTTTACATATTAAGAGTTTTCAGTGTTTCTGAGTTCTGAGTAATAATAATGCTATGCATGAAATATAATGGGGTATGTCAGCTGTATCAAAGTTAAATAGTGCAGTAAATGTTGCTCAGCTTTGCCATCTGTCATGTATTTTTCTACATAGTATTTTAATCTATTAAATGTGTTTTTTTTAATCTTTTAAAAAATGAACTTACTTGGAGTACAGTGTAAAACCTGTAAGAGCTATTCTCTGCTCACTGACTTTTCTAGTGTCCTCACTTTTATTGTAACTTTTTTAAAATTTTTTTTTGTTTTTTGGTTGCTTTGCCCTCCTGAAGATGAATAATGGCAATCCTTAGAAATTGAACATGTCAAGCACCCACTTGTTCTGCTAGCAAGAAGAAGCCCCATTATGTTCTTAACTTCTCAATACATAATAAATTTGCCCATGAGATGTTACTTCTGAAATTTCTTATCCTTAAAAGTGGTGATTGAATGAACTAAGGACTTGATTTCACTAAGTGGAATGGGAATCTCATGTCACAGCATGCCAGTTCCTGATTAGTGAATAGATATTCCCTCGGGCACATATTAGGTGCTTTTCATGCATTGCTCTTTGAGGGGACTTGGATCCCATGGATTTCTTGTGTAGAATAGTACCTGTGCTACTTAGAAAACTTAATGTACAGCCTCACTGCCAGACTTTTCCTCCATGAATAGATTCTTTACCCAGGAAAGTCTGATTCAAAATACTCTCCTTCCTCTGACAAGGCAAGTGAACTCTTTTCTCCCTGGTGGCTAGCTGCTGGCCCACAAAATGATAGGCAGTTAGGTGTCATTTAGAGGCATTTTACCAGATGAACTATTGTGGCCTGAAAATGTTAAGCATTGTTGGGCCTGGAAGAGTTATAGCAGAAAATACACAACTTCTGATTTCTGACCAGCTTGTGTTTCTCCAGGGTTCCTCCTGTCAGCTACATGTGTTTTGAATAGCCCACTATTCTACCTTGCCCCTTGCCATTTATCTGTAAAATGAAAAAGTACTAACCTTTAACTTGTGCTTATACATGCTTTAGTGTCTTCGTATTACTTTTATAAAATTTCATTTGTTTTATTTATTATTTATATGCTACCCACTTCTAAAACAATGTGTAGTGGCCTATTTTAAAGTCACTCCTACTCAAATCAACTTAGTGGTTTTCTAAGTCTTATCCTGAAGAAGACTAATGTCATCACATATCATTTCACATTTACTGTATTATGGTGATATAGTATACCGTTGCTTTGTCTAACTAATAGTCATTGTTTTAATACTACAATATGTCTACAGTCCAATATAACTTCTTTTCAAGTAGTATGGTCTATTGGGAAAGAACTTGAAACTGACATAACTGAATTATATATCTTGTTCTACCAATTAGAGTCATTTGCCTTTTCTTGCTCAAGTTTATTTACTTTTAAATATAGAAGCAAATACTTACTCTGTAAACCTTACAGGACAATAGCAATCAAGGCAATAAATATTTATTGCTTATAAAACTGTTTGTGAAGCCATACATTTCTACAATTGTTAAATTAGGTTGAGCAACTATCATTTTAATTGAAATTATCTAGCAATTTATGTATTTGAGCTCCATTCAAACATAGAGGACACAAATGCAAAATGAAGTCTTGATCTTGAGGATTCACAATGTTGGGAGGAGAACTCAGTGCACACACACACAGTTGTAACAAAGTTTCTAATCATATAAGTGTCCCAAGTGAAGTATATAGTAATGGCATAGTGATCGGAAAAGGAGGCTTGGAACTCTGATCCAGGAATTGAGGAATAGGCTAAAAATTAGGATAAAACAATATAATATGTAGTAAATTCTTTCAAAAACACTTTGCAAACAGTAAGCCACAATCTTATCATCAATGCCACTTATTTAGTGTAACTTATATTAATATAGTATTTACTATGTGCCCAGAAATGTTTAAATGTTTTACAGTAGTAAATCATTTAATCCTATAAATATCTATAATGTGGTTCATATTATTAACCTCATTTGACATGATAAGGGAATTGTGTTCCAGAGACACTAAGTCACTGAAATCACACAGCTTAGTGACAGAGCTGGGATTTGAATTCAGGAAGTCAGGTTCTCCAGGTAACCCTTAACTAGATTTTTGTACAGCTTCTTCATTATCCATTAGCTCAGTTGATACCTTTTCTTCAATTCTATGCTAAAATTTCTTCCTTGTTATCCTGACAAGTTATTCACATTTAATATATCAAAGTCAAAATGATAGTGAATATTTTTTTATCTCCATAGTCATGTGCACAAGATGACTAGTGAAAGTAAGTGGAAGAATAGCTTCTTGGGCTATCTCTTCACTATTTCTAGTAGGTAACAACACAGCACTGTAATCTCTTAGGCATGATGGCACTAGCCAGAAGACCAATGAGAGAATTAACCTTCCTTTTGATGTGGTTGCAGTTAAAATGGATTCCAAATTCTTTTCCTTCCCTCCCTCTCTCTTTCTCTCATTCTTTTTTTTTTCTCTTTTTTAGTACTAGGGATTGAAAGCACAGCTTTCTCTCTGAGCTATGTTCCAGTCCTCTCCTACCCCTCTAACCTTTTCTAATTTTGAGAAAGTACCAGTAAGTTACTAAGTTACCAGACAGATCTCAAATTTGCAATCCTTATGACTCAACCTCCCAGAATGCTGGTCATACCAGTATATGCAACCATGCCTAGCTCCAAAATCTCCCATTTTCTACATCATAAATACGCTAAGTCAGACGTTCATATACATATTTAGATATTGGGTTTTTTTCTCCCCTTTCATGCTTACAAAGCATAGAATTCTAAATTTTCTTTGTCCCCCCAATTTTCTATTCTGATATCAGGAATCAAACCTAAGGCCTCATACTTGCTGGGAAAGTCCTGCACCCTGGAGCTATATCCCAAGCATGCTTTATTTTTGCTTTGGGCATCACAAAATTTTTACTGTTAGTCCTTTTTAGTGTTTAACCTCTGAGATCTGAGAGGGGATTAGATCTACAGTAGATAAGAATTATATTCTAGTACCTATCATTAAGCACTAGAATGAATACAATTTTATGTGAAGATTTTTAGTAATCAAGGTTAAAATATTTGTTAATATGATCATCAGTGAAAAATTTTTCTAAACCAAAGTCTGGAACTAAAATTATTTTATGTCTTTAGATTGTAGAGAGAAGTTGGAGCAACACTACATGTTAATATCAGGTATCCTTCCAATCATATAATTTTTATTTAATTAATAGACAATGTCTGCATATACTATAGGGAATAGAGTACAGATTTTACTTCTTTAATAGTTTGACAGGCAGATTGCAACAAACACGGCATTTGAAAGTCTGTTAGTGTCCCAGAGGCCTTAAGAATATGCCATGCACTTTGTTTGCATTTCCCTAGGTCCCTGAGGTAGAGATGTGATTAATAAAATTAAAACCACCAGATCTTTTTGTGTAGCTTGCAGCTATCACTAATTTAAACTAAATAATGACTATTTTACAGGTATACCTTCAGTAGTTTAAACAGTAAAGGATGTGAAATGCGAAAATGTGTTTTGACTTTGTATTAATTCCTTAAAATGAAGTATGTTCTGCTTTCTATATGATGATACATTTTCTTTAACTCATATCTGACAGTAAAATTGTTTATGCCCCCTTAGGATTGTTTTATATTTAATAGTACTGTTAAGACTTCCTTGGGACGAATAAGTATTTCTTGAAAAGTTATATATATATATATATATATATATATATATATATATATATATATATATACACACACATACATACATACATATATATATATACACACACTTTGGAATAATATAATCCAATCCATCTTGAAAAAATACTTCTTTACAATTTGATTTCCATAGATTAGCATCCTTAATATTTGTGCTATGTGGTAGTTTATATCTCAGTTTCTTCCCAAATCCCCATGAGCTAATAGGCAGGTCTTTGCAAAGGTGACTGGACTGTGGGTGCATCATTCTCATCTGTGGATCACCCCATTGATGAGTTTGTAGCTAAGTGTGATGTTGTAAACTGAAGGCTGGTTGCAGAAGGTAGATCAGTGGAGGTATGGCCTGGAAGGGTTAGGTCTCCTTCCCTGCTCCTTGGTCCCTCTCTCAACTTTCAGCTTGCCATGCTATGAGCAGTTCTCCTCTGTGATGCCCCTCTACCATGCCACCATGTCTTGGAACGGCGAGCTCTCGACTGAAACTTCTACAAAATGTGAGCCAAAATAAATCTCTCTCCCTTTAAGTTGAGGTGTCAGATTATGTGTCTTACTTTATTTGTAGCTATTCATGATTGATTGAACAAATCTTTCTCATCCATTTTCAGTTATTTCATTAAACTTACTGAACTTCATGGATAGACCTTAAATCTTCTTATCCCTTTAATATAATACCTAGAAATAGTGGAATATTTTACAAGACATATGAGAATGGTTCAAGTAAAGCACAAGTATTTTTATAACAAATTTCGCTGAAATCTGTGGGAAAATATATAATATATAAAATACTTCTCTTCATTTGTGAAACCATAAAAGATAAATACTGCATTATTAGCGATATTAGCATTGAGTATACACTTATTGAGGTTAGCCATTTCTTTTTTATTTTAAAGAGAAAAAGTATAAAGCAATTCAAAATACAAAACAATTTCAAAGCAAGATCGTAGGAGGGCAACAATGGTTAATAATTGTGTATTATTATGGTGCTGGAAAAACTGGCTCTGCACATGCCAGTTGGACCCATATCTTTTATCATGCACCAAACTAAAGTCTAAATAGAGCAAAGATCTGATATTAAAACAGAGTGTCCAATAAGTTCTGTTCTGATCTTTATAATCTCTTCCCTGATATGAGCATTTGCCTTAGCCTGCTCTTCTTTTTCTAGAAATTTTAGGTTCACCATTATGTTGTATATTTGCACTTGGTCTGTTTTCCTGATACAGATATTCACTACTAGAAATTGCCTTCCTAGGACCAATTTCATTGACCATTCCAGTATGTATTGTTGTATTGTCATCATCATTTAATTTTAGAAACTGTCTAATTTCTATTTTAATTGTATCTGTGACCCATTGGTTTTTCAGGAGAGTGCTATTTGATTTCCAGGTGTTTATGTAGTTCCTTTGGTTTATTTTCAATTGACGTCCAGTTTCATTGTATTGTGATATGATAATATACATAGGATAATTTCAGTTCTGCTGCATTTTCTTAAGCATGTTCTATGAGCTACTATATGGTCTGTTTTGTAGACTGTCTCATGTGCAGCTGATAAGCATATGCATTCTGATGTTGTGGGGTGCAACACTCCATAGACATCTACCAAGTCTATTTGTTTAAAAGTTTGGTTCAGTTTTAATATGTCAATTTTTTTTTTTTGTCTCGATGATCTGTGTTTTTGTGACAATGGGTATTCTAGTCCAGGGTTAAAAGCAGAACAAGACAATACCAGACACACATATTTTATAGTATTATTTTTTAATAGTCGCTTAAGTGTTAAATACAAAACAGAGTGCAGGAAATCTGTCCACACACTAAGACCCTAGGAATCGAGTTGAGGGCCTAGATCCCACAGAAATGTCCTACAAGCTTCTCCGTTAAGACTGAATAGCACACATCTTCCCCTCTGAAGCCAGGAAGCAATGCTCAAAGTAAGGACCATAGCTGCACAAAGTGAATGGTAGCCATTCTCAGTGACAATAAGGTCTCATGCTCCTCTGATGATGAGAACAGCCAAATTCATATCAGGAAAGAAGCTTGACAAACTCTTCCAGGAGAACCAATGACAACAGGAGAACCAGTGACACCCAGGAGAAACACCACCATGAATAACCAACAACACCACTTTTCCCCTCTAGTTCGCCTTTTCATCTTGGCAACATTCCTCAGGTAGACAATCCATGCTCAGGACCACACTAATTCAGTTTATCTGGTATTACAAGCTGACCACCATTTATCAATCCACCTCACTGGAGTACTGACAGACCCCAATGAAATTGTATTAGTGCTTGTTTGATTTTCCATATCTATTAATATTTGTTTTATATAGTTGGATGCACTGCTATTTGATGCATGTATATTTATGATTGTTATCTCTTCTTGGATTGTCCCTTTCACAAGGATATTATGACCTTCTTTATCTCTCTTAAGCAGTCTTGGCTTGAGATTTAGTTTGTCTGCAAGTAGAAAAAGCTGCCACTGATTTTTCCTAGTTTCCTGTTGAATGGAGTATAATTTTCCATCCTTTGGCTTTCACTCTATGAATTTCTTTCTGAATTAAATGCATTTCTTGTATGGAGCATATTGTTGGATCTTGTTTCTTGATCCATTCTGCCAGTCTGCATTCTTTTGATTGGTGAATTGAGCCCATTAACACTGATTCTTATAACTGATAGATATTAACTGATCTTTGTCATGTTATTTTCCTGTTGTTGCTCCCCCCTTTTGTTTCCTTCCCTGTGTTTAATTGCTTGCCTTGCCTCTGGATTAGTTCTTTTGATGTTCATGGAATTGTAGTCCTTGTTAGCTTTCTCTAGAATGTCCTTCAAATCATTTTGGAGTGCTGGTTTCATTGTCATCAATTTGCTCTGATGTTGTTTGTCAAGGAAGTATCTTATTTCTCCTCCAGTTTTGAAATATATCTTTGTGAGGTATGGAAATGTGGATTGAAGTTTGCTGTCCTTTGAACTTGAAGTACTGCAATCTAAACTCTGATTGATTTGAGGCTTTGTGCTGTTATCTGAGATTATGATGGGCTTTCTTTATAAATGATTTATTTCTCCTCCCTAACAGTTTTTAAGAATCTATTCTTGTGTTGAATTTCTGCAATCTTGACTATGATATGCCTGGCTATAGACTTTTCTTTTGATTGTAGCTAATTGGAGTTCTATATGCCTAACTTATCTTTTTCCCTGAAAGGGAAGTTTTCTGCCATGATTTCTGTGAACATTTTGTTTTTTATCATTTGCAGTATCTCTTGCTTTTTCAATGACTCCAATCAAATTTAAGTTCTTCTTTGCCTCAGCTAGCAGACTGGTGCTTGTGCCACTGGGCTAAACTCCAAGCCCCTTTATTGCTAATCTTTAGAACACATGGGAAATGACTACTTCTCCAAGATACCTTGCAGTTGTAGCTGTTTTTTGGATTTTGAGTTTGTTGTGGGATCCTACCTCTTCAGTTTGTTGAGAATGAGAAGTTGTTGCCTCTTTGGTCCAGGCTTATTTGGCTCAGCTCCTGTTTCTTTGGCACTGTGCCACAGTATTTTCTGTGATCCTTCGTCAATCTCAGTCTTGAACTAATAGGAAGAACAGTTGTTTAGGACAGTTATATCAGTTTTGGCTATAGTGGTACCAATAGCATCAAACATATCTTAGAAAATGACAAACAGAGGTAACCATTCATTTAACACGTATATTCATATAAACTAGATTTGTGGTTGTATAACAAAATCTACAACCATAAAATATATATAGTACACAAATCCTTAATATGTCAATTTTTTCCTCACAGGTTTTTGGGTTAAAATTTAAGATTGGTTAGAGATAAAATAGAAAAGTAGAAGAAGATGAAGATGTTAGAAGTAAGGATGGAACAGAAAGAGGGATAAGGCTAACTTTGGGAAACCGAATCAGAAGACTGGAGGGAAAGAGAAAAGTAAGAGATAAAAAAACAAAAACAAAAAAACCCTCCAAAAACAGAAGCCAGAGATTTAGCTCAACAGCACAAGTGCCTGCCTGGCAAGCATGAGGTCATGAGTTCAATTCCCAGTTAAAAAAAAAAAGCAAAACAATAAAGAGACTATAAACAGCATTCACACACACATATATAAATCAAAAACCCTGAAGTGAAAAACAATAACAACAAAAAACAAGTGAGAAAAAAGTCTACTTCCAGGTTTGTCTCTGATATCACTCAGAGACAACTTGTGGAGACAGAGTCCTGACCTGTTACCACTGTATCCCAGCAAGGCAGCAGTAGCTGTTGGTAGGGTAGTGGATATTCTCAGTGAGCCCGTACCCTCTGAACAAGACTGGCTTCATTTGGACTGCAGCCATCAGCACTGCTTCTGTAAGCCTGAGCCCAGCTGAAAGATACTAGATGGAGCCAACAGCAGCTCTGAGTTATGAGCTCAGGTGGCCCCTCTCCAAATGGTTTCTAGCCAATCACTCTGCTGCACAGAAGGACTGAGCCCTTAGTACTCACTGCCATGTAGTACAGTGCTTCATGTCTGCTGCTCCCCTCTACTGCTGTGTCTCTCTCTGGAGTCCTCTGGGGTCACCAGCAGTTATGGTGTCCACACTTTTGAACCGTTCCTCTCATGTAGTAAGTCCCATCACAGATGAAATCATCACCTGCTATTTCCTCCTCCACTGAAATTTCTCTCTTCAGTCTCTCCATGGGCTTCAATTCACACTTCATATACTTCCTGGGTCCTGGGGATCCACTTCCCTCTTGTCTCCCTCACTTAGGTTTATTCTAGCATATGTATGGTGACTCTCAGGCTCTTTCTCTGCTGCTCATTACTCCACCATCTTGGTGCTCACAGGTTAGCCTTTTCTAAGCTCTGAAAAAAGGTCAAGTATTCTATTCTAAAACCTACATTAATATGTTGCTTTTGCCTTTAAAACTTCAACTGAATCACATTTAGAAGTACTAAATTTTAATTATCAGTAATCCATATTTAGTGCATTTTTAAAACAATATATTCAACTTGTAGATCAATTGAATTAAGAAAAGCACATTCTTGTCCTACATGCATTCTTCTTTCCTGTTACTGTTATTTCAATATTTAGATTTTTGTTCTTTGAAATTTTAGCTTGAGGCATGCTGTAACTAAAATTCTAACATGATAATAGTTAGCTCTCTGAATTAATTTATGCTCATAATTTCTATTTTTTAACGTTACCAATACTGCTTTCTGTACCACAGAACAGACTATGACTTGAGTCATAATATACATAGCAAATTTCATGTTCTGTCATGTTTCATCTCCTATCACATTTCTGGCATTTTTCTCTCTGACATACTAGAATGTTCTAACATAATTGGATGTCAGACATAGGTTTACAAATGAAGAGTATTGGTAGGTTGAGACTGACACATATCCTCCAGATCCAATTTAGTATTCCTAAGCTAGTTATGTAATTTTCATGTGGGCACATAGCCAGTTACTAGTCAAATCTGGAATATCCCATCTGTATAACCTTCCTCCTTTCGTCTACCCTTCCAGCAATCTATGTACTGAAAAGGAACATAATGCTTATCTTGTCTAGATCATTTCCCTTTTGTTTTATCTTGCCTCCTATCATAAGTGAAACTCCTCATAGATGACCTACTTGTCAAATGATAAATATTAACCTGTGAGACAGCCACTATTCAGAGATTCATAGAGGTACCATAATTTGCCAAGCTCACGCAGGTAATAAGTTTGCAGAGCTAATACTCTAGCTCTAGTAATTCAGTTGCTCTGAAATACAAACACTTTATACTTCTTATAGTGGTTAACCAGTGCCCGAAAGAGAAGACTGTTCCCTACACATGAATGTGTTATGCCACTACTCCCATTTATATACATTTATGATCAAATGGGAACTTGCCTGTCTGGCCAACATTAACATTTCTTTGTATTCATGAGTGATATTTAAAAGATTTAACAACTAGTACACAGGCATTGACTAACTAGAATGAATGAACTCATAGGGTAACATACAGCCTAGGAGGCCCATGCTTTGCCAAGTTTCCTTTTAGGTACCAGACTATGCCAGAATCCTCAGTTAAGAACCTAGGTCAGCTATGATAGCAATAATTTACCAACTACTATGAAAATGGCTTTAATATTTTAACAATCAATTTACTTGCTGTAATGTAACATTGTGAAATTTCAACAATGTGTGGGCCAACAGGTCAACATCATTGATAGTGATTACTGTCACATACATAAGACATCTCATTGCTGGTTATATATGTAATATATAAGAAGAAAAGAATTCACAATAAATGAACATGCTCTTGAGACTTTGTGAATAGGTAGGCTTTGTGCATCAGTCCTATTCCTCCTCTTACTAGACCCCCACGAGGTTCTCAAACTGTAACCAACTTGGCAAAGAGAGAGAGTGAGAGAGAGCAAGATCAAGACAGAGAAAGAGGGAAAAGAAGAGGAAAAGAAGGAGGGAATGAGGGAGAGAGGGAGGGGGAGAGAGAGAGAGAGAGAGAGAGAGAGAGAGAGAGAGAGAGAGAACTCAGTGTGCCTTAGTTTACTTATATAGCTTTTTCATTTCTAAATGAAATACCTAGAATGCAAGGGTAGTATCTTACACATCTCTCTTCTCATTGCCTAGCTTGTTACTTGGCACAGACCATATATTTTATAGAGAA
The DNA here is from genome assembly GCA_004027455.1 of Hydrochoerus hydrochaeris. Lineage (NCBI taxonomy): Eukaryota > Metazoa > Chordata > Mammalia > Rodentia > Hydrochaeridae > Hydrochoerus > Hydrochoerus hydrochaeris. Next base: position 360,249 of record PVLA01000967.1, on the reverse strand, counting down.
TAAATGAAACCATTAAACCTCATTAATGAAAGACTTTTATTGATAATCAAGAAGCATAAATTAAAGAAATGAGCTCCCAAATCTCTCCAGTCATTAACCTGCCTTTTTATCTATGAAACAAAGGAGAAAACAAAACATTGTCCCCATTGCACAAAACGTGAGGCAAATTGGGAAATGTTTATAATAATCAGAATTTCAGTGAAATAAAATATCTGGGAGCAAATGCAGTTGTTTAATTATTCACCTTCCACATTTCTTGAATTTTATATACCATCACATGAATCTTTTCAATTCAGCTTTCTAGGATGCTTTCAAGACTCAGTCATGGTTAAACTATAAGTCTCTGACATTGCTTCAAATGCTATGTTGCAGCATTTTGTAATATTACATCAATATGTCAGAATAGATACTATGAACTTGGTTAATGTTATAATCTTCAACTTGTAACCTATAGAATATGATCAAAATGTAATTTTGTGTCTCATTCCACTTCTTCCACATATATTCTGTGGGGTTCATCTTTCCTTGCAAGTAGGTAAAAAATATAAGCACTCCTATTATTTATTGCTTGCTTTTAGGTCTCTAAAACTTTTTAAGTTGCAAGCACAGTCTCAGTTCAGAAACAAAAATGTTAGCCTCTAGCATGCTAACCATTCTACCAATTGAAACTCACAGATTTGAAGTTGAAAGTAAAATCCATTTTGCTTCCCAAACTGGAATGTGGCCATGCCTGACTTGAGAGCCTCCCCTCCAATTCCCTTGATGTAGATAATACATTTCCTCTAGCTTTCAATTCGCCCTTGTCCCATTTTCTTAGAGCTCTGTACCCCATGAGTTATAATTAGGGTTCTCTAGTTGAGTACCCCTACCATCCCAGATGTTTTTCTTGGATAGGACTGAAATGGATACCATATCACTCTGTTATAAAGTAGTATTCTAACTGTAAACATTCAGAAGTGGAATAACATTTGTCCTCCAGGCAATGAGAGAAATGCAAATAAGAGGACTATTTAAATCATGCAAAACAATTTTAAATATGATTGGGTGTTGAGGATGAGTCTGTGCACCAGATACCAAAAGACCTCAGTATTGGATCATGGTTGAACTGTGTGTAGACTGAATCAATGTGACAGTCATGGGGTTATGCTATAGTTGACCAATATGCCTATATGGAACAATATGAAAGTGGAAATGTAAGAGAATTCAATGTATATAATAAAGACCAAGTTTTAGATTAACATGGATTGAACTCTTCATATTTATTTCTGATCTTTACCCTAACCCATTATGATATTAAAATTATTTTGATTTATTCATTATGGAGAATATTGAAAAAAACAGAAGTTGACAAAATGACATGAACCTGAGAATGTATCTTTTAAATTCAAAAATTACTAATATTTTACCAATTAATCTCTTTTAAAGATGAGGGAAACTATAGTATGATTCATATACTTGGAGCACTTTGCTCAAAATTCTATTGCATCCTCTTGGGGATATAGCTCAGCAGCACAGTGCCTGCCTGGAAAGCACAAATCCTGAGTTCAATTATTGATATCCAAAAAAAAAAAAAAATTCCATGGCTAGACTGTAAGTAGGTAAGCCAGAGTCAAATCAAGATTTATCTAACTTCAGAATATGTTTTTTGCTAGATTTAGTTGTACATGCCAGTAATCCCAGCACTCTGGAGGCTTAGGCAGAAGGATAATAGCAAGTTCCAGACCAGCTAAGCCAAGGCCAGCCTGAACTGTATAGTGAGACCCTGGCTCAAGAAAAAAAAAAAAAAAAAAGAGTGTTCTTCCTATTGCAGCTAGCTCTTTCCCTATGTATCATCATTTTGTCTTTTTAGCAACCTCTGTCAGTCTATCGATTTTCTTATTATTTTGGAAAGTCAGTTAGTTGTAACTGATTAATCTGCTCCTTAATCCATCTAGATTATCTAGCCCCTTGCCCCCATGAACTTCATATGTTACTTGTTCTAAGTCTTCATTTAAGAATTGTGTGGGTAGCATTTATTATAGCAACTTTATTATTTAATCTTAGTTAACTTATGTTTTTTATGAAACTCTTTGCAGATAATTTCAGAGCTTATCTTTTTTTTAATTCAGAGTGCTGGCACTCATAAATATTTTGTAGGTCAAATTGTACCTTTTGCTCAGATGAAATATACAGTAAAATACAGGACTGTTGAAGGGAAAAAAGTGAGTGGCCAGCGAGGATAAAGAAATCCTGCTTTCTTTTTTTATTTTTAATTTTATTTAAAAAGGAAAAAAAAAGCAAAACCGGAAAAAAGGGAAGCAATAATACAAAATTCAAAAAACATAGAATAAAATAAAGACTTAAGAAATCACTAGTTGACAAATTATATACTGCCATCTTAGAAATAGTTGTTCAATTTACAAAGTTAAAGTACACAAAGTGGATATTCAAACAGTGAGACTGCAAACAGTTCTGCTCAACGATCCAACAAACAGTTAGTAATATGGTTATCAATCATACACACTTAAAAATGCATGCAGTTACATTCTTTAGAACATTTTCTTTTCCTCCTTTTGACAACATGAATTACACATTTTGGGTTTTATTACTCCTACAGCTCTTAATACTTTTTACACTAGAGACATAATGTGATATTTATAAATATCCTTATTTATTTCACTTATGAGAATAGGCTTAAGTTGCCTCCATTTCAATATGAAGGCCTCAAGATCATCCTTTTTATAGATGAGTAATATTCCATTGTATAAAAATACCACATCTTTTTCATCCACTCTGCAGTTGATGAGCATTTTGGTTGTTTCCAAGATTTAGCTATTACAAATTGTGCTGCTATGATGTGCTGCTAATGATGTTTTCAGGTTTTCTGGGAAAATACTCAGGAGGGGAATAGCTGAGTTGAATGGAACTTCCAATCCTAGTCTTCTGAGAAATCTCCATACTGATTTTCATAGTGGCTGCACCAGTATACATTCCCACCTACAGGGGAGCAGTATTCCTTTTTTCCACCTGCAGCCTCGCCAACATTTGTTATTAGTTGATTTCTTGATGGCAGCTGTTCTTTCCAGAGTGAGATGAATTCTCAATGCTGTTTTAAATTTGCATTTTTCTAATGACCAGTGATGATGAACATTTCCTCATGTATTTGCCATTTGTATATCTTCATCTGAGAACTGTGTGTTCATCTTAGATGCCCATTTTTGGAGAGGGTCTTTGAATTTGGGGCGCTTGATGCTTTTCAATTATTTATATATTTTGGATATAAGTCCTTTTTCTGAGGGGTTGATGACTAAAATTCTTTCCCATTGTGTGGGTTTTCTTTTCACTCTCTTGGTAATTTATTTTGAAGTGCAGAAACTTTTCAATAATACGAGATCCCAGTTATTGATTCTTTGAAATGTTTCCTGTGCAGTTTGTGTTTTGTCCATGAATTCTTTGCCTACCCCTATGTCTCCAAGACTTCTACCTACCTTGCCTTCCAGTAGATTTAGTGTTTCTATTTTAATATTTAGATCTTTGATTCATTTAGATTTTCATTGTGTGCCTGGTGATAGGCATGGTCTATTTTCAGTTTTCGACCTGTGGAGATCCGATTTTTCCAGGACCATTTATTAAAGAGTCTGTCCTTCCAGTGAACATGTTTAGCCCCTTTGTCAAATATCAGGTGACTGAGTGTCTTTGTAGTTGTGCTTGCATCTTCTATTCTGTTGCATTGATTCTCAGGTCTATTTCTTTGCCAGTATCATGCTGATTTTTATCATTGTGGCTTTGTAGTATAGATTCAAGTCAGGAATTGAGATGCCTCCTGCCTGGCCTTTGTTGCCCAGAATTTCTTTTACTATTTTAGGTTTCTTCTGTTTCCAAATGAATTTTAGGAGTGTTTTCTCTAGATCTGTGAGGTATGTCAATAGTATTTTGATTTGAATTGTATTAAAGCTGTATAACAGTTTTTGGTAATATGGCCATTTTCACAATGTTGGATCTTCTTAGCCGAGAGCAAGGAATATTCCATTTTCTAATATTCTCTTCAGTCTCCTTTTTTAGCATAGCATAATTTTCAGCATATAGATCTTTTACATTCTTACTTAGGTTGATTCCTATGTTTTTCATTTTTTTATTGCTATTATGAAGGGCAATATTTGCATAATTTCTTTCATTGAGTTTTTTGTTTACAGGAATGCTGTCGATTTTTGAACATTGACTTTGTATCAAGCTACACTGCTAAATTTGTTTATTACCTCTAGTATTCTTTTATTGGAGTTTTTGGGGTCCTCTGTATAGTGTATCATATCATCTGAAAATAGTGATAATTTAACTTCTTCCTTTCCTATCTTTATTCCTTTTGTTTCTCTCTCTTATCTGATTGACCTGACTAGTGAGAAATCCTCCTTTCTAACTTGATGTAAAACATATCTATAATTATCTAACGTTTTGTCTATAATCTTTTCAGGTGTTGAAATAGTAGTTTTACATTATTTGATGTCTCAACATATATGGATATTGTTCAATCTGTTTAGAAAGTCAAAAATTTTCAAAATGAATCACAATTACAGTACATGCTGTAAAGCCTCTTAATATTTTCTGTTTTATTTGCTTTAAATGGTAGTCTGTTTATGTCTTCATTTATAATAACCATTTAATAGGTTTCCCCAACAGTCCTGCTCTAGTAATTAGTTGGCTTATTTATATTTTAACACCTTGAGCTGCTACATCTCACTTAACTTATTGTTCTTTGAAGTTCTTGTAACTCAGTAGTTCATAACATTAAAATCACCTGGGGAACTTTTAAAAAATACTGATGCCTAGGCAGCATCCCATTCCAATTAAATCAGAATCTGAAAGTTTTAGCTCTGATATCCTTGGTGAGAGTTCCTAACCTTTGATCAGTACCACTCAAAACACTGCATGTGGGGTTTAAGCAATGGAAACAACATTTTTTTTACTTCATCCCTTCTACTTTTTTTAAATTTAGCTGTCACCATCTTTGGTGGTGCTATTATTGCAGCCTTGATGTCATGAGTTGATTCAAAACAGTTACCTTTCATGGTCATTTTGACCATGGGGAAGAGCCAGAAGTTGTAGTGTATCAAATCCAGTGAATAAGATGGATAAAGACATAAGATTTTTATAAGCATGTCTTCCTCTTCAACAACATGTAGCAGCAAAATTCACTGTTTTTTAAAAATGTATTTTAAACAGGGTAAAACAAACCATAGCAAAACACAACAAAGCACATCAGAAGAAAACAATGTAAGTGACACAGATTTCAAGGCAAGACAACAGGAGATCAACATTGACGACTATAATATCTCTTGTTTTCTTCTAAATAGTGGTCTACATATTAACACAAAATGAGTTAATACAAAACAAACTAGCATAAAACTGATAAAAACAGAATAATGAAGACATTACAGGCCGTCAAAAACAGACAATAGGAAAATCAAAAATTCCTACTGTAATGTCTGTTGTTCTCTTCAAAATAGTTGTCCATACCTTCATATATGTTGAAATTAAATAATAAAAAATAGACTAAAACCACTCTAAACAAAGAATAAAATCATTACTGCATTTCACACATGATGATAAGAAATCAGTAATGGATATCATAATGTCTCTTTTTCTTCAAAGTAGCTGTTCATATCATCATGTATAATACAGTTGTTTCTCATAAACTTTTTAGGAGAAGTTCTAGGCATGTATAAGCCTCTGGATATACATCTATCCTATCTGCATCAGAGGGAAAGACAAAACAAAACACTAGAAAAACAAGAAACAAAAAAGGTAAATAAATAGCAAGAATTCCAAAACAATGATGATTTAGACCTTCAAAACAAGATGGTGGGAACATTACTATGGTCTACATTTTACATAGTGATCTTCAAAAGAGTTCCTCAGATCACCAGACACAAACATGCAAAATTAATCTAATCCTATGAATGTTAACTTTTTGTTCCAAAAACTTACGGAATTTGTACCACAATCATTTTAGATGTCCTAAATGTGTTTCTATAATTTTAGATATTTTTTTCTTTTCCCTTCATATTTTTTCCCTTCTTTTCCCTGAGATATTATTTTTCTCCTTTTAAAAGATTCTTAATGTTTCACATATTTATTCAGGATTTTATGTCTTATGTACTCTTACCATTTCTTACACTAGGGAGACAATACAATTTTTACATATGTGAGTTTGATTTATTTCACTTATGAGTATGGTCTCAAGTTACATACATTTATCTATAACAATTTCAACATGATCATTCTTTATAGCAGAATAGTGCTTCATTGTATAAAAGTACCACATCTTTTTTATCCATTCCTCAGTTGATAGGCATTTAGATTACTTCCAAGATTTAGCTATTACAAATTTTGCTGCTACAAATATGTGTGTGCACATATTGCTGTGATATGATGTTTTCAGTTCTTTTGGGAGTATGCCTAGAAGTGGAATAGCTGGGTCAAGTGGGACTTCCAATCCCAGCTTTTTAAGAAACTTCCAGATTGTCATCTACAGTGATTGCACCAGTCTACACTCCCCCCAGCAGTGCAGAAGAGTTCCTATTTCTCCACAGCCTCTCAAGCATTTGTTCTTGGTAAGTTTTCTTGACCCTGGCTATTCTTTCTGGAGTGAGATGGAATCTCAACTGTGATTTTAATTTGCATTTCTCTAATGACCAATTATGCTGGACATTTTTCATGTATTTATTTGCCATTTGTATTTCTTCATCTGAGAAGTGTGTATTCTTCTCAGATTCCCATTTCTGGATTGGGTCTTTGAATTTGGGGGCCTGATGTTTTAAAATTCTTTGTATGTTCTAGCCAGAAATCCTTTATCTGAGGGACAGCTGACTAAGATTTTTTCAAAATTCATGGGTTTCCTTTTTACTCTGTTGGACATTTCTTTTAATATGCAAAAATATTTTTAATAAGACAAGATCCAAGTTACTTATTCTGGGAAGTATCTCCCGTGCAGCTTGATTTTTGTACATGAATTCTCTACCTACCCCTATGTCTTTAAGATTTCTACCTATTTGTCTTCGAGCAGAATTAGTGTTTCTGTTTTAATATTCAGATCTTTCATCCATTTTGATTTTAGTTTATTATATGTTAATAGGCATGGATCTAGTTTTAGTTTTCGGCATATGGAGAGCTTGCTTTCCAGCACCACTTATTCAAGAGGCTTTCTTCTAATGAACTTGTTTGGCTCCTTTGTCAAAGATAAGTTGGCTAAGTGTGTTTGTAGTTGTAGTTGTATCTTCCAATCTATTCCACTGATCTTCAAGTGTGTTTTTATTCCAATACCTTGCTGATTTTATTACAGTAGCTTTTTAGTATGACTTCAATTCAGGGATTGTGATGCCTCCTACCTTGCCTTTATTGCCCAAAATTGCCTTTGCTATTCTAGATCTTTTCTGGTTCCAGATGAATTTTAGGAATGATTTCTCTAGATCTGTGAGATATGTTAATGGTATTTTGATTGGAATTGCATTAAATCTGTATAACAATTTTGGGAATATGGCCATTTTCACAGTATTTGTTCTTCCTGTCCATGAACAAGGAATGTCTTTACATTTTCTGAGATCCTCTTCAATTTCTTTTTCCAGGTATTAGGACTTTTGCTGAATAGATCTTTTGCTTCTTTTTGTTAGATTGATTCCTAAGCGTTTCATTTTTTTAGATGTTATTGTTAAGGGTGTGGCTTCTTGTATTTCTCGCTCAGTGATTTTGTTTTTGGTGTATAGGAATGAAATTGTTTTTTGAGTGTTGACTTTATATCCAGCTACATTAATGAATTTAGTTATTATACCTAGGAGTCTTTCAATGGAGCTTTGTGTGTCTTCTATGTAGAGTATTTTGTCATCTGCAAGTAATAATAATTTAACTTCTTTTCCTATACTTATTCCTTTTATTTCTCTCTTGTCTAATAACTCTGGCTAGTATTTCCATCACTATATCGTTTAGCAGTGTTGATTATAGACATCCTTGTCTATTTCCTGATTTTAGAGTAAAAGCTTTCAATTTTTAACCATTTAATACAATGCTTGCTGTTGGTTTGTCATAGATGGCTTTTATCATATTGAAGTAAAGACCATCTATTCCAATTTTCTGTAGGGTTCTTATCATGAATGAGTGTTGGAACTTATCAAAAGGTTTTTCTGTATCTATAGAAATGATCATATGATTCTTATTTTTGGCTGTATTTATATGGTGGATTACATTTATTGATTTGCATATGTTGAACCATCCCCTACATTCCTTGGATGAATCCCTCTTTGTCATGTTGTATAACCTTCTTGATAATTTGCTGTGTTCTTTTTGTCAGTATAATATTGAGAGTTTCTGCATTTATATTCAGTAGGGAAGTTGGCCTGTAGTTCTCTTTTTTTGGTTGGGTCTTTCTCTTCCTTTGGTATTAGGGTAATAATTGCTTCCAGGAATGAGTTAGGGAGAATTGCTTTCCTTTCAATTTCACTGAAGAGTTTGAAAAGTGTCGATATTAAGTTTACCTTGAATTTCTTGTAGAATTCTGCAGTGAATCTATCAGGACTTGGATTTTTTTAGTTGCTAAGTTTTTAATTTCAATTTCAGTTTCACTAATTGAAATTGGGTTTTCCAGCAGTTTTAAATCTTCTTGATCCAACTTTGGTAATTCATATGTTTCTAGGAATGTGTCCATGTCTTCTGTGTTATCAAACCTATGAGAGTGAAGGTTTTTGTAGTAAGTATTGATGATCTGTATTTCCACAGGGTCTGTAGTGAATTTATCCTTTGTATTCCTTATTGCATGGATTTGAGTTTTTTCTTTCCTTTTTTAAGTAAGGCTGGCTAGGGGCTTATCAATTTTATTTATTCTTTCAAAAAATCAACTCTTTGATTGATTGATTCTTTGTATTTTTTTCTTAGCCTGTATTACATTGATTTCCACTCTGATCTTTATAATTTCCTCCTCTCTTTTGGCTTTGGGCTTGACTTGCTCTTATTTTTCTAGATGTTTGAGGTGTAGCATCACGTTGTTTAATTGTGTCCATTCTGTGTGGGAATTTACTGAAATCAATTCTTCTCTGTGGACTGCCTTCATTGCATCCCTCAGCTTCCAGTAAGTTGTATTTGTATTTTCATTTGCTTGCAGATATTGTTTAATTTCTTCTTTAATTTCCTCTGTGGTGCTGTGATTGCGCAGAAGTGTCTTGTTCAATTTCTGTGTTTGTGGAGTTTTTGCAATTTCTTTTGTCTTTAATTTCTAGTTTCATGGCACTGTGATCTAACAACATGTGTGGGATAATCTCCATTCTTTTTCATTTACGTAAACATGTTCTGTGGGCTAGTGTACGGTCTGTTTTAGAGAATGTCCCATGTGCTGCTGAAAAGAATGTATATTCTCATGTTGGGTTGAGCACTCTGTACAGGTATAACTAAGTCCATCTGTTCATGGGTGTGCTTTAGTTCTGTTATGTCTGTGCTGATTTTCTGTATATTTGATCTATCTCTTTGTGTCAATGAGGTGTTATGGTCTCCCATTATGATTGTGTTTTTGTTTATTTGATTTTTCATTTCTGTTAATACTTGTTTTTTATAGCAGGGTGCTCCCAAACTTGGTGCATATATATTTAAGACTGTTATCTCTTCCTCTTGAAGTTTTCTCCTAACTAGTATATAGTGACCTTATTTATGTCTTTGGATCATTCTTGGTTTGAAGTTTATATTGTCTGCAAATAGAATAGCTACCATGCCTTTTTGGGGGGGTTCCTATTGCATATTTTTTTCCATCCTTTTACTTTCGGTCTGAGTTTCCTTTGGGGTTATAAGTGTTTCCTTTATACAACATAAGGGTGGAAGTTGTTTCTTAATCTCTTCTGCCCATCTGTTTAATAGGTGAATTGAGGCAATTTATATTAATGGTTATAACTGATATGTGTTAGTTTATTTTTGTCATGTTATCTGTCTGCTATTGATTCTTTACCTTTCCCCTCTGTTTAATTGTTTGCATTGCTCAGTTGTTTTTTCCTATTCCTGTCTAGAGTGTCATTCCATATTCTTTGCAGGGTTCATTTGGTGGTCATGAAGTTCTTCAGCTGTTCTTCGTCATGGAAGGATCTTATTTCTCCTTCCATTTTGAAGGACAGTTTTGCAGGGTACATCAATCTGTGTTGGAAGTCATTTTCTTTAGGATGTGAAATACTTCACTCCATGCTTTTCTTGACTTCATTGCTTGTGTGGAGAAGTCTGCTATGATTTGGATAGGATTTCCTTTATAGGTGATCTGTCTCTTCTCTCTAACAACTTTTAATATTCTATTCTTTTGTTTGGTTTCTGGGATGGTGATTATTATATGTCTGGGTGTTGATTTGGCTATTTGGAGTTCTATATGATTCACTGATCTATATGTCAGTTTCCATTCTCATGTTTGGGAAATTTTCAGCTATTACTTCTATAAATAGCCTCTTGATATCATTTACATTATGCCCTTCTTTTTCATTTATCCCTATTAATCTTATGTTGTTTTTCTTTGCATCATCTTGCAGATGTTGAATTGTTATTTCCTGATTTCTTGTTATTTTTGGAAGATCTTTCCTTTCCTGTTCACTAGCTGCAATCTTGTCTTCAAGGACTGAAAGTCTCTCTTCACTTTCATTGAGGCAGTTTTGCCAACTTTCAATGGAATTTTTCATTTTGTCTATATCTCTTTCAGTCTGTTTCATGCATTCTGTTTGTTATGTTGTTTATTCAGGATTTACATCTTTTTGCAGTGTGCTGCTAATTTTTTAACTATGTGTTCTGTATATGTGTTCAGCATTTTTTCATTACATTTATCATTTCTTCTTTTATCTGGCAGTGTATTTCTGATGTGAGTTCTTTTAGATCTTCCCAGAATTGTTTTTTTACTTGAGTCACTATCATTTCATGGGTTTCAGGTGTAATGCCTACATTTTCTATGTCCGTGTCCCCTAGGCTCCTTGGGATGGGCTGGAGTTTTCAGATTGCATTTTGTTCTTTCATTTTGTTATTTTCCTATATTCCCTTAGGGAAGATAACGACAAGGTCTAAATTGTTTCATGGGTTGAGAATATTTGTCTCTACTGCAGGGACTTTTCACCAGTTGAGTCGAGATCATTAGATAGGACTTACAAGGTGACTCCCAGCCACTTAGGGTCACTGGGTGGGGCTCAACTAGACCAGCAGGGCCCTTGCTGGGAGTCCTTCAGTGATGGAGGATGCTGGGTGGGGCAGTACCAGCTTATGACTTGTGAGTTGGAGCACAGGTGGCTCTGGACCACTTGAGGTTCACTGGGCAGGGCCCTACCAGGCCAGGAGGAACCTTCCCAGTCATCCTCTGGTGATGAGTGTCACTGGACATGGCCCTACCATGCTCCAAGCCATGTTCGGATGCCCTACCACGAGATGGAACTTGCAGCATGCACTTTTGCTTCCCGGTGGAGTGCAGGTGGCTCCAGGCCACTGGGGGTCACTGAGCAGTCCTCAACTAGTCCAGGAGGGACCTTCCTGGTGGTCCTTAACAGATGATGAACACTGGTTGAGGTCCTTTCAGACTCAGAGCCACACGGGGAGGCTGCAACTTGGGATGGAACTCCCAGCATGCACTTTAGGCCCAAGAGGCAGAGAGCAGGCAGCTCTGGGCCACTGGAGGGTCACTGGGCGGGGCTCAACCAAGCCAGCAGGGTTATTCCCAGGGGTCCTGCAGTGATGGGGGACACTGGGCATAGCCCTACAAGGCTCCTAGCAATATTCCAATGCCCCCAAGGATGGAACTTGCTGCAAGCACTTTCAGCTTCCAAGGCAGAGCACTGTTGCTCTGGGCCACTAGGAGGTCGCCGTTTTGTTTTTGTTTTTATTTTTTTATTATATCTTGTGAAGATCAAGTGAGAGCTTCTAGAACTGCTCAGACACTGGCAAAATGATTCTTTAAATACCACTGCAATATGCAACTGCATTCTGGAGAATTGTATTTGAAGATTTTGAAAACGATTCATGTTTTTTTGCCTTTACTTTATGTAATACAAAGGCAGAAGGGTAAAGAGACTCTACGAGCAAAAATAAAGGACATTGGATAAGCTTGAATATTTAGGGAGCTAAAGATTGTTTAGCATGATTATATCTTATGATAGGTTCAGATGGAGTAGGGGTAATGAAGTTATTAATATAAGTCACAGTCTGAAGGACTTTGAGTTTCATGTGAAGTGGTTTGATCAGGACTGGTTAAATAATTTCCAGGACCAGTGCAAAATGAAAATAAGGTTCTCATTTAAGAACTTAAGGTGTTGAGTGTTTAGCTCAATGGCATAAGTGCTTGCTTGGCAAGTGCAAGGTCATGAGTTCCATTACAGGTACCAAAGGGAAAAAAAATTTCAGTATGGCCACAAAAGAACATTAACCGAGCATGAGGCCCAAAGCATGGGCTCTATTGTTACTGTACAGGGCTCATTCCCATGAAACTGGTCTTGTGTTGAACTGTAGCTTGAAGGTGATGGAACTTGTAAGATTTAGGCAGCAGAATGACCTAAGGTTCATCTTAAAGACTATTGTACCCACTTAATAGAGAAATGGATTGTTCAGCCTTGAGACAGGGTACTGGTACTACCAATTACTTTTAGGAGACCCAGTGTGTCACTGACTGGATTATTTATTTTTGTAAATTTTACCTCTCATAATGGTAATTGGAGTAACAGTACTAGTACTAGTTCTTGGTATGACTCTTAAATACTTTCATATACATTACTGCTACAGATTCTTCGTGTCATCTGGTTGTGAAATCAGAAATAGTTATTCTTGGTTTGCAGATGAGGAAATGGTTATTTGCCAAAAATTACATGACTAGTGATTGTTGAATATGATTCAAATCAACCCATCTGACATTTGCATTACTGATATTTCTACTCTGTTAATACTGCCAGCTTTATTATTCATACCTATTTATTGTAGCAGTTTCAAAGAATTCATTTGTACAGTGTTTCAGTGGATTTTACTGCATTGTAGTTAAAGCATTATCTACTGTGCTTTTAAAACCCCTCATAACAGAGTGCCATCTGATGAATTTTCTAGTTGAATGTCAGAAAGGTTTTTGAGTAGAAAGATGTGTATTTTCTTTCTGTCAGGCATTACAAATTATGTTTCACACATTCCTCTTTTGCCTGGCTGCCATGGAACTTAAATTTAAACCCCGTATTCAAATTCAAAAACAGCTTATTCAGTCTTTTATCTCCTGTGAGTATCTACTATTGTTATTCTGTGTTCACAGCAGCTTTAATCTTTTATATTAAATTTTATTTTACTTCAAATACATTTAGAAACATCCAGGTTATAAATCCTTATTTAATAAAGTATATAATAACCACTTAGAAATTTATGCAAAAGGAAAAAAAGTCCTTTAATGACTGAGTATAGAAGATTTACCCACTGAAGCTTACTAAAGCAGAAAGTAGCTGGCAAGTTAGATAAACATTCCCTAATTAAGTGAAAGAGAAGATTAAGTTTTAACAGGAAAGTTTAAAAAGTTGTACAAATTTTTAAAAGCCTTAGGCTTAGGCCAAAAAATTTACTCCTAGACATTGTATAGTATCACTATAAATTGTAAGACTTCTGTGTCCTACTCAACAATTTTCATTCTTTAAACTATACTCTTTTACATTTAGCCTTAAATTTTTGATTTTTGCTTTTTTAAATGTATTTATAAATTGTGCGTCATGATTGGAAATTTAGATATTCAAAGATCCAACCTTTCCTTGTGTATATCTAAACAACTAAATTTGAGCAGTGTTTGTTTTATAAATATTTGATTCTTTTTATAAGATTACTGTGTTTGAGTTGTTTTGTGTATTTATTTTCTTGTTGTAATTTAAGCAGTTGAAATTAATTACACTCCAGGGAAAACCAACACACTTTTATTAGTCTTGGTTTCACATTTTCTTGATTCTCTTGACTTTCTTAGTTTGTTTCTAGTTTGCACATGAATAATGATTACAGCTCACAGTGACTACCACAAGAAATAATATTTGAATTTTAAAAACTACCTAATTCCTTTCATGATAATAGTATGCTAAAAGTAACTTTTAATATGTTAGATCAAGTGAAATACAAGCTGATATCTATAGATAAGATCCTATAAAAACAGCTTGAAAGAGTGTATTTAGCAGAATATATTGGCTGGATCCAATTTCTAGTCTGGTAATCACTCATATACCTGCGTAGATTCCATGGTTTTGTACCCTGGGTTTGATCTCAGTTTATCCTGTCTCATGACAGGCCTTAATAATCCCTGACATTCACCCATAAATTAGTTGATGGTGACTAATCTTCTCCCTGTTTTCCTTCAGAACCTCAGCCAGAATATCCAAGCCTGATTTCTATAAGGTAATACATTATTATTAGGGCTCAAAATTATTTTAGAAACATTCTAGTCTATTAATCTTAATTTGTAGATAAGAAAACTGTGACATAGAAAGAACAAATTCCTTATATCTGCATTGAATAACATTGTGTAATATTTTTATTGGAATTCAAAAATAATGCTTATTGTAGAGCTTTGTAGAGATTTTAAGTGATTCCATTTCCCTTTGAGTTACTCAAGTTATATTTATGCATATTTGTTACAGGAGACAAACTATTTTTTATTACTTTATTTCACATAATTATAGGAATGTTGAGCAACCACAAGAAAAAAATCAATAGTACTTAACAATTTAGATAAATCATGCTCTGTTGAACTTTGAAACTATTTCTTTCACTCCACCATCATTATATTATTTTCACTAGAATATATGTAGGTCATATAGTTGAATTGTGAAATTAAGAGTATCTTTTATAATTTAGCCAATTTTCAGCTGATATTTATGGAGTTTCAATTAATGACACTAGATTTATATTTTATTTACTCCATTACTGCAGTTCATCTTTCTTTTGGATATGAAAATTTTTGTCTCCTTTTATAATTTCCTCTCTTTCATTCTTTCCTCATTCCTCTTGTCAGTTTTCATCAATCTCATAACTACATTCAGTTCTTTATCATACAAGGGATAATCAAAATATCCAGTGAATATTTAAAATTTTAAAATTTATTACAAATTGCCATTAATCCATTTCAAAATATTCCTCCTTCAAACACACCTCGTTGTTGTTGTAACTTTCTGAAGAAGTTCTGAAAGTATTATTTCAAGAGTATCTTTGGCAGGTGTGATAAAAATATGGTGAATGTGGCTACTTACTGCCTTCTACTTTATTCACTGGATCTAACATATAGTAACTGCTGACTCTTCACCAATATTAAAAGGACAATGACATGTAAATGTTTTGAATCAATTCAGGACAGTGATACAGCCACAGTAGCACCACAAAAAACACTTATGAAAGTGAACTTCCAGAACTGTGTCAGAAAGTAGAAAGAAAATTGCTTCTTAGCCTTTTGGCTAAGATCAAGTAAGGAAAGTGGAAAGAATGATGGGTCCTCGAAGCAAAGGGTAATATTTTGAAGAGGATTAATGCTAAGGTGTATTTTACTGTTATAATTTTTCCTAAATTTAAACATTTATTCTATCTTTTCAATCTTGCATATAGGACTATTGGGTTTATACTAAGCAACAGACCAAGACTTCTAACCTTTGTTGTCATACAACAGCCTCCAAATTCAGTATATTATAGTAAACTCGTTCACCTTCCTCTGGAACTTATTTCTTTTAATGTTATCATCAACCTCCATAGTTTCCTTGATACCTGTCTACTTTGTCACATTCAATAATAATAATAAGAACACTTTTTACCATTTGTTTAGCGCTTATCATGTGCCAGATCCATGGTCTTTTATCCTCAGAATAATTGTATGCATTAGTGGTCATTGTGATCTCCTTTTATAGTTAGATCCACTGATATACACAAAAATGAGGTAGTTTTCTATCAAAAGACTAGTAAATGAAAGAACTGCTATTCATATCCAAAGACTTTGACTTGAGATTCTTAATCACTGAATGAAATTGTTTACTAAACTGTTGAATGCTGTAATTTCTAGTTCTATAATATATTTCTATCTATCTAATCACTTGCTATTATTTTTACAGTATAAAGTTTTGTTAATACTTGTCAGAACTGTTACAGTAGTCATCTTGCCAGTTTCCCCAGAATCTGCCTCCCTCTAATCTCTTTTGTGTAGTGTCCTGAGATGAACCTTTTCAAAGCATGGCTTGGTATATTTAGCTGTCACTAACATACAGAAAAAAATGAGAAGAGGCTTTCTCTTCATATATTAATTTATCTTTGCCTGAAATTGTCAGATTTATGTTCTTATATACAAGTTTGACAATTATCCATATTATACATTGTCTTCTGTACATACATATTTAGAACATATAATGACCACTCTACATATGTGTTACTTCATTTCCCTCTGAAAGAGTTAACATTACTTTACATGTAAGCACATGTTGCTGATGTATTCTGGATGTCTTTTTAATAGCTAATTAGCATAATTGTGATTTTTATACTATCATTTTCCACTGTTTATATGAACATGATAGGAACACTACTCAATTTGAATATGATGCAAAAAGTCTTTACTTGCTCCCTTTAAGATATATGCTTTGATGTTTCTTTCTATTTCCATCTATATATTCTCTGGTTTGTCTTTTTACTAAGGACACGAAGGATACATTCTTTATTGCAGTTTTGTTTTTGTCCTCTTGACACTCGTAGTACTTGATGTATCTTTTTGATTTTCAGATTTGCCTGTCACTTTTTTTTACTTTATATAGATAAGAGGTCTTTGCTCTTATTAGTTTAAATATTGGTTATTTCATGTCTTTGATCATAAGGAGAAATAATTTGAATTCAGTGGGTTATGGTCAGTTTCTTAATTGCTTTCACTTTCCATCTCTATCCAAATACTAGAATATCTAACAGGTGATACCTGACTGTAGTTTTTGCATATTATAATTTGTGTGTAAAGCAAATACTGAAAATTCCTAATGTTCACTATTTATTAGTCTTGTACTACTCAGAAAATGTTTCTTAATGATCTTTCCAAACTAGTATTCTCAAGAAAAATGTTTATTGTAAGTTACTGTTTTGAGATGTTGAAATTATGTTGAATTATATATGGGAAATATTATTTATTTATTGACTTTAGTGCTTCATTCCAAACTATATTCTACAGAATACTGTTCTATGTATTGGATGTTAAAATAACTTCCTCAAAGGTGTGGTTGTAGCCAGGAGGATTGGGTATGGCAAATAAGTTGTAGTTATACTGGGTTAAACAAAGAGAAATAATTCTATTTACTGAAGAATTTTTCATTATTTTTAATATTTTACTTTTATGGAAAATCTCTAAGAGAATATATGTTAGAAATATTTCCCTCATTTTTTAGCCATGGTGTGTGTGTGTGTGTGTGCATGCACCTTTGTGCGTTTGTGCAATACTTTAACAATTCAAGAGTGGTACAAAGTCTGGATAAAGGTGGTATACCTATTTATTCTCATAGGTTTAAAACATAAGTGAAGTGGGCATGTGTTAAAATTAGATTGTATGATACCAAGGACTTCAGAATATTGTAAAGCTATGCATGAATGCTACCTTGGTTTTTAATAGAAAGGACATGACTTTCATGTCATGTGATCCATTTATACCAGTGTAACATAAAAACTGTCCATGCACAGTGAGTTGTAAATGTTTTATTTGCTGTGTCATTTAAACTATTCTAAAGTTGCTTAAAAACAGAATTAGTTGATATGAAAATAAATGGTGGCAGCTGAATTTAAATAATTGTAACAGCAGTCTCGAAATTGGGACTGCAATGAAGCTATGCTCATGAAAGAATCTCATGTCTCAAAAACCCCTCTCTGAACCATTACTGAGAAAACAACAACACAGTTGCCCTTGTTCTGTAATTTTGAAATAAAGTAGCAGAGAATCCCATATGGGAAAAGCACTTGTATATATCTCTATGATGGTGTTTATCTCATGATGTTTGAAACCATTTTGATGGGTTTCTTGATAGCATGATTTCTTCTGTCACTGTGATTTGTGTTTATTATAGCTGTTTTTAATAAAGGATGCTGTTGCATATAAAAACTGATGTGAAGCTGTCTTTTTAGAAATTGCATCCTGTATGCTGCTATAGTCATTGTAGTGTTGTAAAGTGAATGTTTTGCAGTGGGATTATATTTTTGATGTCTCAATTAATATGTGTTGTGGTTTCACTCTAAGAAATGTCTTGTAGTTGTATTTATTTTGCATTTTAAAGATAGTGTATACACTTGAAAGGAGAAATAGCAAATACACCATGGCTGAAACATGGAACAAATAAAGGACTGTACAGAGATGAAAAATGAACATGTAAAAAGTGGGAGGACATTAGATTAACCATAGTCCAAGAGTCCAGCATTGTGAATATCCAGCGCCAATAGGCATTATCTATCTTGCATTGAGCAGAGGCAGCATCTGATGCCATAGCTAAGAGTATCAGCCAAGAGATCCCAAGATGTAAACATAGTGAAAGAAAGAGAATCCAAGAGGCAGGGAGTTGCCATGTGGCAGTTCAGCTAATTGTGCTGGAGTGTTTTTCATACTGAGCTAATTTTTATGACCCAGTGGCATTTTAACATTTCTATCTGTACCCAGAAAGTTTTCTGTATAAAATAAAAAGAACATGGCTAAGTAAAAAGTATGAAGAAAAAATTGAACCTGCACCTGGGGTTATTACTTTACAGTGTTCTAACAAAATGTCATTGAAGATAATTCTGATCAGAAATACATTGGCAGTAAGCCCAACCCCACCCCACCCCTACATACAAACACACACACACTTCTTTCTCAGGTTAGAAAATATTGAATTAGTTTAATAAACCAGGTGAATGCACTAGCATATACCTATAATCCTAGCACTCTGGGAGGCTGAGGCTTAAGGATTGCAAATTCAAGTCCAACCTGGGCAGTTTAGCAACTTGGTGAGACCATGTCTCAAAAATGAAAAGATCTGATGTTAAATTTAGTGCAAAGGCCCTGGATTCAAATCCCAATACCAGCATGGTTGGGCTTGCTTCTTTGTACAGTAAGCTTTCACCTGATCTGGAAAGTTCAAATTTTGCAAGCCACTGTTCCCTTTTATAATAGTAACCTATCATTAACCATTCAAGAAGAATTTCCACAATTGTTACATATTCATATTGAATACATTGTTTATAAACACTGGGCATTCTTTACCTTAAACCAAATTCAGTAATATTCTGACAAGAGGAAATAGTGCCAGGTATCCTGGAACAATAACACTTTCTCCATTCTCCTGCAATTAGTTTATTACCTTCCCCTTTTTCACATGCACAGAAACTCTCTTTTGTATTGTTAGTTATGATTCTACGTTGTTTTTAGAAGGCTACAGAGATAAATCCATTTCCCCATGAGTCTGTTTTTTTTTAAATATATATTTACCCAACTTAGCTTCATGGAATCAATAGATAAGCACTTGCTTTGGAACTTGATCCTCTATCTCAAAGAGACTAGCTTTCAGCTTTGTATCTAAAGGAGGGGTGGAGATAAGAAAGACTTTATATACCAAAATGACATTAAAAAAGATGGAGAAGTAGGAAAATGTGAAAGTTAAAGAGTAGTGAGCTATTACATTTAATTGGATTATTGAGTAGATAATGAATTGTGAATGGGGTCGGGCAAGATAAGGTTGAAATTCTCCCTTTAGACCACACTCCATCAGTCTTGAGTACTTAAAGAAGCTTTTAATAGAATCTTTTTTTTTTTTTTTTTTTGGTACTGAACATTGAACACATGACCTCGCACTTGCCAGGCAGGTGCATGTGCCACTGAGCTAAATCCCCAGCTCAAATAAGCTTTTATTTGTGTAAATAAAGTTTGGGGGCCTGACTGTGCTTTTTAAGTTTCCATGTAACTGAAGTGGCAAAACCTCTCTATGGCTCAAATCCTGCCACTCTGCTTTGCTTGCTATACTTCATTTTCTCTTCACTTATGTACAACCTACAATGTCTTTGTGTTAAAAAACAACTGCCAGCAAAATTTTGTTCATAATTTTCTTTTATCAGTGGCTTACCTCAGTATTTGCTTCTATTACCCCTCCATTTTTTTGACACAGTTTCAAGGCTTAAATATGAAAAATATTTCTTGATTTATTGGCTCTAGCAATAAGTTAACTTTGTCGTAAAATAACGTATAGGAACTATAGTTATTCTAATATGGATATTTTTAATTCAGTGGTATTTGTTTATCTAGCATGCGTGAGGCCCTGGGTTCACTAGCCAGCACCAAGAGGAAAAAAGCTAAAATGGCTTGTGTTGCTATAGAAAATGCTTTATATATAACATTTCAGAAAACTATTTCTTGTAGTCTCTTTATATATGCCAGAATGTTTCCAAGCAACTTTTTTTTTCTACCTATGAGATAAGCGATATGTTTAGATATGGTTTGGTTCTTAACCATTTTCATAGGTAATAGCATTAAATATCAATTGTACAAAACGCTAAAGGGTATGTTTAAGATTTCATTTCCTATCATGAAGGATCAGTTTGAGTCTCCAAGAAACAGCCATTTTGATGAAGGAACCCAGGAAACAGTTTTAGGGTCCAGGTAATGGTGAAGTCACAAGTTGTTACTTCTCAAATCAGTCCTAGTTTTAACATAACAAGGAAGTGACTGGAGGACAATCCTGAATTTACTATAGGGGAAAAGTGAAAGTAAAGGGAAAGATAAAGGTTATACTAATGCTCTATTCCTAAAGTATGCCACAGAGAAATCTAAAGAAACCTTATGAGCTTGACCTGAACCTTTCCTGGATTAAGACATACTGACTCATAAAACAAATGAGAGTTCTTTAGTCTTAATTTGCCAAGGGACAACACTTCCACCAAAGAATGAGCATGAATAGAATAAAGAGTGAATAAAATTACTCAGGAGCTTCATCTTTTTTCTTTTACTTTTTGGGGTACTGGAGATTGAACCCAGGTCCCAGGGAGTGCTAAGTTTAATTTCTATTTTGAAACAGGGTCTTGCAACATTGTTCAGCTGGCTTCTTCCTCCTGAGTAGTGAGATTCATTTTTAGGACTTATTCATTCCTTCAACAAAAATTGATCTAATATCTCCTAATCTGCTAGACTTTGTTCTGTGCTCTGGAAGCAATCACAGTATACCTAACAGATAATAATTTCTGCCTTTCTGGAGTTTATATACTACTAAGAAAAAAGCAAAGTAAGGAAATTACAAGGGCTTAAGGGTGTAGCTCAGTGACAAAGTTCTTGTGTAGCATGAGCAAGCCCTGGGTTAGATCCCAAGCACTGTAAAAGGGTAGAGGGAAGAAGAAACTTCAAAGGATATTAAAAGATGATAAATACCATAAGGGGAAATAAAGGGAAGAAGATGGAATTGGGGGTTGTTGATATGTGAGGCAGGGTAGACAGGGCATATATTAATGATGTAGTAACTCCTGAATAAGAATCCAAATGTAAGCCAGGCACATTTATAGGGAAAGACCATTCCAAGTAGAAGGAGGAACAAATGAAAAGATCCTGAGGCAAAAAGCATGCCTATTGTATTCCAGGAAAAGTAATGAGTCCAGCTGCCTGGAGCAGACAGAATGTGCCAGACAGTAATAGAAGATAGGATCAAAAAAGTCCTGAGGAGAGGAGAGAGTTGGACACCTAAAAGTATAAGACTGTATAGATCATAACTTGAGCTTTTAAGAAAAATAAGAAGCCATTCAAAAGTTTCTAGCAGGGGAGAGACATACAGTGACTTAGGTATTAACAAAACTACTCTAAATACTGTTTTTGGAAGAGACTGATAAGTGTGACAGGCTGGAAGGAGGAATGCCAGAGAATAAGTTATTGTGATAATTCAAAAGACTGTTCCAGTATCCTGGCTAGAAGTCATAGTGATTTAGACCATAGTACTGTTAGTAGAAATAGTGGAAAGTAATAGGATACATAGATATATCATTTTGAACCTTAAGAAAGTGCCAATGTTTGGCCACTTTAATAAATAAAAATTGGAATTTCTAATGGTTCTTTATACATTTTTTAAAAGTAGTTTTTACTGATATGATACTATATGTCTGGCATATGAGAAAAGTCAAAGAGAATTCCCAAATATTTTGATCTAAGCAATGGTGGGAGTATAGTCACCAGTAACTGAAATAATGATGAGGCCAAGGCTACTAATTGGATGCTTTTTTGAGCTAGTTAGCTTTATAATTAGTTTACTGAAGTTTAAATGCAGGCAACTGTTTTATTGCTATATACCAATGACCACATATAGACACTAGATAATAACATGTTCGTGATTAACTAGATCTGGCCACATTACTGACAGAAATCATCAAGTTTTCCCAGTACACTGATGAATATTTGATTAGTATGATTATCTTAATGTAAGAAGGAAAGTATGTTGTATCTTTTATATAATATCATTTGAAAAATGTGATTTCGATTTTTCTCTAATTTTCTTCCTGTTTTATTATATATATATATATATGTGTGTGTGTGTGTGTGTGTATATGTGCGTATATATATATATATATGTCTGTATGTTTTTGTGTGTGTGTGTGTGTGTGTGTGTATAGATTTTTGTGTCATTCTAAACCAGTTAAGAGTCACTTAGAACATATGTTAGTTTATACAGTTTGGAAGGATTGTTTTTATGTTCTGTGATTAATAGGGAAAATCATGGTGTCAAGATACAGTAAGGGTTTATCATTTAATAAAGCTGCTTTGAGGAAGCAATAAATGTAGATACATTAAAAAAATCTAAGCTGAACAACATTACATCTCACTTAGTTGAAAGGCCTTGCTGGGATGGGTGGAGGGGCTCTATGTATGTATTTTTTCTTCAACAAGTTTATCTCAGCAAAATATATTTTGGAAAATCTGTAGTGTTACATTAAAATAAGGAATTAGCAATCTCTGATAGCTATTTGTTAAAGGCACTGATAAAATACTCTTGGTAGGTGTTACAGTGAGGGGTTGTGGTGAGTTAAAGATAAGGGTCTATCCTTGTGCTATGAGTCTTATCCTTTTTTGTCTGACAAGCAGTCCCTGTGTTATATATATATTTGTATACTATGGGGAATATTTATTATTCTGCATATAAATTGATATGGGAGAAATGGAATTGGATAGAAATGGTGTCAGACAATTTAGAAGAATACTTAAATGAGTCATTCAGTTTGCCCAAATTTAATAAAAACTGAAAGGCAGGCTTGGTTTTGGTACTGAGAAATGTCTTTGTTGAAGAATTCTTAGAAGCAGAAATAGTCAACAGGTTTAACATTCTTTCCTTCATACATGTGGAAAGGGACAAAGAGGGTGAGAAGGAAAAATCCTCTACCCTTTGCATGAAAACATGCCTCACATATGGAGGTGAGTACTGTTTTATTTGTCATTCCCCTTTTTATCAGATGCTTATCCTTCTTCCCTCTTTCCATTAAACACCCACTAAGAATGACAAAACAAGTACACAAATAAAAAAGTAATGTAAGGTATGTGCTATGGGATAACTCCTATTTTTACTAGTGATTCACCTGTGAGTCAGAGTTAATTTAAGGTTTCATGATATGCTGCAATCATTTTTCAAAGTGTACTCCAAGATGCCCAAAGAATTTCCATTAAGATTCAGCATAGGCTGCTGATAACATGGGAAACCACATCCCCCCGATTCTATCCTCTTCATATCCTCAAACATAGCAGCTCCACTGTTATCTGTTTTATAAACTTGGATTTATTGTAAGAGTTTATAAAAGGAAAATGTCCTTTTTAAGTTTTAAAACAATCCACAGCTTCAACAGAAAGAGCATATCTTTGGAATAAGAGAAATCTGGGTTAAAATTTCAGTTCTGCCCTTAGATCAGTCATGGTGAACCTATGTTATGTGTGCTGCAGTGGGCTGATTGTATCATTAAAAGCACTAAAATGTTCTCTGTCACTGCTAGATGATACTGACCTTACCCATCATCATAAGATTCATACATGAGGTCTCTCCTTTGTTAAAATCAAATGAGAGATGTATGCAGAGTGCCTATTGTAGTAACTGATGAAAGATTCTAGTTGCATCAGAAGAATGAGGGTTCTATTCAAGTATTTTTAAATTATAGTAATATAGCAAAACCTTAAGAAAAAACAGGCTCACATATTTATTAAGCTGATATTCAATGCTTTGTAACGTATCTGTCCTGTTTCTTCATGTGATTTTTTTAAAAAATCATGTTTATATTACAGAACAGTTTGTTTTGTTGGTACCAGGAATTGAACTCATGACAAGTGCTTGCCAGGTAAGCACTTGTGCCACTGAACTACATCCCAAGCCCTACCGAACAGTTATATTCATTTTAGGAAATTATCAGATGAATATAATATCTCTTGCTTATTTTCAATCCCTTTTTGCCTAAGTAAATCAAATTTATATTTGTTTCTAATCCCCACAAAAGAGATAAACATTTCAATTATATTTGATTCTATAGGATTTGTCTTTCTAAATTGTATAAACTTGGGGATTTATCGCCAAGATTCTCAAAGTTTTAACCTGTCTGTGTTGAAATATCAGCCAAGACCCTCTGATTGCCATTTGCTCTAGTGAGCAATACAAGTATTATTCTTCTTGTATAAACCAGGAACATGTAGATTTAGAGAATCACAGACAGTCTATCATATTCCCTTGCCTTCTTTTTCTCCTTCTTTTTGTGCTTCCTTTTTCTGCTATTTGATCTTCAAATACCGTGATTTACAAAGGCCAAAGAAATCAACAGACAAGGATAGAGTGCATAGGCAGTTTGATAAAAGGAGGCAGAGAAAGTCTAGATTTTTATTTTTCATGTACTCAAGCCCTGTTTAGATAGACTTTATTTATTAATTAAAAGAAAAATATATGTTTTGTTAAGTTGTCTAGTTTCTACAGCAAAGAGAAAGTTAGATGTGCACTAGCTTCTGTAATGGAACAGCATGAATTGAAACAGAAGGATAATGGAAACCAGTGCAGGGTGTCCAGGCAAGATGAAAAAGCAAATTGTTTAGGATATGAATTACATTAGGACTATTATAATGCTCCTACTATTTTCTGAAAACTTAGGATGACTTTATGTTAAGCTTGAACCAAAAGGAATACTATGTCCATTCTAGGTACAGTCCTTAAGAAATAAAGCAGGAAAACACTGAAAATGTAAAAATGTCCTCTTTTGTTTTGCAGCCCAATCATCACCTTCTCTTCGTAAATTCTTCAGTCTAATCCATTGTCAGTTTTTATGGTTAACTTTCAAAAATTTAACCTTGTAAGAATGCTTTAAAATAAGCATTATATTAGAGGTACAAGGACATTTTTTTAGTATTTTACCTTCTGTTGCCTAGGGAATACAAGGCGAAATTCAGACTTCAAATATCATTTTCCTTTCTTTGAATAATTGTTCATGTTTTTTAGTTGATTATAAACAGACATTGATCTGTGCTTATCGTTACCTGAGGTTAATTCAAGTTAAATCAGTGAGATGTTAAAACTCATACATTGATTTGATGAGAAGTTTGTTCAGTGTTACCACTAAACCACATTGGACATGATTTTAGAGAAATGAACACTTTTGCAAGAGTGTTTTTTTATTAATAATACCAGAGGGAAATTAATAGAGTTGTAGAATATTACACTTTGCATTTATAAAAGAATGTGATGATGGCACTATTCTTCATATGCATGAATGTGACTGAAGGGAATAGTAATTATCTGCATTTCTTTTCACTTTAAGAACCAATGTGTCTTGACCTTGTCAGTGATTTCAACCACTGTGACTTGATTATAGTTTTTAAGGTGTCAAGTCATCACCACTCTCTTAAATATCATCAGAAATTGAGGAAAGGATAGTGGTAAGACTGAAAAAACATTAAACTTAGGTAACTCTTCTCAATTGTATTATTAAAAATATCAGAAAGATTACAACGCTCTCTTTTAAGGACTAAAATGCAGAAGAACCAGTAGTTATATATTTTCCGTTTCTGAGGCTACGATCAGATTAGAATTCTTACAGACTCATCTAAACATTCTTCTTGTTTCAGTTATTTAAATCTAGTATGTAGTTTTCTACTCACAATTTCAAGAATTTTCTAAAATCAGTGAAGAAACAGCTTACACAGAAAAGTCTGAATAACAACCAGTAAACAATTTCCTTCTCTCTCAAGCTATCTCTAAAGTTTCAAATCTATGTTCATTATTTCCTCCATGGCAATATAGAAATTTTAGGGTAATAAGTTTAAAAAAGGATTTGTTCTTGTCTAATTAGAGGTAACTGACTCTTTCATTAGGCATCAGAACCTTAAAGTACCTCTAGTAAAAAAAAAATTCCAATAATGTTGTCTCGAAAAAGAATTAGTGCCTAGAATGCCACCAGGTACTGAGTAGGCAATTAGTTAATATTTGTGTAAGAAAGAGTAGATGGAAAACATTATAAATTCAGTTGATAATTTTAGGCATACTCTTAAAAAGTTTTTCTGTGGCTGCTAGACATACTGTTTTCTAACCAAAAAGAGGTATTTGTGTTTTTAAAATATTCAGAGCATAAATGGCTAAACAGTCTAAGGTACTATAAAATTGAGGATTACTTCTAGATTATCCAACTTTAAAGGTTTTATAAGAAATTCAAGAATCCCCCCCACACACACACACATATGTCTTTCAGTGCTAAAACAAGGAACATCCCAAGCAAAGTGGAATAAACTTACCACTTTGAACATTCTCTACCAAGTTAAGGTTGCATTTTATGTTGGTAAATATTTTATACAGTTTCTTGCATTAGAGGTTTTGGATAATTTGTTATATATAAAACCTAAGAGTCAAACTAAAGATTCTTTCTTTTACTTGAATTATATAATATTAAATTCTGCATAGAAGTTAAAACAGTATAAAAATTATTTTAAAGTCTATATCTTTAATTTCACATGATATTAGAAGAGATATTTATTACTAATTTATTTAGTATTGATGAACATACTATGGTTGTCAGTTATCTTTTTTGGTATCATATCAATTATCTTTTTTGGTATCATTTATAAGATGATTGAGTAGGAAGACACTTCGAAAACTGAAACATTTGAATAGCATCGCACAATTCTTGAATAGGTTTTGACTAAAATAAAAAGTGCTAGATAAAGAATTAGCCTCTGAATCAGTTTATACACTAGGAAATTAGGGCTATGTTTTCAGTGTTATGGAAACAAAATTAAGAATAAAATAAATAGTAAAATATAACAGGATTTATTTGGAATATGTCAAAGACAAAGTCCATCATGTAAAGCTAGGCATGATGTTGCACACCTGCAGCACTTAGGCTGAGGCAGGAAGGTCTCAACAGGTTCAAGGCCATCTTGAGCTATGTAGAGTTTAAGGCTAGCCTGAACTACATGTATTTCTCATTTAATGACCTACCTGCTAAACAACTGTTTAGATTTATGACTGAGGTACATTCTATAGACTTATAACCTGTTTTTTTGTACAGTTCTATACTTCTTTTTTATAGAGCATCAATGTTTTTTGTTTTGTGCTGTATACCTTTTGTATACACCACTATAGTTTTTAACTGATTGTTCTGTACAGTATGGTGCTGTCATCTTACGTTCTGTTATACATTATAATACTGCATGTAAGAGTTACTCAAATAAAAGTAAAGTCATCATGTTGGAATTTCCTTTCAAAATTTCTTTGTTCTGAACATTGTAATGTACGTGCCATATACATTTCCTCATTTAGTGACCAATTTATTTAACAGCCTGGTTATAGGAATGGAACTAAGTCCTTAAGTGAGGAATGTCTATACCTAGTAAGACCCTGTTTCAAAAATAAATTTAAAAAATTATATCATGTAAACTGTAGTATTACTATGCAACAAAAATCTGAAATAGTGCAAATAGCATATGACATAAGCATTAACATGATTCCTTATGTGCCACCAATTGAGTTTATCATTAGAATAAAGTTATTTTCCCTAATATTTATTTTAGAAAGTTTTTATAAAATACAAAATAATATAAATTGAATGAATTTATTTATCATTCCATCCAAATTAACATAAATACATTTTATGTACTTTTACCTATGTATGTGTTTCAAATGACCACTTGGAATATACCTTCCCAATGTGTTAAGGATGGGAAGTTATCTATTTGGCTCAGCACCCAATATTTTGGCAATGGATTATGGTGATGATAATGATCCCATATGATCACAGTGTTGTCACACAGGAGAGATAAACTGATAAAAGTTTGACATCCTTGCTAAAGTAGCACAGTTAGAAATAACAATAGTCTTGAGCATAGCCTGGCTACTGAAAAACTGTGGTAACTATTAGCCTGATATTTTTAACCACTGGAGCAAATTCCACAGTTATATAGAGAATCCAGCATATGTAACTTATTCCTTTAAAAGTGCGTGTATATGTGGCATATATTTGGAAATACATGACTTTTTTGGTTTTGTTTTGAGACAGAATTTCACTATGTAGTGTAAGCTCTTCTTGAATTCATTAGCATGGGATAGTCTCAAACTTGCAGAGATCTTCCTGTGTCAGCCACTCAAGTACTGCAATTATAGCCATGTGCCACCATGCTGGCTAGAAAGATAGTTTTATTAAAGTATTTGTGTCAAATACAAAAATCCACAGCAATAGATTTGAAAATATATTTGTAACTAGATTTCCAGTGTATTGATCACATACATGTCCCACTGTATTTAATAAAATTGTATTGTTTATATTTTTCACTATAGAGACCCTTTAGAGACAATAAAATCATACTTTTGGGACAGAACACAGACTATATAGTTTGTGAATTGGAGACAATATTGTCTTGAGATTATTCTTATTAGTGTCAATGCATTTTTAAAAAGTGTTTTTTGGAAACTTTGTAATAATTCCTGGCACATTTCAGTAAGTTTAATTATATACTTCTTTATAGGACAGTACAAAAAGAAACAAAATTTATTTTCTAAGAGAATTTGAACATAGGATATTGAAGGTACATAGCCAGGGGAAAGGAAATCAGTACAGGGAAGGTCCATATTTTTAATTACTTCCAAAGGGCACTGGTATATGTTTTATAACTGTTCATTTCTGTTTTTATGAAGCACTAACTCCTTGAAGCACAAAATTACATGTGTGTGCCTGAAGGCATAGGAAAAAAATACCAGAAACCATAGCTGAGTCTTAGCCACTGGTTTAATATGTATAGTTTTGTAGAGATCTGAGAATCCATTAGAACCTACTGGTTTTGATTAGTTTTTCAAAGAGTCAGAAAAAAACCCTTTCAAGTGAAAACTCATCACTAAGTTAGATTAAAATAGTGTTTTGTGATTCTCTTCTTGCTAAAAAGTAGCTTGCTAATAGCAAAAGTTCTTTTGAAACTCTGGCATTTTATATAAATTCTGATATATACTTACAAATAGAAAGCTTCTCACATTTATTCTTAAGTTCTTCTCAGTCCTTAAAAACCACAGGTACTGCTGAACCTTATTCTAAAATTTGGTTCTCATCATTTATATTCAGTACCTAACATAATTTGACTCTACTATTAACCAACTTTAAAATAAGACATTTCTCTCTTGTGCCCAAGGTGACCTTGGTTTTACTAAAACATATTTGAAGAGATGATGAGTGTTTTACTGGTAAGTCAAATGATATTCTCATCTGGAAAGCCCCTTTCTCTAAAGATTCTGGTGAGTCTTTAGCAGAAGATGATGTAGGCCTCAGGAAAAGGAGTGCCTTGTTTACTTCCACAGAAAACTATAATAACAGTAGCAAGTAAATATCTCATGTAGCTAAAAGTCGGATGTACCACTTAATATTTTCAAGTAGGAACTGCATTGTCATTTCTTATAAAATTATTCTCATTAACTAAAAAATCCGTGCCTCCCTTCCAGGTATTTAGAAAGCGTCATAAGATCAAAAAAATGACAAAACAGTCAAACTTACTTATTCCATGGATTCTGTGGACCAGTCAAATAATAATTTTTTAAAAAATCTGTATTCTGCAAAAAAGCCTTTCATCTCCACATTTCTTAATGACATTATCTCTGTTTTTATTCTTGTTGTTTGTTCTAACCTGGCAGACATATT
Organism: Hydrochoerus hydrochaeris; assembly: GCA_004027455.1. Classification (NCBI taxonomy): domain Eukaryota; kingdom Metazoa; phylum Chordata; class Mammalia; order Rodentia; family Hydrochaeridae; genus Hydrochoerus; species Hydrochoerus hydrochaeris. The sequence goes on along the minus strand of PVLA01000967.1, from coordinate 330,159 downwards.
ATAATAGTTTATCCTCAAATACAGAGCTTTGAGAAATCTGAAAGAACCTACATGTAGTACAACGGAACAGCAAAACAACAACAACAAAAAAACCAAAAAACCTGTACAGCTTAAGACTTAATCCATTTATTGAAACACAGAAAGAAATGCCTCTGATGAGCCTTGTCTGTAACCTTTCTGTGAAGGCCCTGATAACCTAACCCTTCTCTCTGTGACTATTGGAAAGTTAAAATCAGTTGGATTTCTTGAACATGTATTACTCGTTTTAGAATCTAAAGATAGTGACCCTAGATGGGGATCACATGGCAGCAGGTAAAGAGATAAATTGGCAACCTCCATTGTCCACAGCACGCAGTTGAGCAGGCTCTCTGTGATTGACTTGGTACCTGATTAATACAGAGTTGCCATCTCCAACTCTGTTTTTTAGAGACATAATACACTTGAGAGCATTACTCAAGGAGAGAAAATATATATACACATCTTCAGGAATATAGGACCCACTGGCTAATGTTACTTTTAATGGCTACATTGAGTATTTGTCATTACTTTTTAATACAGAAAGCAACAAGAAGAGTATATTATAATGTACAAGCTAGTCCAGTCTGGGCAGCTACTCAAATATCTTATTCAAAGGTAAGTCATACACTGGCTTGTTTTACTTTCTAATCTTACCTTATATATTATATGTATGGTGCCTTGTTTTCAATTCTTGCTAAATATTTCTTAATTAATAGTTTTAGGAGACTTCACTTTAACATAATCTCCTATATTTAATCTAAGGCATTGGTAACATTGCTTCCGTTTTTTAATTTATTCAAGGGTAAATTAATAATTTTAGTCTTTGTAGTACAAAATCTCTGAGTTTAAAAATATGTTGTATAGAAGTCTAACCAAATATTCTTTTAAAAATATGTTCAAAAACAAATTGAAAGCAGCTACAATCTATAAAAATTTTTCATGAAAATCATTGGAGGAACAAAAGCATGTTATTGTGTATACCAACCTTTTTTATGCTTTATCCACTAAAATGAGATTTCAAAAGATTCACAGTGGGTAGCATATGGAGTACTCCATAAACACTGATTAGATTTAATAATGTTTGTATCACTGTATGGGAACATGTACATGAAATGCAGCAGCCATGTATTATTAACATCAAAATAACTCAGAATAAAAGCCTGCAATTAAAGCAGAACTGACTTAGACATGTAGCAAAAGTGCCACCAATAATAACCACCTACCCACCTTCCTGGGACTTGGGACTTTCTTCTATGCATGCATGATATTTTGAAGTTAGAGATGGCTGCTATGAAAATTATAATAAGCTGTGATAATGCCATTTTCAACGCATCCAGAACTATATAAACCCTCGTATCAGAGGGACAACACTGTTACCCAAGTAGAGATTTTAGTCTATTGGCATCAAAGAAAGCAAGATTATCATCTGCGTTTCAGCTGAGCTGCTCTATCTTTGATAAATTCATCTCCTTTTGCTTTGGAAATGTACTTATATTAAGTACATCACCACAGTAGCAAACATTCATTCATGACCTGCCATGAAAATTGATGCATATTGTCCCATGAGCAAGGTATACTGTGTGTTGTGTTTTTATAGGAAGCCTTGGGGGATGTTTAATTGGTCATTGATAGAGAAGGAAGTAAGAGCAGATTAAAAGTAACCAGGAGAAGAAAGTTGTTTTAGAGGACAGATTGAAAATCTGTTTCAGAAAAGATGCCTACAACTCACAAACTGAATGGCCATGATTAATTCCTGTCACTGTAATATAAAATATAAGAATGTCCAACTATTTTTATTCTTGTGAATAAGTATATTTGGGCTTAGGAAATTTCTTTGTCTATGTGTTTAACCCTTTTGAAAGCTGACATTCTCTTATTTATTACTACTTGCATTGCCTTTTTCAATAGCATTTTTCATACCCTTCCCTAGAAAGCCACTTAATTAGTTCTGTTATAACACATGTAAAGACAGAGATGCCACTGCAAAAGCAATCATTTTTCTTCCCTATTTTTCCTAGCATGGACCATGTGTTTTCATGTTTTATAATAGCTTCAAAACATATAGCTGAGTAGTATTTTGAAACCTAATTTTAACTGCTTCACTCTTTCGTTCTGGAAATATATTAGCTCTTTAATATATTTCTCTCAAGGATCTAGAAGCTATTGTTGCCATTATTAGTTTGTGTATCTGAGTTTCAACCTACTTTAGGTAAAATTGTATTTTTATTTGGAGAAATTCCTTAACCAATAGTAAATGTGCAAGCATTTTAGTGATTATTTTCTATATTTGCTTTTGTATACTTAGCCCTTACTTTTGTAATTTTATTTGTATTAGAAAAAATAACTTGTAAACAGAATAGTATTGTAATATGCAATACACTAATTTGACTCATAAAAGAAGTTCATGATACATATATATCTTGGACTACTGTAGAACCATATTCATCATTTATACATTAATATTTTTATCTGTTAGTATTCATCCACCAATGAATATTAGGAAGCACTATAAATCATTAAAAATTTTTTTTCCTAGATTATTTTCCCAAATATACTGTCATAAAAGCATGTTCCTTCCACCTCCTTTTCCATCAAAAAATAGACTGAAGGCATCACAATAAAAATAATAATGTATTTATGGAGACAGGCTAAATCCAAAGCCGTAAAGATGAAAGAATCAGATTACACATTCCATTTCGTTACTCAATATGGTGTCTCTAATGCCAAAGTTTCCATCTTTTCATAATTTATTGGGTATGTTTCATCCACACTGCAATCTAATGGATTTTCTTTTCTCTGCCATCTGCTGTTTGGTTAATATGTGTTCGAATGTGAGTTTTATGAGAAAGACTTAACACCCTAACATTTTGGCACACTTTGCTCTTATATCATGATAATATCTGGGAATTTTAAGAAAAAAATGCATACTGTTTTGTACATGTAAGTGAAAATCACTTCCCCCTACCTAGCCTGCTAAAAGGAGAATACATTGAGAGGCTAAAACGAAAGAGCATTCCCACCCACAAACAAAAATAAAATATGGTTTTAAAGTCATTCAAGTATTGATATATAATAGAAGCGTACTTTAACAATTACTATGTTTTAGTTTTTATTTTTACATTTTCACTGAACCTATTCTATCAGTTGTTTGGAGTTTATCTCTACATTTGAATTTCCTTAGACCAGCTGTTGACTACTTTCACTTTTCTTAGGCAGCAACATGTCTAAGAGACCACACTGTTACAAATGGGAGAAAACATGGCAGCAAACTCGGCAATTTTTTCACTTATGATCAGATGAATAATAGAATTTTTCTGTTGTAGCTGATAACTCCAACTCCGTTGCTGTTCTCAGGGTAATTCTGAATAGAATTTAGAAGTCTCCTTTCATCATTTTCATAAAGTAGCCCCCTAAAAATTATACGTTACAATCTATCTGGACACATTTGGAATTGTTTTTAACTTCCCTTTCGTAGATACAAACACAGGTATGCACATATACACACTTCCTCTTGGCTCTTAAGCAAATTCCATAGTTAAAAAATGTAAAATGAAGACTTCCCTCTTAAATACTGTTCAGTATTGTGGTCTGTAGGCACAGTTTTCTTCAGTAGGTCACAAAACTTTTTGATCTTGAATGACTGAAACTAAACCAGTTGAAGAACAACACCCCACTTCTTTTTTCATGCAGCTCCTAGCAGCTACCATTTCAATTTCTGTTTCTGGGAGTTTGACTACTTCATATAAATAAAATCACACAGTATTTATTGTTCTGTGACTGGCTTACTGTACTTAGCATAATGTCCTCATAGTTCATCCATGATATGACTCATTATAAGATTTCTTTCTTTTTAAAGATGAATACTATTCCTTTGTCTATCTACCTACCTACCTACCTACCTACCTACCTGTCTTTCTCATATTTTCTTTATCCATTCACCCTTTGATGAATACCTAAGCTGATGTCTCATCTTAGCTGTTGCAAATAATGCTGCAGTAATCATGGGAGTGCAGATATCTCCTCATGATTCTGCCATTTTCTTTTTGTTCTTTTGTTTGGCCAAGTTCTAATTTTGAATTACACATTGACATTGTATCACATATGATTCCAAAGATCACAAAATTTTTTGATGTGTCAGAAAAACCTAGAGACAGAAAACACATTAAAGATAGATTTCCCATCATAGTTTACATCCATGTCACAAACTGAACACTATTGAAGTGGTTTGGTTATTGTTTGTTTTCCTCAAGTAGAAAATATTCACATGATACATTTTTATCTTTCCAACAAAGGAAAGAAAACGAATATGTTCTTTGGAAATGATACCACTGTGTTCGAATAGCTTTTTTTTTAAATTTTATTTTAAGGAAAAAACAAAACAGAAAGAGGGTAGAAATAATACATAATTTCAAAATTAAACAGTGAAAAATCACTAGTTGATAATGACATATTGTCCTCCTAGAAGTAGTTGTTCAAGTTACAAAAGTAAAGCATACAAAGTGGACATTCAAACAGTTAAGACTGCAAACAGTTCTGTTCACCTATCCAACAAAAACTTAGTAATATGGTCATCAATCCTACACAAACACATACAGTTATAGTCTTTACAGTACTTTCTTTTCCTCTTTTTTACAATAATAGTTACATACTTTGGTTTTTTTTACTTGAATAGCTATTTACATGCTAAAAAAATCTAAAAATGTCTTCAGAAATAGTGCCATTTCATATTTAAAACATACATTAAATTATAATCAAAAAACAAAAACCACTAATGACCAAGAAAAACTATGAAATTATCTCTCTCTCTCTCTCTCACACACACATTTATATTTATATTACATTAGAGTGTGGTAATATTCTGCAGTATTTGACTACTGTACCTGGGACATTACATTAGAGCACTTTGTGTCCTAAAATGCACTTCTTCTGAACCATACAGAAAGTTTTATTAAGTGAGGAGGACATTAAATTTCAAATTAAAGTTACATGATCATCTATGATGACTCATATAATAAAATAAAATGAAGATTTTTTAGCTTATAAAACTAGGAATTAGAATTATTATGCCAAGGGGGACAGATGGCCCATATTGAATTAAAATAAGACTTCTCAATAATCAGTTGGGGTAGAAAATACAAAGTTGTCTTCCAATGATATTATTTTAGTAGTAACATGTCAGTCTTTGACATAGTTTACTATAGGTTTATTTTCAATTGAAATAGCTGTATACTTATAAGGTCCATTAACCTGTTTGAGAGATTTAGGACATAAAAAAGCTGTATAAATATAATTGGGTTATAATATAGAAAGACTGCATGTTTTAAGGAAGCAGCTTAAAAATATATTCAAATGTTTCTATTAAAGAAGCCAACAACTTAGTTTTTCTCATGATGTTAGTACTTACATTTTACCTAGATACTTATAGAATCCAGCATTTTAGAGCTATAAGAAAGTTCACAGGATTTCTGCTCCCACTTGCTTTATTCTGTAACTACACTAAGGATAGTCTAATAGATTACACTGGCATTGTCCATGCCAAAAAGGAAAAAAAAAGTGTAAGTCTCTTACCATGTTTCGTAGGTCCAATGCACACAATTGATTCTTGTGATAAGGAGTCAACTAGTGAACTTGATTTGGAAGATTTTTTTTCTGTTTTTATGGACATTCCTTTACCTCAATGTCAATCGTAGTTACATAAATAAAGATAAACAAGAAATGACAAAGCAATTTCAGCTGAATTTGAAGCTACTGTTAGACTGAAGAAGCATGATTAGAAACTAATGAAATTGGATATTTCAAAACAAGTATAGTAAAAGTGCTCATAAAATGGGAAAAATAAAATGCCTGAGAATTCAGACAATTATATTAAAAATACCATAAATCTAAATATGTGCACATTCATTTCATAGCTGTAGACATAACAAAATTACATGGTGCCATCAAGATTATAATACAAACACACACACACAAAGCCTGAACAATAAAAATGAGAAATATAATGATTCTCAGATACTTGGCACCAGCACTTCTAATCATCTGATTCTCTACAGCTATGTTTGAGTCTGTAATAATATTAAATTTTTTTATATCCTAACTTTGTTCCTTTTCAAAGCAATAAAACCCATTTCCCCAGGAACTTACCCTTTGGCAAAATTCACACTGACTATACAATTTGCTTCTTTTCAGTTGTAGTAAAATGAGTTTTTACCTTCATTAGAAACTTTTAGCATAGAATACACAATATGATATTTTGCCCTCTTAGATAGACTTATATTTTTAGGATAGTCTATTCTTGAGGAACAGAATTTCAGAATAAATGAATGTTCATAGAACCAACTACAGTACTAAGATATTGTGTTTATCGAGATTTGATTCGATAAGAGGAAATCATCTAATCTTTGCTCCATTTGCTTTGGTCTGGCATTTCTAATTACTGCCAGACAGTGGATGTCTATTTTACCAGAAGCCCGGGTATTTCAACTGCCTGTTGGATACAATTGTCCCAGTATTTCACAGATACTTCAAACTTAGTGTGTCCAAAGTGAGTTATGATTTCATAATTCTTTTCCTCCAACACAGTGTTCCTTTTTCTCCTTTCTCAAGTTCTGATGAAAACAATTTAACACAAATCATATTTAAGAGTTGCCTAGATGAGAAAATGCAAATGTTTTGCCTCATTACCTTTGGGTCCTAATCACTAATATCTAGTCAGTCATACTGCCACAAGGAGTCTACCTTTTTTTTATTTCGTATTAATTGCTGACATTCCCTTTGCTATTGTGTTTGTTTACAAGGTACTGTCTTGTAGGTTCAATTTCTTTTCTTTCCAAACCATTCTTTTCCCTGTTCCCAGAGTTAGATTTATAAAATCATGTTCATGAGTTTCTCTGAATAAAAACAACGGTTGTTCATTAGCAAGAAACACAATTTAAAAGGGTTGCATTCTGCTCCTTTCCAAGCTTATCCCCCTTGACATCTCCATGGGTGCCCCAACTGCATTGTTCTAGATTAGCCACAATTGCTTGATGCTCCAGATATAGTGACACTTTTTTCATGCTATTTTTCCTATATGGAAAATCTTCTCTCTGGACAGAAACATTATTTCCATATTTCAAGATGGAACATGAAAGTTACCTCCAATACTTTTCCTCATAATTCCAGAATCACTCTTTTCTCTGTGTTCCCACATCTTTGAAACTTTTTTCATGGAGTCTATTTTTTTATGGAGTCACACCCCCCTCCTTAAAGAGATAAATCAGTGTGACATGCTGGATTAGCATGTAGTTTTACAGTGCAGAGGTGAAGAGGAGGGTACCCAGGCTCAAATCCTAAATCCTCTTACTATATGAATGGCACTAAGGAAGTCCATAAGGCTAATGTCATCATTTGTAAAATCCAGTTATAATAAGGCTAATGTCATCATTTGTAAAACCCAGTTATAATGATGTTTGAAGATTATAGGGCCATTGAGAGGTTTAAGTAAAAAGTACTTGTTAAGCTTTTAATTTAGTGCCTGGTTCTTTCAAAGTGTTTAGTAAACATTAGTTCCTGTTACTGCTGCTCTATAGTTATTTCTCTATCTTCCAAAACTAGTTTATAAATTTGGTGGGCATTAGGTGCCATGTCTTATCACTTTATTTTCTCTTTCTTTATTTAATCCCTAGAAGTTTCTTGTATAGATTATTGCCACATGATAAATGATCCTGAGAGCTGAATGTGAAATAGGACTAAAGATAGGACTTGATCTAATTAATGTGTATATTTGTACACTATGAATATTAAATAATGCTGACATACAAAAATTTACATATCAGTCTCACAAATGTATAATCATAACTTTTATGTTCCTTTAAATACAACTATTTATATGCCAATCTTGGTAGTTGCATATTGCCCAACACCAGTGTTATTTTTTTTAACTGCCTTTCATTCTGTTATTTATTTATTCATTTTTTGTAGAAGGGATCAAACTCAAAATCTGACATTTACCAGAGAGGGGATGTATCACTGAGCTATATTCCCAGCAGTCTATGTAAATTTTTTTGATAATTTATCAAATATACTTCAATTAAATACTTACATACTGTTCATTAGTGATTATGACATAATTAGTAGACCTACTGTCATACAGACAGTATTTTATATTCCACTAGCCTAGGAGATTTTGTTATGGGTTTTTAATTTAGGTAGTATTTTTTTGTGCTGCTAAGTAAAAAAACCTGACTCTGTTGCTTCCCTGTTTACAACTCTTCAGTGCCCTTCCTCAGGAAAGTTGTCAAGATGCTTACTTAACCTGTATAATCTGACCTCTGTTTGCTTCAGAGATCATTTCCCTCCTCTTTCACACTTACTCCCTAGGCTCCAACATTATATGCATTCTTTTTCTTCTTTGTTTTCCTATAATATGTAGTTTCCTCCCAAACTCACTCTCTCTCACTACCCTAGTGCTCCATCCCGTAGCTTTTCCTCTAATGGTAACAATTTTAAGAGGGATTGTGAGACTAATGCCCCATTCTTATCTCCTGCAATTCTATTAACTCTGCAAAATATGTACTTATATGACAACATATACTTTCAATCACAGTTTTCAAATGCAATTTTAGAAGTGTTTTATATTTATTGCTTTCCTCACCAAATTTATCTCCCAGCAAAGCAGTGACCTTGTCTTAAAAATCTGCTAATGTGTCATCAGCAGCTGTAAGACACCTGGCACATAATAGGTATTTAGTCAAGGTTTTTCAATAAGTGACCAAATAAATCACTCTGTGAAGTGTCTTAATATGCAAACATCATTTTCAAAAGATGGATGAAGGGCCGGGGATTTAGCTCAGTGGCACAAAGTGCCTGCCTGGCAAGTGCAAGGTTGTGAGTTTGATTCTTGGTACCAAAAACAATTTTTTTCTTTATTCTGCCTGATTCAGGTTACCTAGAGAAAAGTAGGACTCTGCTGAAATATTTTCATCTCTCTGGTAGCATAAATGCCTCCTCTATGTTAAGAACAGTACACTTTGCTCCAAAATCATCAACCTAGGCTATCTTTATTATAGTACTTAAATATGCTATGCTTTGGTTTTGTAATATGATTTTTAAAAGATAACTTTAGTATATATCCTGAGCAATTGTAAAGCACTATTTTGAATTAAAGCACCTTCTATATTGTCCTTGTTAATGGACGTTAATCATTTTAAAATATTTTCAAGACATATTTGCCACAAAATCTGTAGTTTTTAAATAAATTTTAGCTATTTTATGTCTTAACACTAGTTTTAAAGATGTTTCATTCAAATTTTAATTTCTTGTGATTTCGAGATCAGCCTGGCCTACAAAGTGAACTCAAGACAGCCCAAACTACATAGTGAGACCCTGTCTCAAAAAGAAAGAAAAAATCAAATTTTAATTTCTGACTAAAATTATTCAAATTTAATGGACAAATTCTTATTTTATTTATAACATTTAAAAGATTCTTTTCTGACAAGTTGCAGAAATTGGACATGTTATCTCTATTTTTTCAGTAGATTACATATTTGTGACTTCCATTTCTATCTATCTACTCAATCTCAGAAGTCCTTGATATTTAGAGAGACAAATCCCAGTAAAACAATGAACTTTAAAAATGGGAATGATTCTTGATAATTTATACTCTAAAATATACCAGCACATTGGTAATGTACGGCATATCTAATACATATAAACTGATCAATATAAGGACGATCAATTTAAAAGAATTTTCTTTTTACTACTCACCTTTCAAATAACCCAACTTGTTAGATGTCAGATGTGCCAAGTTTGTTGTCTCACGACATTGAGGAATGAAATTGCAAACTAAAGGAGGAAGTTTAGAGAGTTTTATTTGAAATAAGGAGAAGAATAGCTCCTAGATTTCCAGGATCCCCATTGGGTGGCCAATAAGGCTCCTTGTGAGGGGTAATTTATGCAATCATAGTGTGGGTACAATCTCTTCAGATTCTCCTCCAGCCACGATTTTGACTTATTTTCATCTTCTGCACTGACTTCGCCTAAGGTCTAATCCCTTTCTTTCCGCACATTAATTTCTAGCTCACTGTATGACTCAGCTGTCTATAATAACCCCAGGATAGTTGTCATGGTTTATGTCAGTGGCCCCCAAGCTGCAGGCAATTATGCGTTTGTGATTGGTTAATTGTCCAGCGCTGAGATTAGTGATATAAGTGCTACACCTGCCTAGGGGTGGAGCCAGAATATGATGTAAGGGCAGGAAGCTCATGCCTTGCTGTTTGCAGCCACCGTGAAGGGCTGCCCTGCCATGCCATGCTGCCTTGGAGGCAACTGAGTATGGACTGAAACCTCCAAGAACTGTAAGAAATAAACCTTTTCTTCCTTCATGTTGGGCATCGGGCATTTTGTCTCAGCAATGAATGTGAAAAGTAATTAAGACAATAGTGTAACTATACCCCCCACTATGTACCCTATTCTTTGATACCATCATAGCTGTTAGCACTTTTATGTAGCACCAAGGAAAGGAAAACTGAGTATCCAAAAGTAAATGCCCTTTTTGCTGCTGCTATCCCAGGTCCTAGCAACAGGTATATTGTGGACCTATGGTCAGCCTGCCCATTTCACTCTAATACAGCTTCTCTTTCAGTGCTCTCTAAACACAGCTGAAGGTAGACTGGCCTAGTCTAGTTGATCACAGAAATCTACAATACATTGTCTAAGGTCTCAATCACAGCATAGTTTTAAGTAATTTCAAATAAGGAATAGTAGTAGCAGCCTACTTCAAATCTACTGATGAAACAACCTTTCTTTTCCTTTTCCGTATGTATGCTCCAGGTACAGAAGTACCTACTTTGTATTATGAATATGTAGATATAAGGATATTTTATTGCATTTCCTTTCTGGAATCAAAACTGCCAGTGGATCACCAAATAATCTTTCATGAAATACATTTTATAATTATTTATTAAACATCCTACTACATGCTTTGAAGACTGATTTCTTTGAAAGTATATTCTTAATTTCTATTCTCTAATATGGTAGACAAAATGCCCATCAATAGGAACCATATATATATACACATGTATATGGAATACATATATATGCATATACATAAGATATATCTCACATATATGTATATATGGAGAGAGAAATGTATTTTGGGAGTTGGCAATGTCCACCAAGTTTCCTGGAGCTAAAATAAAGAGCCCAATCCATCTTATTCATAGAATATGTTTCCAGGTTTAGTGACTCCAATCACAGCAAAATAATTTTTGGAACTTGTAAGCGAGAGATGTGGGAAGGTTTTATTAACAAGAAATTTAGAAAGTATGCACTCAAAAAAATAGTGAGGATCTGATCCTGTAGGGAGAGAGGTGCATTAAACTTTGGAACTGGGAATAGTTAAGTTTTTTTGGTAGTAAAAATTGGTGGAATTTGATAATCTATAGTGTCTTCTTGGTTTAATAGGCGGGAAGGATGTTCTACCCACAGAAAGAAAATGATCCATAGGTGAAAAGGTGGTCTGTTCATGATTTGTTAAAAACCTTTTCCAAGTAAGAAAGGAATGGCCAAACACATTTTCAGGCTGAAAGGGAATTGCCCTGGGCTTGTGATGTTCCCAGATCAGAGAAAATGAATTTCTTTAAACTGGGCTTAGGTCTTGAAGCTGCAGTTTTCATGTCTGAAGGCTCAAAACACAAAAAGTGACCATATCCCAAAGTCAGAGAAGATGGATGTCCCAGATTTCAAAGAGAGAAAATATTTGCCCTTCTTCCACTTTATTTGTTCTGAGCTCTCAACAGATTTGAATGATGCCAACCCACAACACTGAGCCTGATCTTTACTCATTCCACTTATAGCCTATTCAAATGCAAACCTCTTTTAGAAAAACCCTCAGACACACACCTAGAATAATGTTTTAACATCCCTTAAGCTAGTCAAGTCTGACTTACAATATTAACTATTATATCTTCTAAAATATATACAAAGGCAACTTCCAGATATAAAGATACAAATTTAATTTAAACTGACCATCATTGTACTGATAAATACATTCACTATTACATATCTTGCATTAAAATGAAATTGATATGAAGTTCATTGTTATTGCAAACTATATATTTCTACTCTATGAAAAGAGCTGGATATTGTATCAGGAACTCTCACAATATTTATATTCTAATCCTAGATGGATGAGTGCCTTTTATCTAGTTTCCCCAACAATAAAATTTACATAGTATTATTTTTCTGCCTCTATGAAAAGTTGTTTCAAAAATATGGATTGTATTGAAAGGACAAGCATGCTGTGAATTTTAAAGTCCCATACAAATGCAAATCGGTAATGGTAAAGTTATTTCTATCATCAGATTGTAAATTTCTTCAGGGTTCAGATTAAAGCTTTAATGATGATTGTATCAGAAACAGTATTTAGCATAGAGATAACCAGTATCTTCCATTTAATATCTCCTCAAAAAGTAAAATAAAAATCTCCAAATGAAATAAAGGTCTGGAAAGGAGTGATATTGTCCAATACTATTTTGCATGCAGTACATTTGAACTTTGATGATTTAATTGCAATGCTGAATGATTTCATTAGTGACTTATGCCATCTATCCTTTTTACAAAGTTATAACTTTAAAGATAAATGAAGGACTTATAGACTGAGCTACTTTACATTTGTTATTTCAAAGATTAACCATTCCCAGAATTTTTGAAATTCTCTCACTTTGGTACATAGGTAGAATTTCTGAAATCAGTTTTTGTTCTATAAAAACAGATTTATGAGGTATGTTACTACATAAACATGGTTTATCTGGTGAAAAATTGAATTAGGATAAATGGAAAACAAACATTTTTGCCTTGTTATCTTTTGCTTTTTCTTTTTGTTTTACATATGTTGAACTTTCTGAAATGCACAATTTAATAATTTACATTGCAAATTGATTATAAGTAAGTGATCTTACAATGTGCTTCAGCCTAGGAAGTCCTTACCAGGAGTCCTCCCCACCCCCATGGATGAAAGCTTACTAAAGGAAAATAATGCTTTCATCATCTACTAGAAATGAATGGTATTGTCACATTTCTGCTATACTTAACCAGGACTAGCATATTCTTAAGTATCAAAAATATGATGTTATTTTCAACAGTAAAATCAGAATGTATATGAATCTTTATGTACCCTTTTGTGAATAAGAAGTAGAAGCTGCCCAAATTCTGTTAATTCTTTCAGGTCTATTAACATCGACATGAACTTGAAGGTTGAAAGATTTTAATGTCACTCGTTAACATTGTTAACAGAGAAAAAGCTTGTTGTGCTGCTAATATGAATGCTAATAGTTAAGTAGCATAATAAAGAGAACATAGGTGGTGGCATCTTATTTTTAAAACCATGATGCATTTCAAAAATGTCAGCTGCAAAGTAATCCAGAAATGGTCTGACTTCCACATCCACTTCTATTGTAAAACTAGAGCTGTGTTGCCATAGAAAATAAATTCGGTCCTCAGTTACAATAAAACACACAAATTCAGAAAACCTTATGAAATTAACTATTTAAAGACACAGTTATCAGTTCTTGATTGTTAAAAGTTCTTCCACAAAATATTAATATACAGCAATGGATTTCAAACCAGTATACTACATATTGTGTCATGGATACAGGGAAAAAAATGTAACTCCCAACTTGCTTGATGTTAAATATGCCAAGAGTTCATGTCCTCAGAAATTGAAGAATGAATACCAAAGGACCAAGGAGCTTATGAGTAGGAAAGGTTTATTGGGGAATACAAAGAGCTCCTGAGAGACACGAGGGGACCTGGAAATGGGTTGCCACCAAAGCCCTTTTTTAGGGGTAATTTATATGGCAAAGTCACAATGTGGGTACAACATGTGTCAAACTACAGTTAGCCTATAGGATTATAAGTATAGCTGCTTAGCTGATATTGCTCCAATAGGAAAGCAGATCACATAGAAAGAGTAAATGGAAAGAACAAAGGCAATTTGGGGAAGGGATGGATCTGACGCTCTGGTCATCCACGTAGGTGACTGGCTTATGACTGACTTTCCTGAATTCATTAGTGTTAATTACAGTATAATTCCAACTCATTGCTTATCCCATAGGTAGGGAGGTATGTAGACCTGACCGTTGGCATCTTTATCTTGAGGCCTAGTCTTCAGATGTATCTCCAGCCACAATTCTGATGTCTATTTTTTCTGCTGACTTCTTTGACAGTCCAGTACCTTTCTGACTGTATATTAATTTCTGATTTAGCTGCCTATAATACCATTAGCCTTCTTTCACAAATCCAAGTCTATTAATTTTTCATCTATACATAAATTTTACTGTGATCATTAGTAATTTTTAATGCATTCTACTTGAATTTAAATTATTGACATGGTTTTCTTCACTATTAATAGTTAGCTTATTTGTGTTAGCTTATTTGTGTTTCTCTGAAACGTTCTTTTTAATTAACAATCAAAGGTATTAGCTGAAGAAGAAAAACTAGAAGGAAATGATCCAAAAAAATCACAATAGTTGCTTCTGAGTTGGATTTTTTTTTTTTTACCCTTTACACTTTCTTCCTGAGTTCATGGCTGAGACTTATATAACAAGTGATAAGTTAACAAAAATGACAAATTTATGGAATATAAATTTTATGTGACATGGAAACCCAAAGCCCCAAATAAAAGGAACTATCATGAAAGTATGACTGAACAAAAAAGATATGAAGTGGGAGATATTTAGTAAGGTGTATTTGGTCAGGTTCTGCTCTATGTCTAAATACCTCAAAAAAGAACAATCCTTCCCTCCTTTGGGGTACACAGTTCTAGACCGAAAGTATTATTCCTGGTTTTAGAAGCACATCAGAAAATTCTGTGACTCCTTCAAGGGTAAAAGGACGCTCAATCTCATAGGTCAAAGTACCATATTTTGGGATAATATATCCTGAACTCTGTCACTCTTCCTTTTTCTCTGTCTCTCCCTCTCTTTTTCACTCTTCATGTGGGAGAAGCGAGAGAGAGAGTGAAAGAGAGAGCAAGTGAGCAGAGAGTAACCATAGAAAAAGCAGAGAGAATTCTGCACATGTATAAATATAACCCATACAAACAATTCACCATAATATTTTTAAATCAATAGAGAACATTTATTATGAAAAGAAAAATATGTATATGCATTTTTAAAAAACTTTTGTTACTGTTTGTTTCTGCCTTATGTTCATGAAAATATATGAAATAGTTTTGTGGTATATATACCTATATGATTTAATTTAGCAAACATGTTGTAACCAACATCCCCCATAATTCTATATTAAATAGTTCTGCATAATATGAAGATTTTCAAACTCACCAATATGACCTTAAGAGGTAGTGTACTGAATTCTGTGCCCACTCCCTCAAATTCATGTATTGAAGTCCTAACCATCCAATGTCTCAGAAAATGAATGTTAGAAGATAGGGGCTTTGAAGAGCTAGTTAAAATAAAAGGAAAATATTAGGATGTGTCCCAATCTAGTGTGGCCAGTGTCCTTACAAGAAGAAGAGATTAGGAAATGAACAACCCAGAGTGATGACCTTATGAAGACAAAGCAAGAGGGAAGCCATCTATAAGCCAAACTTTTAGGATTTAGATCTGTGAGAAAATAAATTTCTATTGTTTGAGCCTGTCTGTGATACTTTATAGTGGCAGACCTAGAAAAATGATACACTATATGAGTATTTGTGGGTTACAAATTTATTTACAGAAGTGATGATCTAATTCAATGGTAACATCTGGTGATTGCCTCTGAAGTACTATTGGATCATGCTCCTTAACACAAAGCTACAGCTTTACAAAGAGTGCCAGAGACCAATACGAAAAACTGTCCACGATGCACAACAACATGATCAAGCTCTATGAGAATCTTGGAGAATACTTCATTTTTGACTCTAAGACAGTAAGCATAGAAGAATTTTTTAGTGATCTCAGCAACTTCCGAACTCTGTTTCTGGTGAGTAATGCATTTTATAACATTGTAAGGTCTATTGCTTTTATTTTTAAACTTCTTGGTGACATTTTGTGTAACTATTGACACAATGATTTCACTTTACAGTCCTTTGACAGACATTAACAGATATTTTATACCTATAATATGGATAAAAATTGGTTGCTGGCATAATGTATAGTTGAAACTTAAGCGAATTATCTTCAACTTTAGGAATACATGAAACTTTAGAAATATTCTAATAAAGTTTTATAGAAAATAAGTGAAATGGTGCTTAAAAGAGCCCCATTTTATAGCATATTATAATTTAACCTAATTTAAAGCTAACACTTAAAATAATCTTTTACTTGATATATTAAAATGTCATAGATTCCTTTTTTCCTTTCTTGCCTTCTTTCTTTCTTGTTTTCTTTCTTTCTTTCTTTCTTTCTTTCTTTCTTTCTTTCTTTCTTTCTTTCTCTCTCTCTCTCTCTCTCTCTCTCTTTCTTTCTCTCTCTCTCTCTCTTTCTTTCTTTCTTTCTTTCTTTCTTTCTTTCTTTCTTTCTTTCTTTTTTTCTTTCTTTCTTTTTGCAGTATTAGGCATTGATTCCTGGACTTTCATGTTGAGCCATATCCCCAGGCCTTTTTAAATTTTTATTTCAAAACAGGTTCTCACAAGGTCACTAAGTGTACACACTATCTGGGCTCAATCTATCAACTCTTCTACATCAGCCTCCCAGAGTACTGGGATTACAGGCATTCCTTGATATGGCCAAAATTCTTTTGTAGCCTAAATAAGAAACTGATTTTGAATAGAACTATAAATGACCTTTAATAGCTAAAGTTATTTTCAAAATGTGAGCTCTTATTTTCAACTATAACTTTTGGAAATAATAGCAAACAACATCAATTGGTGATGGAGAGTTAAGGTACAAGTTAAAATCATGTAAGGAAGAAAAGGTTTTATTGTATTAATGCTATGTTTTAAGGCATGGTGGCGCATGCCTGTAATCCCAGCACTCTGGAGGCTAAAGCAACTCAGAGAGGATTTCTGAGTTCAAAGCCAGCCTGGAATCTGTAATGAGACACCGTGTCAAAAAAAATCAAAACAAAACAAAAACACACCGAAATATAGATGTTATGTTTATGTATCTCCTCTGAATCCAACAACGAAGTAGAAGAACATAGACTCTATGATAGAAAAAGAAAGACATTCATAATA
Organism: Hydrochoerus hydrochaeris; assembly: GCA_004027455.1. Taxonomy (NCBI): domain Eukaryota; kingdom Metazoa; phylum Chordata; class Mammalia; order Rodentia; family Hydrochaeridae; genus Hydrochoerus; species Hydrochoerus hydrochaeris. Next base: position 312,986 of record PVLA01000967.1, on the reverse strand, counting down.
TTTGATATCGAAAAATAATGATTCCATATTTTAAAGTTGGAACTCTTGTGATAATTACCAGCAAGAAGATTAATTTGCAAACAAATATATTGCACTTTGAGATATGTCTCTTTGAAGGAATTCTTTGTTTCCCTGTCTTTGTTTTGTTTTGTTTGTATCTGGAATTGAACTCAGTACCTTGCATTTGCCAGACAGGCACTCTGCCGCTAAACTACATGTTCTGCCCAAAATTCCCTGTTTTAAACAATGATATTTCCTCTGTGAATCATTTTATTTTGGTGTAACCTACACAATTTGTAAGAAATAGTGTGCTTATAGAAACCAAATTGCTTTCATCTATTAACCCTGGACATATACAGTACATCCCAAGAGTTAAAATGAGCAACCTTGGTAATACATTCTATCGCAAATATTTTATAAATATTATTATTGGTTTTTATTTTTGTTGAGAATCTTAGCTGATTTTGGTCTTTGCCCTTAATAGAGGCACATATTTAACTCTTTAGCTGACCAGTAATTCCAAGAATGTATTTTATTGGCAATGAGAAGAGGGATAAGAGAAAGTAGTCAAATCATTTTCAAGTGTTAAAAGATATAAACACGTTATGATTACCTAAACACTGAAGTAATATCTGCCTAGATTTTCAATAACAAAAAAATAGTGCAGTAGTCTTCCCTTATGTGTAGTTTCAATTTCCAGGCTTTCAGTTACTCATGCTTCAGTGTAATCAAAGAATAGTAAATGGAAAATTATAGAAGTAACTCCATTAAAAATTATCTGGTTTTAACATGATTTGAATGCTGAAACACTGCCTTTCACATTATGTGCCTTAATACTTCAGTAATACCTAGGCACACCTTGTTAGGTGGTATATTCCTCAAAAATTGCAGTGTTCTTTCAAGAATAATAATGTTACAGCCTGTGGGCAATGATATTAGTCAGATGCATTCATTCATAACTTGTTTAAAAAAGGTATAGATATTATTGTTCAGAATACCCAATTCTGTGTCGCTGTACTGCTACTAACAAGCCCTGTTACTTTAAGTCATTTATTCTTTCTAGTTCTCCATTTTTTGTTGTTGCCATTTAGTTTTGTTTTGTTATAAAATGAAAGATCTAGAGTACCAGTCTCTATGAATTTATTTCACTTCAGCAGTTTATCTGTCATGATCAGAATTTCAGAAATGACAGAGTAGTTTGTATTATGTCTTTGTCTCTTTACTGAATTCACTGCCCATGAGAAAGAAGTTATCAGTAATCCTTCCTCTTATAATAAAAAAAAATCAGACATTCTTATGGCTGGCTTAATGTGCATTATACTTCTGAAGAATCTGTTCAGATTGAATTTCAAAAACAGTAACTAGATTCTACAATGCGGTAGCCAATCTGAAATACTTAATGCAGTCCTGGCCAGCCCTTGCCACATTTCCCTTGTATGATACTACTTCTACCACTTCTCTCTACCAATTTTTATTAAATTTTTGACATGAAGAACTTCTTAGTAGTGTTGAACTTGAGTTGGTCATGTAATTTCCCTGGGGATTAGTTTCCTCATCTATAAAATATAGATGATAATTATTCTCATATCTTCTTGCCACTATGTGAAAAGACCTTGTAACCTACACTATACAGATGTTCAATATTATTAACCATTATCTAACCAGGCTTTCAATTGTTTGTTGAAAAGCAACTTCATGTTTGATGATGTTCTGGTCCAGAGAATAGAAGAGACTAGTATTTCTCTAACCATGAGAGGAGAGAGACATAAGTGTAATGTAATTCAGTTAAGTGCTGCTATAGCACTGTGTCAAGGTTCAATGATAATACAAATGAGGGACTTCCTGTTTCTGCCTGTGTTGTCTAATCAGGCCTTCACAGAGAGTTTGACGTTTGGGCAAGTCTGGAAAAAGCCATTGGAGTTTGCCAAGAAAACTTTGGCAAGCATATTTAAGGGCTTTACACCTGACCGGTAAGTCAAACAGTCCTAAGTCGACATCACCAACTTCAGTGTATCACTTTTGCTTACCGTGTTACTGTTTCATGGTGAGCATAAAGTGATTTCATGCTCCCATGGAGGGAAGAACCTTGAAAGAGAGACAAAATTGTATCTGCCAGAAGTTCCCATTTTCTTCATGCTTTGTGTGCTTGGCCTCAGGGTTCTTAGTGCTAAAAGCATATTGGACTATAGATAGAAGCAATAAAATACCAGTAGTGCTGAGAAGAAAATAAGAGTTCTGATTCATGTACTACCAAAAATTACTTCAAAATGAGCTCACAGTTTCATGTTGGGATATCTATTTGGCATGTGTAGCATAAACACAATGCACATACCGAGAAATATTTTTCAGAGAAAGATATCATCTGCAAAATGGTGAAAAACAGAAATAACAAAAGGGATTGATATTATGGATTAAGACCATTTTCTAGATAATCACATGCAAATCAATGAAAGGAGAAATGGGCAACTTCAGTGGGATGCTGCTCTATCAATTATTAATATTCATATTGATAATATAAATAGTACTCAACTAATGAACATATTGAAAGTATTACAAAGTAATATACAGTATACTGGTATAGATAAACATAACTGTAAATATTTAAAAATTCAGAATTTAGACTTTCTACTTAGTTTTTTTTTGATATTTCACCGTAGCTTTAAAATCAGCATAAAAGTGGGTGTGGTGGCACACTCCTGTAATCCCAGCATTCCACTAGGAGTCTGAATCATGAGGGTCACCACAAGTTCAAGGCTATCCTGGGCTATGTAGTAAATTTAAGTCCAGTCTGAACCTCAGAGTGGCTTTTTGAGACATAATTTGGCAAAAAGCCGGAATCAATCAAGTAATCAGCCAGTCAGCATATAATATAGGCAAAGTTAGTAGCACGTAAGTTCAAGTTAAATATTTTGGGTAAGAAAGTTGCATTCCATGTTTACACAGTGTCTAAATATCTTTTTTGCTTATTCTCCTTTATGCTTTAGTCATTCTACTAGTTCAAATAGATGACTGCACAAATAGCATTCTTTTCTTTTAAGATAATTTGAACAGATTATTCAAAATCAATGATCTGTATATGTTTTACCACCATACAACATCTTACTTCAGCATAAAATTAGTTTCAGCTGTTAGGAAAGTATTTGAGGCAATACTGTACTTCAAGAACAGCTCAAAATATGGAAAATGCTTCTGTTTTAAATTTGTCAGTTTCTTGCTGCTTTGTGTGTTTTTGTTTTTTTCTTTTTAATGAATAATATGTTATACATTTCTTCAATAAATATTTGTTGTGTATATCCCCATTCTATACCTCATATACTAGCAATATAGAAATGTATTTGTAAGGATTTTGTTTGTTTTCTAAAGTTTTTTATTTTTGTTTTGTTTGTTTTTTGAGATAGTGTCTTGCTATGCAGTCTGAGCTGACATTGGACCCACAGCCTAGGTTAGCCTTGAACTTGTGTAGATCCTCCTGACTCAGCCTCCCAAATTGTGGTGTTTTATTGTTATTGTTGTTGCTATTTTGTTGTGTTTGTTTGTAACAGGATCTTGCTATGTAGCCAGTGGGTTTGAACTCCCTCCTACCTCAGCCTCCTATCTACTGCCTTTATAGGGGTGCTAGGCTTTGTAAGTTAATAGATGCACTGTGATTGTTGGGCTGGGGATTTAGCTCAGTAGAGCTTCTTGCCTGATAAGCACGAGGTTATGAGTTCAATCCCCAGTACCAAAAAACAAATCTTGCACAAAATAAATATGTGTAACTGTTTATTTGATAAACTTTAGTTAATGCTCTTAGATAAGCATTAAAATGGCTAAGTGTAAGGAAGCTACATGATATCAAGCAATCATGAGCTTTTATGCTTGTTTTTGTTCTTAAATATCTTTTTATCTTTTTAAATCTGTCTATTTGTCTCCAAGCTCACTAATACTGTTTTATTCCTGGGCCACCTCCATCTCTCAGTGGACAATAACAATGGCCTCATGATGGGTGACTGTGTTTGCTTCTCTTCTCCGTGTGTGCATGCGTGTGTGTGTGTGTGTGTTGCTGCAGCTCAAACTCAGGGCTTCACACATGCTAGGCAAGTACTCACCATTAAACCAATCTCTTACCCCCTCTTATCCATTTCTGTCTTCTAGTCTATTCCCCATGATGTTTAGTCAAAGTAAAATTAAAAAGAAAACAAGAGAGCATTACTTTCCTGACTTAGATTTATGACCTTCCTGGGACTTCATGATAAATATGAATTTTTAAAAATTGAAGTACTTTACAAAAACTGATTATATAAAGGCCAGACCATGTATGGTTGATCCCAAATGAGCCAAAATCACTTACATATTCTCTTCCTAGATTGGAAAAACTCAAATCTGGAAAATAGAAGCAGCACAGCAAGATAACAGTGAATCCCTAGGAGGAATGGAGCCATAGAGAAAAAAGTTAGTATGGGAACTAGGAGGAGACAGAGAGGCCAGTGTGTGGTCATCATTATGCCTTAGTTGCTCCCATAGCTGTTATGCGTGTCATGAGGGAATTAGGATAATCAAAGTGAAACTTATGCAGTTCTCAGGATTGTTCTTTCTTCTGTTTTAAGTGACTATGCTTATACAATGTAAACTTTGAGAGCTCCCTATATAGCCATGCAGAGTAATGAAGATATTTAATTTAGAGAAATTTTCATCTTTCCTAAACTAACTTTCCCTTTGTTAGGGGCCTCAATCATGTCTAAATCTTTTTTTTTTTTAAATCAGGAATCAAATTCAGGGCCTTGCACTTGCCAGGCAGGTGCCGTGTTACTGAGCTATATCCCCAGCCCAATCATATCTAAATCTGAACTATAACTGGAAAACCAAAGTGAACATCTGCGTTTAGTTAGAGTCAAAAGATTAAATTGATATCAAAATTTTGTTCATTCATTAAAGGTAATTTGCCTTTAAAGAAATGAGGATTGGGGCTGGGGATTTAGCTCAGAGGCATAAGCGTCTGCCTTGCAAGCGCACAGTCATGAGTTCCATCCCCACTACCAAATAAAAGAAATGAGGATGAATTTTTGTATAAAAAGATTTGTGTCTGTAATTCCTGATTTGACAAGACTAAGTTATGTTGACATATTTTAAACTCTTTGATTCATGAAGCTCTTGACATTTAAGGGGCACTTTAATGCACTACTGTCTTATAAAAATGGTGGACTTTAGTGAGAAAACATACATTCTTTAAGTAAATGTGTCTTTTTAACATAAACTCATGTAGAATTATATGGTCCAAAATTCTCTATTGGATGCCTCATAAACTGATTTCTCTTTGCTTTGCTAATAAAATGGTAATTAACATTACAAAAATGACCTTGAGAAACTAAAAGGCACTGATGTGCTTTTCAGGTCATTCAGTTTTCTTTGTAAGCTAAATATTTCCGGGTCTCATCACTTGGGAATTCAGAGGGAGGTTGCCTTAGTAACAGTAATCCAAACATTCAAAATTATCTCTTCTTTCTTCCTACTAACAGGACTCAAATTCCTAGTCTTCATTCCCACTGGTACATCTGGAGTCATCTCATGCATGCTAAAATCATGTCATTTTTGGGTACCATTTGATATTTTCTCACAAATGAGATAGAAAGTACCTGCTATTCTTGAATGATAAGAACATAGCATTGAACAAAACAGACAAAGCTCCTGTCCTTCCTGTCTTGCTATAGTGCTAGTAAACCCTCTGCTAACTGATTTTTGGTGTTTTTGATTTTTGGTGTTTTCTTATGTTTTATTTTAATTAATTAATTAATTTTTATTGTGTGTGTGTGTGTGTGTGTGTGTGTGTGTGTGTGGCAGAGCAGCCTAGGGTTTCCTTAGATGAAAATGCCTGTGATTAAGCCAAGGGTGCACTCTCCTGCTGGGCAGTGACCCCACCAATCCTTGAACTTCCACGGAAGTGCTATGCTTAGTGTAGGAGTAGCTTTATTCCACAGGACACTTCATAAAAACAGTTCTTTTCCCTTTTCTCCTAATCCCTTTCTCCTTAGAGACTTTAAAAGATGTTTCAAGTCCAAGAGAACTGAAGAAGATCCTAACACCATAAATACCTCCATTGCTCATCTTCCTCGCTTTTGTCCAGGCACCCAGACATATATCTTTCTTTTCCTAGAAGCCAGCAATAAATAAAATGTCATCATAAATCCTTTCATGCAAATAGAGCCCCAAGGGTCCACCTACTCCCTGTAGTTCATCACATACACCCAGATAACTCTCTGAGCTCTTCTGGGATCACCTTGGCAACATAGCCTTAAGTTTATTTTGATCTATTGCAGCTCTTTGAAAAGAGGGGATCCAAGTAAAATATATGGTAACTCTATTAAGTTGAATATTTGACCAGAATACCTCAATTCCCAGCTGTGCCAGAGAGCAGGCTTTACTTTAATATATACAGTTATCACTGAGTTCTTCTTTAGAAAAAACTGTAATCTATCAACTGTTGTATTCTGTTTGACTCTTTGGGCCAGAAGTGGGTATACTATTATTCTGATATGATTGTTCCATGTATAGAAAAGCTAAATGTTATATCATGAAAAGCTAAAGGAATATGTAATAATAGTATACAGAAAGAAAACCTAAATTGCCCATTATTATAAAAATGCCTACATGTAAGATGGTTTTTAAATATATGTTTAAATGTATCATAAATATTTCTAAAAGTATTTCTATAAGTTGTCAAAATTGTTTAAGAAAAACTAAATTTTGCACTTTACAAATCAAAGAGAATGTAATTGGTAACAACAGAAATATTAATAAAATCAACTCAATGCCATCTTTACCTATTAAAGTCTAGTAAAAATTAGAATCAGGAAACAAAATATAGTATCTTTAGTTCTGCTGATACCTCATACAGTATTTTATGAAAGTGTTGCCTATAATAAGTTGTTATAGAAGTAAGTCCAAACACCAGGAAGCAGGAAAGTTATAAGACAAGAAATACAGTATACACGCTAACCTTTTTGAGCAGTCTTGAGACTGCCAAAAGTCCCACAGGATGAGTCAGGCATGTCTGTTACAACTTGAGAATGAAGATCCTTGAGTTTAAAGCTACTGGTACTACTCTCTGATGGTTTTTTCTTCATTCTGCTATATCTTTTTCTGTCTATTCTATAATCACTCTTTTATCAGAAAATATACCCTAGCAGTTAGAGGTAGGAGTCTCCCTGAAATCGTTGCCATTGAGCTCCTTTGGTCTGATTTACTTAGTCACATTTCCCCTTTGACCATCCACTTCCAGTTGTGAGTCAGCTTGTTCAAGTCACTTCCTCTAAGCAGCCTTCCCTAACACTTCTATTTTTGTCTGGATAACCCTTACCTATGCTTTCATACTTCTGTACTAGCACAATTTGCCTTTTAATGTGTGCATCTTCATATCCTCAGGGATTAACACTGTAATTAGTCCACTATGGATCAATCACAGGTGCTAACAACTGAGGATATATATGAACAATTTCATGCCTTGAGACAATAGGACATGAACTAACCAAACAAACATAAATAATTCAAAATGTTTGTCCTCCATGCTGGTGGGAACATATAGTAATAATGAAATATGATACATCTATGTAAAAAGAATGTAAGCACAGAAGAGATGATCATTCTGTTTGAATTAAGGAAGGTTTCTAAGACAAAGTGATGTAAGGTCATTGTTTTGCTCCTGTCTCAACTTTTGTGTTCAAAGAAGTTCTTTCTTTTCTGTTATCACCAGCCTCCGATTGGTGTTTAAGGTGAAAGGTAAATATTCAGTGTCTCCTGGTGTTTTGCTTCTGCTGAATTCAAAGAAGCAAAACTATCAATTTATTGCCAAAAAAAACCAATTACCAGCTAATTATTATGATCTAAAGGGTATCTACCATATACTTGGATGAGCAATAACCAAGTTTCAATTGCTTATTGATTGGCAGTCATCCTGAACAATAGAACAATCAATGCAGATTATTTAGGGCAAAAGCAACACTTCAAAGAAGACTTTGTCTGGGATTAAATTAGGCCCATGAGTAGGTCACACCCAAGAGTGAGTTTGCATTCCAAGAAATACTTGGCAAAGTCTAGAGATATAACTTGTTATCACAACTAAGGAGGAGGTATTGGTGTCCAGTGGATGAAACCATTATTGGTGTCTCATACACAGTAATGTCTGAGACAGCTGAAATGTCAGTGGTACTGAGACTGGGAAACCCTGTTTCAGGATTATCTGCTAGGGACTTTTTTTTTTAGTTATAATATGGAAAGCAACTTATTAAGTAAAATCATTACTAGATAGGTTAATAACACATCTATTTGTCGCACTGATTTAATATTTTAGTGATTTCAGTTATTGATTTGATCTCAGTTACTAATATTTCCTTTATTACTAGCAGAGGTCTTGATTCATATGACTTATAAAAATTATATTATCATCATGTATGCAAATTATAGGAGAACTGGAAAATGTAGAAACAAAAAGAAAATAAATCAACTACAGTTTTACTTGCACAGATAATTAATAATAGTAACTTGACAGAAGCATTTCCCTGTGCATGTATATATGTACTGCCAGTTTGCCTTTCTTAAAATAACAACAGAAAGTTACATGAAAACTTTGTTCCTGTAATTTTTATTTACTTGTTAAAATACTAGGTGTTTATTCCTATATAGAAAAGACCATCATCATTCAATGTGTGGTATCAGTGGTTATTTCATAATTTATGATTAAGAATGTTAATTGGCTCACTTTGTGATATGGTTTTACAAACACCTTGTCTTTGAGACATGCTAATAACTGTTAGTATTGTAAGCCACCTATAAGTGCAGCAATGTAATCTTGCTTTTTATTTTTTACATGATGCATTCTTCAGAAATCTCATTGGGAATGAACTGTAAATCAATGATTGGTGACTATCTAGTTGGACCCATTCACACTAGTATTTTCTTAGCATTCCAAAATTGGTCATTAATGAGTACTTTAAGAACTATCATTAGCCATGTGCATGCACGGTGACACATGCCTATAATGCTAGTACTTGGGAGGATTTTCACAAGTTTTTTTTCCATATTAAAACGTATTTATTATAATACTAGCTAAACTGAAAGCATTCATAGATCTGCTATAGTTAGCACAGGTCTCTTACATTCATCACAGAATTGCCACATGTTTGAGGTCAGCCTGAACTATTGTAATAAGACCCTGACTTGAAAACAAAAACGTTGATTTACCTCAACTACAGTTCTTTTATACTTATAAGTGCCAATATATAAAATAGTAATAGAAAAACAAAATTAATCACAAAAGTCTAACAAAAGTTATATAATAATTTAAATTGGGAACAATTGCCATGAATATGTCATATGTATTGTACTGCCTTCTTTGCTTTCCTAAACTGTGGTCTTATTTCTCAGCTCTAGATCCAAGTTTATTCTGTTGGATACCTCTAAGTTCACCACACTATCTCAAACTCAGCATTTTGAAAATAGAACTCATTGCATCTCTTCACAAGTTCCTCCGTGTTCTCTTTTGCTAATGCCATAACTTATCTTCTTTTCCATCATTGTTCTCATTTGTTCAAACTCCAATTCATGTTGATTGAGATTAGTTTCATTATTTGTCATCTTTCCCATAGTCTGTTGCAGTAATCTTTTGAATTGTCCTATGTTTGGTCTTAGAATCACACATACTGTCTTTACACTGCTGTCACATATTTTTTCTAAAACACAGGTCTCTTTAAAACACTCATCTTCTCAGAAATCTTCATTGCCTCACATGGTTGGTTGTAAAATGGTTTTGGAAACCATTTACAATTTAATCCCCACAATGACTATTTGTTACTTAGAATGGTAAAGCTTGCACTTTCCTTTCTGTCTGGCAAAGTAATTTTCATCCTTCAAGGCTCCATTCAGTGGTTACTTTATCTATTCTGTCTCATCTAATACTTTCCCCAACTCTAGGGAGAATTATGTGCTCAATTCTCATTGTAGATAAGTTTGCTATAACACCAACTCATTAAAACGGCAGGCCTCCATTTATACTGGGAACTCTCCGGCATTAACTGTGTCGAGTTCATCTTTGAATCTTTATTACACAGCAGTGTATGGCACATAGAAGTTAATTGCCAAATATTTATTGATTGGCAACCATGTTTGTAACTAGTACTGTTCTCTAGTAGAAATCTAATAATGAATGGCCTTTTGGATTAACTATTTAAAAGCCCTCTTGCTATCTCATCTCCCTGCATACTCAAGTCCTCAAAATCTTTTAGTATTTGAATGACTCCTTTGATTCTTTATCAACATTGTTTTAGCCATTGATTGGCTAAAGTATTTAAATTTGTCTGTTTTCACCCCATCATTCCACTCCGAGTCATGAAATCCAGGTGAGCTATATTAAATATCTTAGCTATATTAAATTATCTTACATTTACTTTCTTTGTACCTTCTAGTATCAGATTTCTCGTTTTTGAGCATCACTATGTAATTTACTATTCACTTGTGACTAATCCTGACCCTTTAAAACTTCATTATGTATCCATGGCAAGTTACTCACATCCTCACATCTCTAGGATTTCTTTTCTTTATAAAAAAAAAAATCATTAGAGAAGGACTATTCTTCAAACATATACCTGATGTTTCTACTTTAATTCTTGCTATTTTCAAAGACCTTTTGAAGAGAATAAAAAATCCCAGCTTCTCTCTTTTAGGGAGCTGGTGCTTTAAAAGAAGTGAAATAGTCATAAGTTTTATAGGATAAAATCTAGTCATATAAAATTGCTTAGGTACAAGATAGTGTGTCATATTGTACTTTTATCAGTGTTGTACTTTTATCAGTGCTTAAGTATAAATGCAATATTCAGAAAGTAACAGTGAGGTTTCAATGCAGGGTCTCCATAAGTCAAAATGTCTATATAGAAGTTCACACTGAAAGAAATCAAGTCGAAAATATGACATTTATTATTGTAAAGTTTTGTACAGGAAATAAAATCCAGTATGTCTATAAACTCACTAAATTACCACGTAATTTATTTGTCCAATGCATCAAGCCTAATGGCAAAATCCCTTTATACTAATAAATGCTGCAATTTAAGCAAAAGATTCATGATGAGGCCAGAAAACTCATCTATAAATAATGGCACATTACCCAAGAATGAGGGAGGTAACAGAGGGGGAAGTAGATCATTAGCATATTAAGAAAAGAATATTCCCATCAGTAAGTAAGCAGTGATATTTGGCCAAATCTAAGTTGTGATCAAGGACATAATCCAAAGCAATATAGCTAGTATATATATATATATATGCACAGATGGAATGGCTTGCTTCCCAGAATGTAATTACTCGTATATAACAGTGCACTTCTTATGCCTAGTCTAGAAAAAAAGTGTTTTGAGACAGAATATCTCTGCTACTTCTATGTTACTCAAACCCAATTTTGAAATGATCCACAATATAATGTTTTCAGATATTTTCACAGATCAGCACACTCTGCTGTAGCATAGCTAAAATTGAAAATGTCAAAAGAGACATAAGGAACTGTCTATATGTTTTATTTTTCCTGTTTTATAAATTAATGATTCAGACATACATAACTATGGAACAAGCATATCCTAAAATAGAAACTAAGGAATTCTCTATGGATATATCTCATAACTCAAGCTTCTGGTGTGCTTTCCCTCGCCTTTCCACTGCTATCTAGCTTATTTTTAAATGGTTTCCTAGAGAAAACAGTTTCTTAATTTGACTTTGTTCTGTTGCTTTGCTATCTTTACCTTAAAATTGTTTTTAATTTTGAGTTTCTCTCTTTAAAATATAAATGCAAGCTTTGTTATTCTGACTTCTGGAATTCTAAAAGTTATCTAATAAGCCTTGATTTTTAAATTAATATCCACTTCATGTTTGTGAATATAGTTCTATCCTTTAATCCAATTTTCCTTGAAATTAATTGTCTTTTGATTAATTTCTTACATTATACATATCTTTTGTTCATAGTTTGGCATTTCCCTAAATTTTAGAACTTTTATTGTTTTTTATCAGATTTCTTTTCAGTTTTGTACCTATTTCTTAAATACAGGGAGATTCATATTTGCAAAGACCAATTTTATACAAGAATCTGCCTCTGCCTTTGGAGTTGTTCAGCCCATAAATTAAGTACATTCATTTTTAAAAAACCAAACTGTCAAAAAGGAAAAGCCAAAGTAATGCTGTTACTAATACATTTGTTTGCTGGGCTCGGTCATATTTACAATAAATGCATAGATGCTGTCTTCATTAGTTAAGAAATAGATGTATATTTCCCTTATATCAGCTACTATATTAGGCTCATAGTGAAGAGTACCTGGGTAGATATACATAGAGCCTGCCCTTTTAGAGGCTGTAATACAAAGGCAAGGCTAAAACACATATGCATAAAAAAGATATGCATGTTAAATGGGTAACAAAAATATTAACATTATATATAAGAAAGGATGAGTGCATCTTATAGTGGTGTTTATAAAGCCACCTTTGGAGTCTCTATGTTAAGGGAAGATAGGATTTAAAAGTAGGCTTTCTGTCTTCTAATTAATGAAAATGTCATTTCCTTTACCAGTACTATAACATGGTGGTATCAGGTAAATTTATGGACCATTGCAACTGATAGGTACTGTGTTCTCAGTTTTTATTGCCTCACCAGATCTCTCTTTTTCATTTGTGTCGAATATATATCTCCAAATGAAAATTACTCTGACTTTTCAGACATCAATAAAGGGAAATGTTGTACCCTATAATTACTGGGGAACATCTTACTGTCAATACTTTGTAGATGAGACAACAAATCAAGAAAAAATCACTTTCTACTTAGAAGGGTTCATAGTTCTGACTGGTAATCGTGGTAACTTTGTGAAAAGTAAATTGAGTGAAACCATTTTAATTTGCTTCCAAAATGAATTGGGTGGCCTGCAGTAAGTAAAAGAAAAAAAGAAATATCTCTGATAGCTAAAATTTTCATTCAGTAACATTATTAACTAGGATTTTCATTTACTAGCATGTGACATTCATTCTCAATTATGATTTTAAAAACTACAGTATCTAGAATTCTATTTTAACAATTGAGTCTGAGAAAGAAACCAAAAGAAGAAAAATATTGCTGGAGCTTGTGGACAAAGCCTAAGTTCCAAAGTGACAAATCCTTGGTTGTAATGCTCACTGTTAATCCCCTAAAGACTAGTACACTAAGTAATATTACATGTTCAAGAATGAATGATCAAGTATTTCCTGCATCTCAGTATAGGCATAAGTCATTGGATACTGATCATTCTAATTTCCTGAGTTTTATTGCTTCCTTGACTCTTCCTTTCCCTGTTCCTCCCATCACCTAAAGGATAAATGCCAACATACCTACAAAGATTTGTAACTCTTCACTGAAAAAAGTAGAAAATAGATTTTTCTGGATGTGTATGTTGAATCAAATATAGACCATGTTAAGAGTTAATAAAATATAAATCAAAGACATAAGGCAAGTAACCCACAGACAAAGACATGTAAAATTCACTAGAAAAAAGATTCTTGTTTAATGGAATAGTACTTGCCATGCACTAGCTACATCCTCATCCCCTTTTTTATTTTTAATTTTGAGGCAAAGTCTTGCTATGTTTTCATTGCTAGGCTGAAACTTGTGATCCTCCTTCTCAGAGCACTGAATTTACAGGCATGTAACCACACCTAGAAAGATATGACTATTTTTCAAAGAAGACAAAACAGAAATATATATAGTCAAAGGAACTTGGTCACTCATTATCTTTTTAAATGGATAATGATATTGCCCTAAAAGTCTTTGGAACTTCTCTTTTTGATTTCCTTAATAGTTATGTGGCATATGCTTTAAATCTTTCTAGGCTTACTTAATCTTTCCAATTTAAATGTGCATTTGAATTTTGAAAACAGCCAAAAGTGACATTGAGTCAAATTTTATGAATAAAATATGTGATTGAACTGGATAACAAACCAATTGATAAAAACCAATGTGAATCTATAATAATGAGACTAATTTCATTTGGTTCAGAGGTCAATTATAAAAGAGGGATATTTGATCATAGAGTATTGACCTTCATGAATGTAAGTTTATGGCTTCCAAAGGTGGATGTCTGAAAATGGCATTCATTGTTTCTATGGATCTATTAGAGCCAATCTTTTAACTATTGCCTTCAAAGGGTTACAAAACAAATGATACAATATTTTAGAAGAATCATAGCACTAAAACTGGTAGATATTGAACAGTGCATGTCTTACAGTACTATTTTGCACTGTTGTCCTCTCCTTTTTAGAGTAAGGCAAGTGAGACCGGAGAAGTTTATAATTTAAAAATAATGTCCAACAAGTAGAAATGATCTAGTGGAAACTGAAACATTATTAAATTTATGAAAAGAATCATTCTAGAAAGGGCATTCAATATCTTAACTTGCAGTCCAGAAGATTTTCCCAAGAACTTTTCTGACCAATTCCTCCCTTCTTTGTCTCAATAAACTAAAAATTAAGGCTGCATTTAATCTGAAGAATAGCTTCACTCTTGTGAGACTTGGGCACTGTAGTGATTCCAGGGAATAAGCTATACCTCCTTGAAGATTTTTTTCACTTTTGTCAGTACATGTTTGCAATACATAATGTTTACATTCACTGTAGGAAATTGGTACATATACATAACACATTTTAATCCTCTTTTCTTCTTCCCTCCATCCCCTTTTATTTTTTCAGTATAGATTCAGTGATTTATAAGACCTTACGAAATTCATTATCATGTGTACAGACTGTAAACCAAACTAATAGGCTAAAGAGCATATAACACATGTAAGACAATTTTACTGAGAAAAGGTTCATATTTAGATAACATTATCTGTGTTGAATTATAATACCTTTTTTTCTCTCTTTTCCTATGTCTTTTATCTCATACATTGTATTTAATGAGTTTTTCATGTAAAAGAAACCATGTCATATTTAAGATTGTATGTCTCAGTTGCTTTACTTAACATTATAGCCTCAAGATGTATCTATTTCCTACAAATTACTTACATTTATCCTTCTTTGGGGCAGAATAGTACTCCATTGTGTATAAATACATTTTCTTCATTTACCTGTTAATAGACATATAAGCCATTTCCAAGGTTTAGCTATTATGAATTTCTCTGCTATTAAACATGAATATGTACACAGCACTGTAATGATACCTTCAAATCACTGTGGTATGATGCCTTTAAATCTTTTGGCAAGATACCTAGCTAGAAGGAGAATAGCAAAGTCAAAGGAATTTTTGTTTTTAATTTTATGAGGATTCTCTACACTGATTTCCACCAGTTTACACTCCCACCATTAGTGGGGAGGTGTTCCTTTTTCCCCCCCAGCCTTGCCAGCACTTATTTTTGGTTGAGTTCCTAGTGATAGCCATTCCTTCTGGAGTGAGATGAAATCTCAGTGTGTTTTAATTTGCATTTCTCAAATGGCCAGCAAAATTGAACGTTTTTTCATTTATTGTATTTGTGTTATTGTATTTATTGGTCATTTGTGTTTATCTGAGAAATGTCGATTTATTTCGTGACAGTTTTTTTAAATGAAAATATTCAGCAAGTTTCTTGCCAATAGACAATATACAAGCTTAAACTGAGAACACTGACTGAGATGTAAGGAAGTAACTCCTTTTATAAGTGGTTATGTATCAGAATAGTTTCCTGAGAAAGGTCATGGAACCCTATCTACATGCAGAGGACTACAGCAAGCATTTCTTTAGGACCCTTCCTGTCATGAGTGTGTGATTCTACTTGTCAGTAGAATCTGATTTTACTTGATAGCTATTCTTCTTCTAGTTAGGTATAATTTGACCTTATCCAAATCTCAAAGGTGTTTTTCACTACAAATAAATTCATTTTATTAAAAATCTGATTAAATAAGGTGTGGCAATCACCTGTAATCCCAGCACTTAGGAGGCTGAGGCAGGAGGATCACTGTGTGTTTGAGGCCAACCTGGGTTGCATAAGGTGACCTTGTCTCAAAGAAAAAAAAAAGAAACCTCTATTAAGGGCTAAGAAAGTAGCTCAGTGGTAGAGCACTTGCCTAATACCTGCAAGATCTTGTGTTCCATTCCCAGCACTTAAAAAAGAAGACAAAAAATTAAAAATAAAAATAAACCTCACTTATTCTGTCTTTTCCATCTTCTGAAATCATGACAGTATTAAGACAGTAAACTCAGATCTCAGATGTGTAATGTAATACTTGTTTTATCAATTCCCTCTACCCATACCTCCCCAAGATATTTTCCTATTAAAATTTGTATCAGTGACTTTAGAATTTCATTTGGTTCCTTTGGTTCAAAGAAAGTTGTTGATTAATTTTCTACACCAAAATGCTTCACAGATTTTAATAAAATGGAGGTCTGTAGATACATATTGAGCTCAATTGTTTTTCTTTCCCAGATGAAAAGAGGGATACTCACATGTCTACTAAGAAAACTGTTTGCAGAAACCTACAGCAAAATTTGCAAACCTTTTCTTCCCATGCTACAGATTTCAGAGTAACTTCCAGCTAATCATAGTTCAGCATTCTAATGGACTGTCATGGGAGAGACAGTTTTTCCTCCAATTTCAGACCACATATTGTTGCAGTTGTAAGAGAAATTTCAACAGAAGGCCCTGGGGATCACAGCTAGCCTTCATTATCAGTGCATGACCGCTTTGTAAACAACTGCAAATTTAATATCCAGGGAGATTTGCACATAGCATTCTTTTTTCTTTTTGTTTTGAATAATTTACATTTGAGATTCTCTTCATGACCATACTGATGTGCAAAGATCTGTTTGTCTGTCAGACCTTTAGATATGCACCACATGTGAAAGATATATTAATTTTTTATTTGTTCCTTGACAAGGCTAACAGTAAGTTGGTTGTACTGAATACAAGAGGGTTACTTCAGTGAACACTTTAAGTTCACTTCAGCAGACTTCCTTACCTGCAGGAGATCCATGTCTGCTATGAGTCTTCCCCTCTGCCAAAATGGAGTCATTTAAACAAATCAACTGAAGGAATACATTGTATAAGCCATGCACCAGAATCTGAACTGGCTCAGTCTTAAATGAAAAGATTACTGGAAGGCTGTGTAGAACAAATGTTTGTGGACACCGAGGGTACCTAATTCAAAACCAAGACCTCATTTTCAAAATTAGAAGGCTTTTTTCTTTAAATTTGAAGGTTCTGTGTAAACTTTAATCGCTATTCAAGTAAATTTTCTTTGCGAAAGATTGAGGTATGCCAGTGTCTCAAATGACATGGATATCATGCCTCAGAAAGGCTAAGCACCAGCATTTTAAAGAAAACAAATGTAGAAGTCAGTGAACTATAACGTATAGATGATTAGAAAAAAATCATTATTCCCAGATAGGTAATGTCTTTTTTCAAATTTGCTAAGATTTTGTACTATAAAAAATTAAAGCATGATATATCTAGGGAACTATGTATAGAGAACTCCTTGGTAATTTAATATTCTGAAAATCCCAGGTTGAAAACTGTTACTATGTAAGTTAACTAGCACTAGGTGCTAATTTTTGGATGATCAGTTTAGCTCTGTTTTGACCTTTTAGGTTATGACAACAACAGTAGGAAAGAAGGCATTGGGAAGATTTCAGAGGATTATTTTGTATAAGTTTATCAGGGAGGGCCTCTCAGATGAGGAGATGTTGTAACACATACTTGATAGAAATATTTGAGGATCTAGAGGGAATACATGTCTAGAGGCTGAAGCCAAAGTAAGGAGAACAGTGACACTGGAGCAAAATTGTCAAGGAGCAGGTGAGACCAGAGAGGCAGTAGCCGATCAGATCTTGTAAGCCCTTAATATTGGAAGCTCCTTCAACCCCTCTCACTACCAGCTATGAGTAGGAATAGATGGATTCTCTTGACAGGTCGACAAAGAAATGGTTCAGAAGTAAGGACAGAATTAGAATGTGAGAGAAGAAAGCACAATCTGGAAAAAGAGCAGTATTGTCTATTGGAAGGCAGGACCATAGCATTTTAAAAAACAAAGAGAAGATTTTGATTTTGTTTGATTTTATTTAGCAGGTTACCTATGGCCTGTAAAACATATTTACACAGGGTAACAAGCATGACTTTGTTATCTAGATAAAATATAACTGTATTTGTCCAGTGTCTATTACTGAGGCACCTAACTACTTGTGCAAGTTAATCAAGATTTCAATTACTCCGGTGAGGTAGAAAGTTATACCTCTCTGTTGCAATCATAGTTGATTGGATGATAAAGTATTCATGAGATCTTTCATAAGAGGAACTTTAAAGGTCACTTGTACCATAATAAGTGGAAATCTCTGGGGAAGAAAAAGTTTAGCAGTATTATAGTGCTGCTCACATCTTAAGAGGGACTGCCTTTCAGTGTGGTTGCTGCAACTAAAAATTCTTTGCCCTGATCATTTGTCATGTGACTCTTTTAATCCAATATACCCTTTAGGCACTGTGAAAGTATAGAAAAGGAATAGTATCTAATCAGGTTAATTAAAGAGTTTATTTCTTTTTTCCCTCTTTTTTATTAGTACATATTTACCGTACATGTTTACATTTCTTGTATGGAATTTGTATGTGTATATAATATATTTTAATTCCTTTTTCAACCCCCTTCTTTTCCCTCCCTTCCCTCCTTCCATCCCTTGATTCCCTTCCCATTTTAGAAATCTTTTTCTGCCTACTTCCTCTTTTATTGTGCTCTTTATAATTTGCATTTCCTATATAAGATACATTGTGTGATACTTACACTTGAGTGTCTGATTTATTTCACTTAAAATTATGGTCTCAAGGTGCATCCATTTTCCTACAAATAACTCAATTTTATCCTTCTTTATGGCACAGTGGTACTCCACTGTGTTTAAATACCACATTTTCTTTATCCATTCATCATCAGTTTTTCATATATAGCATGCATAAAGCCTTAATTTAAGCTGGTATGGTGGCACATGCCTGAAATCCCAGCATTCAGGAGCCTGTAGCAATAGAACAACTGTGACTTCAAGGCCAACCTGGATTACAGTGATTTAAGCTCAGTCTGAACTACATAGTAAGATCATATCTCAGTAAAAAAAACAAAGAAACAAAAAAAGAAAGTATTAATTTGTTCCAAATTGAAGTTGAAAATTGTAATGAATCATTGCCACTGTCAATATGTAGGTTTTTTTTCCCCTCTAATTGTCCAGCTGTTCAATTCCTTATCCAAATGCTGGAAAAACTCATCTTAATAGCTTTCTATTTGTGACCTCATGTGATCTTTTTAAATTGGAAGAGAAAAATACATAGACGGATATGTGATTCTGAATTTACTAACTTTGATATTCTTTGGGATTTTCATCCACTTACACTAACAAGTAACAACTTTAGCCCAAGGTACCCACCAGTTAGTTGTAATATACATTGGGATCTGTATTTCCTAACTCTTTTATCCCTGGTTCCGGGCAAATGTAGAAAATTGCAGAAAGATCATTAAAATCTAGAGCAATGAAAGCAAAGAAAGTATTAGGTAAGAATGTGAAGCAAAGTGAAAGAGAAAGAAGGAATATTAAAGAAAAGCAATACCAACTTTTTTGTAAAATGATGAAAGTTGTCATATACAGAATTCCCTTTCCCTTCAATTGTCATGCTCAGGACATCTTTGGGACAGGGAAAGTACATTGACTATAATAAAGGTAGTTCACAGGTCTAGATAACCATTCCATTGCTATTTTCCCCTTGTTATGACTGGAATGGAATGAGAATCCCACCAATAAGCAAAAGGTTTCTGCCATTCATTTTACCTCCTAGTTGAATTCTCACCATGAAGGTTTTCTAGGAAGACTAAAGGCCTCCTATGGGTAAAGATGGGAAACGTATATGAAAAAGTAGTGAGGCCTGGGGTACAGAACTGAGTGCAGGCTAATTCTCTAGATCTCTCTATGAACCAAAGTGAGTTGTTCATTCTGCAGTAAATGCTCATGTAATGATAATAATAGTAACAATAATAATGTATAAAAATTATTCCCAAATCAAATGGCCTTTTCTTAATTTGTATATTTGGTTGTCTCAGAGAAATGACAAAAATAAATCTATATGTTTAAAAAAATTCCCCATAGCTCATATCAGAACTGCCACACACCCCCTGGCAATCATATTCCTTAGTTTAGGCTATAGTCCACTAATGTATGTTGAACTGAGAGTAAAATATTGTGTGGATTTATTTATTGCCTCAAACAGCAGCTTAGTCTATGAGCTTAATTTTTTTAGGCTTATTAAAATGGTGTCTTTATACCAAGATGCCATCCTTACAAACTAGTTTTTCTTCTTCCTGGTTTTTATCCTCATGACTAAGGAAGGCCAGTATTAGTGTCTGTGGGTGAGACAAGGTGTATGTGTTGTTTCTTCATATGTATACATGATATTACAGTATTCCTATATCAAAAAGAACTTTTCCTCTTTCTCCATGTGTATTTACAAATATGACCATAGTCCTTAAGTGGAGGAAATGGAGGACAGATTCTGAAATGTATAGGCCCAAAGGTGGTATAATATTAAACAATGACCATCATTACTCAATGAACAGTTTCTATGTGCCGAGCACTGTACTTAATAGTTTTATATCTATTCTTATTAAATCACAAACTAACACTAAGCAATACAGGCATTTCATTATTCAAGAAAGGAGGCTTAGCATAGTTAAGTAGATTTCCCAACGTGGTAAAGCACTATAAAATGTCTAGAGGAGCTAGGTTTTAAGCCAGACCTCTCAGTTCTCTCAAAGATATCTTTTTTAAATGAGGTTATGCTATTTCCTTACAGTGTTTGGATTATAGGTCTTGACAAATAGGCCCCTTTCCCAATACTTTTACTCTGCATATCAAATTATGGGCCAGGAAATTTTTAAAAATCTTATCACTGAGATTAAAAATAGGCATAAAAAATAAAATCCTACACTCATTTTACTTATGTAGGCAAGAGAAATTTATAGTATCTTTGGTGTGTGTTCTTTAAATTTTAAGTGTTCTATTCTGTTTTTAAAAGACATGATAAAAAATCAATTTGACATTTTCAATTATCTAGCATAAAATAGAAAGAAACTTTTTAAAATTCTGGAAGCACAATTTGAATTAAAGCATATGCCCTTATCCCAGCCCTCTGGAAAGCTGAGGCAGGAGGATTGCAAATTCGAGCCCACCCTGGGCAATGTAGATTCAGTGATACTCTCCTCTCTGTAGAAAGGACCAGAGCAGTGAGAAGGCTCAGGGGTTCAATCCTTTCCTCCCTCCACACACAAAAGCTAAGAGCATCAGGTGCTAAGAGAAGTCAAAATAAAAACTACGGAGAAAATTTCATCTATTTTATTGAATTCTCATTTTTTAAAAATATCTCTCATCCACTTATATTACTCTAAAAATTTTTTCAATATGATACATATTGTTTATTTTATGTTTTGCCAAATCGTTTATCTCAGTATCATTTGACCATACTTTTAATATCCCTGATGAATGAAGAAGTACTCCTCAGTGTTATCTAGCATGCCTCCAGCACCAGAGAGGTCCCAATTTGTTTACTGGAAATTCTAATTTAAATTCTTTTATGGTTTTGTGACTATCCTACAGCTTCTGACATTGTAATAAAAACATTGCCAAGAATATCCAGGTAACCAGGATGACTCAAAACCCAAAAGGAGAAACGAAGATTTCAGAGGGGTTTTTCCTTTTCATGAGTGCCCAGTAATGTAGATTATATGAGTATCCCTTATCTGATGTGCTCAGGATCAGAAAAGTTTCAGATTTTGTTTTTTGTAATATTTGCATATACCATACCAGTTGATTATTCCTGATCTGAAAATTTCAACACTTCAAAATCTAAAACATTTCAAGACTCATAAAGTATTTCAGATAATATTGATATAAGGGAACGAAATTCCTGACCTATATGTCCAGTATGAGTTCATGTTGTCTAAAATTGAACAATTAATTTTAGGAACAACAGAGGTTAAAAGCAGAATATATTTATTGAGAGAAAGAAAGCTTCTGTCTTGGTGAGGCAAAAGGGGTCCTTAGTGGGTTGCCAAAGATTCTGTCTTTTCTAAGGACTTTTATAGAGTAAAACCATGAGATGAACTGGGTCCAAAATGGGGAAAACTGGGAACTCTCAAGGCAAATGGGCATGAGGTAGGACAGAACTATGGTCAACCAATAAGATTAATTGTTCAGGTAAAATTGACCAAATCAGGGATAAATGGGTAAGTGGCATTCTTCATAGGAAGCCGGCATTCTTATGGAACAGTGACTGTAAGGGATGGTGGTTCCCAGCTTCCTTAAGATGATCCATACCTATTTAGAGTATCAATCCCTGACGTTTATAATTAGGGTGTGATTGCATTCATTTTTGCCTTATTTTGAGATCTGGCCCACAGTGGGAGGTGTATGTCTCCTCCAAGATCACAAGGTATCTGGTCCTCTTTGCTGGCTCCTTTGAGGGCCTAGCCCTGTCTGACTGCCTATAATATTTCTAACTAACTCCGCTGCCTGCAACAATATGGTGCCCTTAAATTAGCTTTTAAGGGCTGAGGAAGTAGTGTTAGAATATCTGCTTAGAATGAAAAAGGCCATAGGTTTTGATCTTTAACACTAGAAAAAAAAATCACATTTAGCATGCTTCTGAGGGGCGACTGTATGGAGATAATGCATTTCTTCTAATTGTAAGTAATCCCCTTGTGACTGCCCAAGAGAGAAAGTGACAAGGGTTTTTGAAAATAAACCATTAAGAACAAATGTGCTCAATTATCTATCAAAGGGGCTGGGGATTTAGCTCAGTGGCTCAAATGCTTGCCTGGTAAGCACAAGGTTGTAAGTTCAATCCCCAGTACAAAAAAAAAATCAAATTATCGATAAAGAACTAAATTCTTATGGTTCATGATTTCAGATGTTTGCTGTTATGTATATTAATCACACCTGCCATGGAAGGAGCATTTCCTCTGTACTAGATATTGTCCTATGTGTTTTATATAATCATTATTTCAGCTTAACTATATAATTAAATATTTTATATATATATAATTATATACTTATATAATTATACTTATATACTTTATATTATATACTTAACTATATAATTAAAATATTAGTATCTCCATTCTATAGATGTGGCAAAAATGTTAAAAGAAACGAAATACCTTGTTTAAGGTCACACAGTTTTTAGGATAAGTGATGGAGCTTGGGTTTTCAAATCTGGTTTAATCAAAATTTACCTGACTCCAGAAACCATTCTCCTAATTATTTCACTTCTCAATCCTTGAATTACATCTTCAGCTTTCAGTGAGGTGACAGTATTTGCAAAGTGCTTCTGCACTCAATGTTGGAATAATATACTGATGGAGGAAATGGAAATAAAGAATGCTTGTTGTGATGGGCAGTGGTGGCATTTGTGTTTCCAAATAGTACAGCAAGATTGGAAGATACTTTCCGCATGTAGACCTGACATAAATGAGGCTAACGTCTGTACTGCTTGAAATTATTTGAACCGATTTCTTCTGTTTCCTGAAGCTTGAGATAAATAAGAAAATGAGAGGTCTTAACATTTCCTCCCAGATGAACTTTGTGTGTGTGCTTATGACATTTTTAGTCCATAGGTCTGATTTTTAAATTATACAAGCAAGGGAAATAAGGTTTTAATTGATTCACATTTTTCAACAAGGCAATAGAGATTTTAGTAAGAGATTTAAAAATAGGCTGGCGGATATTTGGTAGTAAATCCTACCAAATTATAACATTTGCTAGTATATCCTATCAAATAATATAACATTTTCTGTTACATTTTGATCATTTTTTACTTTTTAATGATTCTTAGAAGATATATATGCTACTGAAATGAGACATTTTTGAAATAAACTTATGTCTTGTCTTATGTGAAATAACTGCCAAAACACTTTTTTAATTAGCGGTTTTTAACAGAGCACCTTTCTGAACAGTGACAGAATCTACGCATTCTCAATCCTAAGAAATAAAGATTGATGCTTCCTTGAGAATGGCGATTAGTCATGAATTAGTGTTTCAAATTGGTCAGTGATACTGTACAAGTAATAAAGTATTGTTAATCACAGTTATTTAAGGGGCTTTTTCTCAACTAAACCTTAAAGCTTAAAGTTGTTTCTATTGTTTTTATTATTTTAAATACTTGCTTTGTTTGTTTGTTTTATAAGAATTAAGTCTATAAGAATATGTTTCATCTCTCAAAGAAGCACTGAATGTCCTCATCAGATATACGGAGGGATCTCAAATAAATAACCTAATGAAGCATCTCAAGATCCTAGAGAAATAAGAAAAATACAAGTCCAAGGCTAGGACAAGGAAGAAAATTATAAAGAAAATTAATGAAATTGAGCCTGCAACTAGAAATATAACTAATGAAATGAATAAAAGAGCTGGTTCTATGAAGGAATAAGTAAAATAGACAATCTAAAACCTGAGCCAATTTTACCAAAAGAGAAGAGAAATTTCCAGGAGGCTGCTCGACACTTGTCAACTCTTGCATATAAAAAGATACTATTGATTTAGGAGAACTAAGAATTTAGGCTTTTTATTTATGGGAAGGCATAAGAAATAAATATACAAGTTATCAGGTATTTTTCCATCCAAATAAACTTGTAGCCAGGCATGGTTGCAATTGCCTGAAGTCTCAGCACTCTTGAGGCTGAGGCAGGACAAATCTCAGCACTCTTGAGGCTGAGCAACTTTGACGGCTGACATTGGGCCTTGCTGTGAGTTCCAGGACAGCCAGGGCTACCCAGTAGTGAGTTGATGATCAGCATTAACTACAGAGCAAGACCTTATCTCAGAAAAAATAAAACAAAATAAACTCATAGTGAGTACCCCCTAGTGACAGAAGTCCATAACCAAAACAACTCATTAGATTGATAATAAGCATCCATATAGAATTTACTGATTATTTAGTACATCAGACATAAACCTTTCTGTCCCCTATTGCTTGCCTTATTTTGTTATTTAATAAGTATGGGAGACCCCTGCAGTGAACCCCAATCTCCTGTCCAGTTTAAGTGCACAAGGCAAGGAGGGGATGGGGGAAGAGGGAGAGAAGGAGAATGAAAATGAGTAGCAAAAGGCCATGGGGCAACCAGAACCTCAGTATTCATTGATTGAGCATTATCAACTGACTCGGGGTGATGATGATTTTAAGCTAATGAAGATCTTTCCCTGGAGGGTCCTTAGTTTTAGAACTCTTAATCTTAGTGGTTTTAGTTTTAGACTTACTGGGTGGGAGAAGATGGCCCACTCCTAATGAGATAATGAGAAATCTCAAAAGGAGGATACCAGTAATCGCAAGCCTCCATTCATTCCTTAGGGATGTAAAACTACCCATTGTGAATTTGTGGTCCCCAACAACTAAGGACCTTCCTCTAATTAGTTTTGGGGTTAAATATATGCTGCCTTTTCACATGCTTCTTCCTCCTCATGTTATAATTTTTTTGAGTTCTGCTTCTCTCACCCATCTATTTTCATGGTATTAATTTGTATTGAAGTATAATTTGCATGTTATAAAATTTGCCATTTTAATAGATATGTTGTTAGGAATTAAAAACTGATGGTCAACTTAACACCAGCTGAATTAAATCAGCATTGTGCTAAGCATAGATGTTCCACCTGAGGAAAGTTGCTAGCATAAATAGAGAAGTGGAGAAGAAAAGTGAAGTATGGGTTTCTCTAGGTGTTGCTGTTTTGAGTCATTGGTTCTCCTGGAGAAGTTCTGTTCCTTACATTGAACTCTGTGCCGCTTAATCTGCAGGACAAACTTGTCACACTGGCTTTCTGGCAGGTACTTGACTGTTTTTATTGCCAGAGGAGCTTGGAACCTCCATGTCACTGAGGATGGCTGTGGTGCTTTTCAGGAAAGCTCTGGTCTTTATTATGAGCATGACTTCTTGGCTCCAGTGTAGAACTCTCAACCTACCAGCTGACATAGACTTTCTAGCTTTGACTGCTGACATTGGGCCTTCCAGCATGGATCCGTAAAACAGACTAATGTGAGTCCTTCTCGAGAGCTCTAAACCTCCAGCTGGACTCCTGCGAGGCATTGTCATGGGCTCTAGCTTTTCATCTGTACTCATATGGGATATTGCTGTGGGATCCAGGCTCTTTGGCTGAATATTCTGAGTCTTTAGTGTTGTGGACAGATTTCCTGCACTTTCTTGTATTTTACTCTGGGTGACCATCATAAAATAGTATTATAAATTCTGTATCCTAATTATTCTCCTCAAAACCCCCGACTTCAACATATGTTGTAGTTTGTAAGATATGAATATATGAAAATAGAAAAGTTTGTGCCACTAATTCCTGAAATTTTCATGATCCCTTTGATATATGGAAATGAGACTCCCAACGTACTATGTCCACGAGTTCGTGTTCTCTCAAACTGAAGAATGAATTTTAGGAACAATGGAGATGAAGAATAGAATATATTTATTGAGAGAAAGCTGTCTGAAGAGAGACAGAAGGGGGTCCTGAGTGGGTTACCAAAGACTGTGTCTTTTCCAGGGACTTTCATAGAGTAAAACCATGGGTTCAAGATGGGACATAACTATAGTTAGCCAATAAGATCAATAGTTAAGGTAAAATTGATTACATTAGGAACAAATGGGAAAGTGAATCACCTAGAAAGCCCGCATTCTTAGAGAACAAGGACTCTTCCCTAGGGATTGGAATGCTGACTCCTGATTTCAGACTTAATCCCTAAGGATTATATTTAAGGGCATGGTTGCATTTGTTTTGCTTTCTGTTTTGAGATCTGGTCCACAGCAAGAGGTGTGTGTCCCCTCCAAGGTCATCAGATATTTGGTCCTCAGTGCCAGCTTCCTCAGGGGCCTCGCCCTTGTCTCACTGCCTATAGTATTTCTAACAGGCTCAGCTGCCTGTAACACCCTCAAAAAGAAGTCCCATATTTGTTCGCAATTATTTTCCATTTCCATCCTTTTCTACCACCTCACAAACACTAATATACTTTCTGTCTCTATGGATTTGGCTATTCAGGATCATAGAGTTTTCTGGCACAATAGAGAAGCAAAGGTACAAAAAGAACAGGTTTATTGAGGTGAGGACTTGGGAAGGAGCATACAACCCTGTCTTCTGGGCTGTCTCCTTCAATCAGATACAGAGAGGTAGAGAGTTATATGACCTCTGATTGAAGTGGCGCATGGGGCAGATATTGATGACAAGTGAGGAACCTATTGGAATTCTCTGTGGGTGCAGACAGGAAAGGGAGTTGCAATTAGGACTGAGGAAGAAGCAGGAAGTGGTAGATGTTCCCACTTTGGCCTTCCACCACATTAGACCATCGCCATAATTGTACAGTAATTTATACTAAGGCAAGAACCTTTCACAGGATATTTCACATAACTGGAATCATAGTTTGATCATTTGTGTTTGCTGTACTTTGATTAGCATGTTTTTGAGATTCACCCATGTTTTCGCATGTGTCCGTACTCCATTATTTTTGTGGTTAAATAGTAGGACAGAACTATGATAAACCAATCAGATTAATTGTTCAGGTAAAATTGATCAAATCAGGGAGAAATGGGGAAGTGACTCAGATAGCAAGAAGGCATTCTTAGTGACTGGTACTGTAGGGGGTTGGGATAGTGACTCCTGGCTTCTCAAGGTAATCCTAACTAATCCCTAATGTTTACACTTAGGGTGTAGTTGCATTTGTTTTGCCTTCAGTTTTGAGATCTGGCCCCCAGAAAGAGGTGTGTGTCTCTTCCAAGGTCACAAGACATTTAGTCCTCTGTGCTGGCTTCCTTGAGAATCTAGCTCTGTCTGACTGCCTCTAATATTTCTAACTAGCTCAGCTGCCTATCAAAAGCTCACTCAAATGGTGTGGTGCCATTTATATCCTATTAAAAAAATTCTTTTGGATTCACACCGATATAAATGAAGACTTTTAAATGGTGCTATTCCGATTGGTCCCATGTACGTTGCTCAGGATCTACAAAATCATCACGAATCCTGTGTTCTGTGCCTGTACCTGGGTCTGTATCACTTGACAGATTCTGCCCACTTGTTTGACAGGATCATCCTAGGCCTAATATCCTGTCTCAGTAGTAAAAAATAGAGTGGTTTTTTTTCTCCTCAAAACTGAGGATACAACCTAGGGGCACTCTATCACTGACCTACACTACCAACCTTTATAATTTTGAGACAAAATCTTCCTAGATTGCCTACATTGGGCTCAAACTTCCAATCCTCTTGACTCAGCCTTCTAGAGTTCTAGAGTGCTGAGATGACATGCATGTGCCAACCATGCCTGGCAATAATGAGATTCATTATGGTATGCTGGTACAAGTATGTAATTTCTTTCTTCTTTTTTCTCCTCTTCCTCCTCCTCCTCCTTCTCCTCCTCTTCTTCCTCTTCTTTTTTCTATACTGGGTAGTGGTCCCAAGGCCTTTACACTGAGCTGCACTTCTAGCCCTTTTTTATTTATTTTTTTTTTGAGACAGGTATTTGCTAAGGTCACTAAATTACCCAGGTGGGTTTGAACTTGCAATCCTTTTTGCCTCAACCTTCTAGAATTATAACATAATTTGATTACTGTCATCCCCAATATCCCTTCCCTTTCCTCTCCCTTTTCCTAATAACTTTCTTTCTTTCTAAAGGACTATCTGTACTATTTTTTATATATTTATCACATGGTGGTTCTTATTGACTACTGTAGTATAGTACTACTATAAATGTTCTTATACAAGTTTTTGTATGAACATGTATTTTCTTTTTTCATGGGTATATTTTTAGGAGTGGAATTGTTGTTTCATATGGTAACTTCATATTTAACAATTTGAAGGATTTTCAGATAGTTTGCCAAAAAGGCCATCATTGTATATTCACATCTGAAAAAACTCATAGTTCTAATTTCTCTACATCCTCCATTTTTAATGTTTTTGTTTTGATCATCATAGCCATCCCAACAGATATGAAGTGGTACCTCAGTGTAGTTTTCACTTTTTTTTTCATTTGCTATGGTGCTGGGGATTGAACCAAGTGGTTTATACATACTGGACAAGTACTCTACCAGGAAGCTACACCCCTAGTTTCAGAAATGAGATTTTGATTTGCATTTTCCTGAGGATTAGTAATGTTGACTACCCTTCCATATGCTCATTAGCCACATCATATCTTCTTTGGAAAAGTTGCTTCTCAAATCACTTTGTACATTTTAATTGGGTTATTGTTTTCCAATTAAGTTGTAGATATTTTTGTATTCTTTTTCAGATATATGTCTTTCAAACCTTTTTTTTCCATTGAGTTGGTTTGTCTACACTTTCTTGACAGCATCATTTTGCAAACACAAGTTTTTAATTTTGATGAAGCCTTACCTATTATTTCTTTGTTTACTTTTGGCTTTGGTGTCACATCTATATTTTTTCTTTGAAGAATAAACTAGGAATGAGAAGGTAAGTATTTTCTTTCCACACTTGGAATTATGTAAATGTATTACCATAGGCAGATATTTAAAGTCCTTTGGAACTCCATGTCCACATCTGTAAAAGGAAACGTGGTTCAACAAAGTAAGCACTGTATAATTTGCATATGTGTGTGTAAACTATTCTTCTGAAACTGCCACAAGTTGGCATTTTTCAAACTGGACAACTTTACCCTCACTGTAACATTTGGCAAACTCTGGAGATATTTTTGTCATCATACTGTGTGAGTTAC
The DNA here is from genome assembly GCA_004027455.1 of Hydrochoerus hydrochaeris. Taxonomy (NCBI): domain Eukaryota; kingdom Metazoa; phylum Chordata; class Mammalia; order Rodentia; family Hydrochaeridae; genus Hydrochoerus; species Hydrochoerus hydrochaeris. The sequence goes on along the minus strand of PVLA01000967.1, from coordinate 283,266 downwards.
TTCTGGTATCTAGTAGATAGAGGCCAAGGATATTGCTAAACATCCTACAATACATAGGACATCCTCCACAAAAGGAATTATCCAGCCCAAAATGACAGTATTCTGAGGTTGAGAAGCTACTCTAAAATTTATGAATCTGTTGTTCTAGGTTCCCCTACCTCCTCTGTACTGAGGCTTGAAGCCAAAGCCTTAGAACTGTAATGGCTTGTGTCTAGATGTCCCCAGAAAGCCTCATGCAGTCATAGGTAGGGCATTTTCAAAAGTGTCTGGATCTAGGGTATGTGATGCTGGCATTGATTTATGGGGCAATGCTAGGATCAAGGGCACTAGGATTAAGGGTGTGAATGCTACCAGCCCTAAGTATCCTAGATATGTTTGGTTTTGGGGGTTTTTTGGGGGGAGGGGGTGCTGGGGATTGAACTTGTGACCTTGGGCCTGCCAGGGAGGCACTTATGCTGCTGAGCTAAATCCCTGGCCCATTAGCGAGGCCCAGCATGGTGGCTCACGCCTGTAATCCCAGCACTCAGGAGGCTGAGATAGGAGGATCGTTGTAAGTTCAAGACCAGAATGGGCTACAAAGTGAGCTCAAGGCCAGCCTGAACTGCATAGTGAGACCCTGTCTCAAAAAGACAAAAAGAAAAAAAAAGATTGAAACTGCCTGGCCCATTCGCCCAGATACAATAAAATGTGCAGAAAGATGCCGTTAAGGTCCCTTGTTGCTTCGGTATCTTCTTCCTGCCATTAACTGTTCTTCTCTGTGATGTCACGCTGCCTTGAAGCCAACTGATTATGGACTGCAACCTCTAAAACCTGAGATAAATAAAGCTTTTGTCCTTTAATTTTGGGCAACAGGTATTCTGTGCCAGCAATGATAAAAGTAACTAATTCAGCACCTGCCTAGATTTCCAGCCTTTTTTTTTTTTTTTTGGTTTTGTTTTATTTTGTGTCAAGATCTGAATAAATCATTAATTCACCCAGCTGCTCACCAACTCTGAATCCTCCTGGTTCAACCTCTGAGTACAGGGCTTGTAAAGTGTATGCCACCGTGTCCAGCTTGTTCCAGTTTATTTTAAATTATCTTTACTTTTGTCTATAGTAGTTAGATGGTTTTGTGCTCTTAGCCTATTAATTGCTGAGGGTATTAATCTAACAAGGTTAATAGAAGGAGGAGGTACCAATAATGGTAAAATCATTCAGATGTTGTAAGAGGAAATCAGTTCTTGCAAGTCAGAAGATTTTTGGAAATATTGACATATTTTAACTACTGTGTCCTTTAACATGAAGAAAAAAAATTGTAATATAGATTCCTACAGGCAAAGCCTAGTAGATTTATTCTTGTTATTGAGTCTCTTTCTGTAGAGTTTCTGGAACAAAATAACTTGTGGGAAATAGTTTACACATGCCATGAAGCATATCTTATCAATCATAATAGGAAATAAAACAGAAAACTTGATGGAATGAACTTGTATTTGATAAATCTCTGTATTTGTGACTTGTCTGAACTCTTAAGAAAGTTAATACTATTCTTCTAGCTAATCACTTTGTGGCAGTTTTCTCTAATACCATCTACCGGAGTGTACTCATTCACCAGGAGTCCCATAGATAACCTTTTCAAAATAAAACAAACAAGAGTTTGAAATATATGCCAGCATTTATAAAGATCTCATGTAAAGAAATACTTTACTTGCGGGTCTTTTTTCTGTAATAATACTACTGATTATTTTGTGGCTTGAATCATTAGATGCATTCATTACCACTAGCACTACAACCACTATCACCATCATCATAAGACTAATTTTTCTTGATTATACTATATTAGGCTTTGTTCTAAGCACTTTAAATGTGTATTTATGTTGTAAGTGTATCTGTTTCTTCATGAAAATCCTATGACATAGTTTTTAAAGCTGTATTTGCAGATAACACAGAAAGAACAATAAATGAAAAATACTTGATGAACCACATTGAGGATTTCTTATGTATTAAAATTATTTAATATTTCAACAAAAATATTTTCATTGTTAAATTTGTAACAATGATGCCTCCAATTGTCTGTCACTCCAGGCAATAGCTATTGAAGCCTGAGTTACTTCTAATTCTTGAGATGTTTTAAAAATTAATTATTTCTTTTTCAACATATTTGCATGTACTTTGAGACTTCTATGATAACTTCTCATCTCTGAATATTTATATAATTTTAAAAACATAAATAATGGAAAGGGCTTTGTTTAATTTTGATTATATCTACAGGAAGCAGTGAAAGAAAATAATAAGAGAAGAGAAATGGAAGAGAAGACTAGGAGGGCAAAGCTTGCAAAAGAGAAAGCAGAACAAGAGAAGTTGGAACGTCAGAAGAAAAAGAAGCAACTCATTGATATACACAAAGGTGTGAAAGTATTTTTACTTTTTGAAAGGTGCATAAAGTACAAAACAAGTTCACTTATTTATTTGTATATTATGAAGTGAATAATTTTTTGTAAAAAAATTCACAATATCATTACTTTTTGTATCAGATTTCTCTTGATGCTATTTCTTACAGTTTTTTGTCATCCTCCACATAGAACTCAGGAGTTTTGATGAGCAATGCAAGGTGTTATAGTATTAAAACCACCTTTTTCTCATTTACTTCATCATAGTATATTATGTTCTGAATAAGGCATAAGTTAAGGAAGACGAGAGTGACGCAAAAAGTGAAAAACTGGTATCAAGCAATGAATGTAGACCTTAATTATGCTTTGTAAGGCATGTATCTGTTGACAGTGCAATTACTACAGTCTTGGGGGGATTGAGCATTTTAAGTTATAATAGAAATTATCAGCACAGTTACAAGTTGACAAAATAGCAGAGCATCTTGTTCAGCTATAAGTTTAGATCTAAAATGTTAATGCATCTACTTTAGTAAAAAGTATGCTGTTTTCTAGGTTAGCAAGGGTGATTGTATACTATAAATAGACGTTTTGGCTTAGTTTGTAAAGAAGAGAAGCAAAATAAGAAAGTAATTGGTTCCCAGGTACCTGCATTTTGAAAATTTTAGAAGCAAAAAATTATAGTCCTTCCCACTAAAGGCTTAGAAAATTTAAAAATGAAACCAAATTTCAATAAGATACAAATTAGAATGATTAATATTGGACCATTTATCACTGAAAACACTTTATAATATTGATCATATTAAAAAATTGATCAAATGCGAAGCACAGTTTTTACATGTTTTAAGTCAATGCTTACATCTGTCTGAGGTAGATACTATTATTAACTCACTTTACAAATAAGAAAGTGAGACAAAGAAATTAAGAACTTGCCCAAAATCACACAAATCAGTATCTGCACTAAGATAAAATCCAACTAATCTGGTATAGAAACTTTACACTGATCCTTGCCACTCTCAGAAAGAACAGCTATTCCATAGCATTTACTATGTACCAAAAAAGTATTTTAGGATTTTTACATTTCTAAATCCATTTAGTCCTGGTAAATTCCATTACAAAAGTACTACTGCCTTATTTAAAAATGAGGAAACTAAGACATAGAGAAGTTAAGTAACTTGCCCAAGATCATAAAGCCAGTAAAAATTAGAGTCACGATTCAAATCCAGGCAGTCTGTGACAAAGGTAATAATTAATTATTGAGTTTTAAATTATACTACATTATTATTAATCATTATCATGTATTCTGTAATAATGCCGCTTAATGGCTAATCTTCTGAACTAATGTTTATATCATTACATTTATTCTTCATATTTTCAAAATATGTAAAAATTTTCAGAAATTTCCTAGTTTTAATTCGGGCATGGTGGTGCTTCCTTGTAATCTCAGTAGTGGGGAAGCTGAGGCAGGAGGATTGCTGTGAGTTCAAGGCCAGTCTGGAACTACATAGTGAGACCTTGTCTCAAAAGAATCAACTAAACAAACAAAAACGAAATATCCCACAAATCTGAAATGTGCTTTAATTTATTTCTCTAGTAGTGAATGTTTACAAACTAGAAATTACTGTACTCAGGTTTGTCAGAAAAATTATTTTTATAGTAGCATAAAAAAATGATTGGAATAGGAAAGGCCCAAGACAGTACATGTTCTGAAGATAGTATGTCCTGACAAGAGATAATGAAGTGAACTGATGCAGTGACAATCAGGTTAGAAAAGGTAACTAAGGTTAAGAAAAGTGAACAGTAAGCCATGTATTCAAGTTCCCTCTGAAAGAATTCTGTGTATTTTTTTTTAAAAACCAAACAAACAACTATCAGTGAGAAGGGCACAAATTAATGTTACAAGTCTCTTCAAAGTTTGGCTAAATTTAAGACACTTTAATTCTCATACCTGTTTCTTCATTTACTATAACCTCATAGATGGTAGCTTCTGTAAAACTTTACAATATACTTATAAAAACTTGAGAGTTAAAAAGCAAAAAAAAAAAAAAAAGCTATAAAAATGGTTTTGGTTTTGCATATCCCTTGTAATGATCTTGGAGCCCCCCCAAAGTCCCCATTTTACAGTTTGAAACATCTGGTATAAACAGTAAAAAAGCATGCAGTTAGAGATTGAATCTATACAGTTTTGTGCCAAGAACATAATCTTTCTCCTATGCTACACCAATTCCTACTCCCACTCAAATTTTTATGAACCTTTCCTTATTTACCTAAAATACAGCCATAATAGGAAAGAAAAAAAAGGAAGACATATTTTAGTTACTGTAATACTATATTTTCATTTCCCAAGATTTGGTTAATTACTTCTTTTAGTATCATTGAAAGCACATGATAAATATCCACATATGTTTTTGTGCATATGCTCAGCTGAGTGATTTCAATGTGAAAGACATATTTTAATATCTTTTATTCATTGTTGTCATGGATTTATTTATATATCAATAAGTTGGTAAACATCAACACTAGCTTCTTGATTTGTGGCCTATATGTTGCAAATGTATATTATTATTTATTGTAATATTGCTCTATACTTTAAGTATATGTGTATTAATACTTTAAGTATATTTCGAAAAGGAATCCCTCTAAGATTAGAAATGTGTGGTTTAATGAAGAAAATGGAAGGATGCCATAAAATGAAGAATAAAGAAGAATAGAGATGAATGTTATGATGAAGCCCAGTGTTAGTTTCTCAGTGACTTATGGAAGATGTTGTTGACTAGGTGGAAATTACAATTGCAGGCATTTTCAAAATTGGAGAAAGCACAGTGGAGACATATAATGTGTAAATCCATGAGATGTGAGAGCCTATGGAAGACATGGATGAGATGTGGTCAGAAAATGACTTAGAGAACTTTAAATATGTCTGGTAAAAATGTCATGATCTTCCTTTCTGCTAAAACAGAGTTAATACAGAATTTTTGATTGCCATTGCAGGATATGTTATACAGAATCTAGGGAATTTCATGCATATGTGACTAGCAAAGCACAGTAAAAGAACCAAAGAATTTTACCTATAACCAAGTAGTAAATGAAAAGTTTCTTAGGTAAAGTAAGTCACATTGGAAATTGATTGCTCTTACATTATTATTATACATATGTGGTAATATCACACTGTACTCCATAAATATGTATAATTATTATTCATTAATCAATTTAAAATCCTTTAAGGACATATAAATGCTAATTATCCTTATTTGATCATTGCTTACAGTATACATGTATTGGATAATCACACTAAACCCTGTAAATATGTATAGTTGAAATGATAAAAAATTTAAATGTGTGAACCACAAAAATATTCAGGTATCCTTTCTATAGTTTTTATTTCATGTCATTTTAGCAAAATGATAAACCTTTCCTGTTTTTCTGTGATCTCATATAACTATTAGGTAACAATAGTAAGATGTATTTATCTGGCATTTAAAATTATATATATTTATCAAGGAGAATTATTTTATCATTATTCAGAAGAATAATAGAAGAAAGAAAATACAAAACATTATTTTCTCTAATCTATATGTGATCAAGTGAGCTCAGAATTAAGTAAAGATATAAAGAAAATCAAACAGCTAGAGAATTTTGTCTTTCAACTTAAATCTTAAAAACTCCCATTTCCCAAAGTTCCACTTTGAAAGAATTGGAGATCAGAAGGCAAAAGCCATGATAAGAAACACTATTTTTTAATTACATGAGAGAAAATAGGATGATTATGTGTTAAAGGGACAGTCATTTTGTGAGCATGATTAAAAATTATCGTGTTTAAAAAGTGAAAATCCATATTAACTGTACAACCTAGCTTTATGACCTGATTCTCTTCCTTTATCTCTTCATGCTTAGTTTCCTCATCTGAATTAGAGGATAGTGACATTTACCTACTATAGTTTTAATGAAAATTCAATAAGATCATTAAATATATTGTATAGTAAGTATCTAGAATGTAGTTGCTGCTAGTTCTGGTTAGACATTTTATGTTGATTGCAGAATTTATAAAAAGCTCAAAAGATAATCTCTACCTTAAGACATTTTCAGTTTTGTCAAAGAGATTAAATGAAGCTGAAACAGCAGAATATAAACTGTATACTGATATAGAGATTGGTCTTTAGAACTATTTAAAGAAAAAAATCAAACTAGTCTGGTGAAATGACATCAAGTTCCCTGAAAAGGCTATTTATAGTCTCTGGACATATAAGATGTACTTGAGATAAAAGATGGGGAGGGAACATTTGATTGGATAGAGACAAAACTATTCATATAAAAAAGAAGAGAGTTAATAATAGTGCACATGAGCTGTGAAGTGGCTGGCCTTAGGTAGGCTAGGTTTAATGGCCTAGAGGAAATAAATTGAACCAAGTTGATGAGTGTTAAATTCAAGGCCTGCTCCACAGTATACTAATCAAAAAATCTCTGACACGGTATTGCATATTTCTGTACCTGAATTTCCTCATCTATGGAATGATATTAAAACATATTTTGTTACTGTGAGGGCTTGATGAGATAAACATGAAAACACCAGAGGCTGGTGTTATTTATATGCTAGTGTCTTTATCAATTGTATATTAATGTCTTTTGGCTATTGCCAGTTTCTAATAGTTAAATAGTTTGATAAATATTTTCTATTGTCATTATTATTAGAGAAGAATTTAACTTGGAAAACTGTCAAAATTAGGATAGAGTCAGACTGTAAAGACCTTCCAAATGATACAGGGAAGTTTCAATATGATGAGAGCGGAGAGAAAAGGTTATTGGAGGAATCACTTTCAGGATTACTGAGGTAGGAAGCCAAAAGCACGAGAAAGTAGAGGTGACTGCAAGGAGGATGTAGCTGGAAAAGAACAGGGAAAGGGGAAGGAAGAGGAGTTAGCTCATACCTGACTCTCTTCAAAGAAGTTTAAACCTGTTGCAGTTTAAGAAGGTGGTAAGAGAAAGAAAAATTTTATAAACAGCAGAAAAATAAAAGATAGTGGAAGTTGTCAGCAAGAGATTAACTGAGAGGCAAAAGATTTATTTTGTTTCTTTCTTTTTTTTAGTATATGTGCTGTGTTGGTTCTTACAACACCAGTTTTACTAGTAGACAATAATGTATTTATGTCTTTTGTCATATTAGTTTATGTCATTCCTGCAATCAACATTTATTGTACCATTTCCAAATAATTATAATAGGAGCATGTACAATAATGCACCACCATTTATATCAATGTAAAATGGAGAATGCTAATTTAAGTGCATCAAAAATTATGCTAAATCAGTAAAGGTACACTGAAATGTGTGTATGCATTATACAAACTATTCAAACTACTTGATATAATCTAAAATTTCGAAAATTTGATTATATTACTGTAGATTATAATTAATTTAGGGACCACTAAAAGAAGACTAATTAATTATTTTTTTATTATTTTTTATTTATTTATTTTTTAAGTTTTTATTGGTACCAGGGATCAAACTCACGACCACATGCTTGCAAGGCAGGCTCTTATGCCACTGAGCTAAATCCCCAGCCCCAAGCCTAATTAATTCTGTAGGTTGAAAGAATGTTAACCAGACATTTGTAAATAAATCTCTTTTCATATTTATGAAAGTCAGTAAGTTAACTACAAAGATTTGGAGAAAGCAACAGGAAAAATTACAACATAAAAATGGATGTTTTGAAATTGCAAACTTCAAGTATGATTCCCTGCAAATATTATTTAAGCAGGAACAATTTTGTTGCTGTTTAGATAAGATTATTTGGAAGTCACAGTTGCCTACTTCCATTCTAGTCAGTTGAAAAAAAATGAGCTTCCTCAGTCATTATTTGTGGAGATTAGCAAATTTTGAGGCATAGACCTAAACATTTAAATTCAATCAGCAACAGTTGATAGCAATTTTTTCTGTTTTCCAAGATTTAAAATATTTGCATCTTGTAAGTGAATAAATTCCTTTCCATTACACTGTTTTAACTTAAATACATCAAAACTGTTTCCTAGTATCATATACAGGCATAAAATTATTATGACCGAAATTATAGATTCAAAATCCCACAAATGATATAACTGACCCAAGAAGTATTTAAGCACCTTTTATAATACATACCAGCATTAGCATATTTTACAAATGCTAATGAAGAGTTCATAGGTGCTCATATAAAACTAAGGAAGTTTGTTATACTTGTTTAAAAGTATGTGCTTGTACCTAGAAGAAAACTAAGGTCTTATCTATGTAGAGAAAAAGAGTATTTGACTATAATTGTTTTATTTAAATTACCGTACTCCTTATATTAGCAAACATTTCAAGAAATCTGTGTTCATTCAAAATCAAAGATTTTTTTCTTTGTTTTATAGGTTTGTTTTCTCTGGAGATTTGGGATTTATTTTTTCAAATAAAACTTTTCAGCCCAGTAAAAGTTGACACAGATTCAAACTTTTAGTGCACTAAGGTATTTAGCATGAACTGGGTAATATATTTTTAATGAGATATTTTCAGGTCCATTTTAAGGCAACATCATGCCATGTTGTTATCCATTCAATAACCAGTTGTTGAATTTCTAAGTTCAAGCACTGGCTTAATGTAGTGAGCTACAATTAGGAGTGTAACCGTCCTTAAATTGTTAAATCACAATCTACTGTGCGAATCTGTTGACCCCCCCAGTGCCATATCATCTAATATCTCTCTCATAATTGGTTTTACCTACAATTAAAATGAATTCAACTCAGTTTTCCTTGGAATGAGACAAACCTGAATTCAAATCCTGCCCCTGCCCCCTACACAGTGTATTCTTAGGCAATTCTCCAAATCTCTCTGATCTTCAGCTTTCTTTTATACACAAGGCAGGGAAGAGCCAAGTAAGAGGATACAGGCAAACCTCTTGGCAATTGCCTAGCATATGGTTAGCATTTAATAATTATTTAATGTTGATATCATTTAGTGATAATATTTATTTAAGTGAATATGTCCTGTGAAACTATTGATGGCAGTAATCATTACAATAAAACATTGACTAGCCTAGGGGAAGAATTGTTTTGGTTAATCTGATTTTATAATTATATAAAAGGCCATTTGTGATTCAGTCTTTATCATCGTTTAGTGTATAACCCTCCTTATAGCCATAAAAACCTCTACAGTTTTCTTTTGTTTTTGTTTTCTTTTTTTTCCTTTCTTTTTTTTGAGATATAATCTTATATAGGCCAGCTCCTTATAGTATTTCTGACTTTATGTTTTACATAGGTAAAAGTGTGTGCATATAGTACTTAAGTATAATTTGAACATAAAACCAGCACACAATATTTGTTTACTGGTAGATGATTAGGTTTTTGTTATAGTTCCTGGGCATTCATTCGGGTCATCAGTGATCAGCATACATTGGTGTCCAAGAGTGCACTTAATCTATACTATTTCTAGAATACAAATTTGATTAATTGAAGTTTCCAATTATTTTTTCCTATAGCCTATTTTATCTACTTATCACCAGTAATGTTTTCTGACCTCCTAGAAAAATAATTACATTTCTGGCATCAGTTCATTGAAATAAGTTCTGAATGCTCATTCTATCTGTCTTTGTAGTAAAACAAATCTCTACATCAACTAAAAGTATTCTTTTCAAATGGGAAGACAAAAATAAATATTATAAACAAGATAGGTAATTTATTTAAGTCTCATTAAGAGTTCTTACATTCTAAATACAAAAATTCAGATTTGCAAAAACTCTTTAAGAGCTGTTTTCAGTAGGCTAAGCATTTAGCAAATTGCATCAGTTGTCTGCAGAAGATGAGTAATGCTGGTACTTACAAATTTGGCTTTTCCCTGCAGTATGTGCTTGTAGCTATGTTTGCTTTATGCAGCTGTGTTAGGCTGAAATCCATGCAAATATTTGAGGAGTTGGGTGAAAACTATAAAATAGACTACATAAGAAATGACCAAAACACATTGTAGGTGACTTAATCATTTATTAGAAACATTCCTTAGTTCTATTTTTTAATATTTTATTCTTATTATAGAAAAATGTCAAATGAATAACAACTGTTACATACTAACATAGCAATTAATTTGGCTTTGTTCTTAGTAAAATGCATTTAGATTCATGTCAGTAATTATGCCTAACAGATTCATAGAACAAACAAAATCCACTGAACCCAACTGAATCTCTAATATTTTTTTAATTGTATTTGTTCCACTTACATTGAATCCCATAGCCCTTGGGCTGCTTCAGAATAAGGATTAATATGAACGAAAAAATTTACAAGTATTTATTGAGTGTCCACCGTGTAGTGAGCAGGTGTTATACACCCTAATCATAGTATTGTTATCTGATAACTCAGCACCATTGACCTACTTAGAAAATTATTAACTATCAGCTTTTCTTTCTCTCCTTGTGATTCTCTTTCATAAGCAATAATGGCTTTTTCTGCATGTGATCTCACATTTGTATGTGTGTATATGTGCACTCATACTAGGGATACATTCAGTAAATAACAAAGATTTTACATTTTTCACATTATAAATACTTATTTATCTTGAAATATTTTTGTTTATTTTTAAATTTTTTTTTATTTAAAGAGAAAAAAACAAAAATAGAAATATTACAAAATTTTAAAAAAAGGATAAACAGTAAGAGATCACTGGTTGATAAATTACATATTGTCCTTTTAGAAATAGTTGTTCAAGTTACAAAATTAGAGCATACAAAGTAGACATTCAAGCAGTGAGTGTAAACAGATCTGTTCAACAATCCAACAAGAACTTAGAAGTATGGTTATCAATCCTACACACTTAAATATGCATGCAGTTATATCTTTTATAGCACTTCCTATTTCCTCTCTTTTTTACAATAGCAATTATGCATTTTTTAAAAATTTTATTTAAAGAGAAAAAAGCAAAATAAAAAAGGGTAGCAACAATACAGAATTCTAAAAGAAAAAGAATAAAGAGAAAAAAACACTAAGAAATCACTAGTTGATAAATTACATATTGTCATCTTGGATGTAGTTGTTCAAGTTACAAAATTAAAGGATACACAGTAGACATTCAAACAGTGAGGCTGCAAACAGTTCTGCTCAAAGATCCAACAAAGATTGTTTATTCTTTTTGAATAGTCCTCACTTATAACTGTTACACATGGACCAGCTATAAAATATTTTGACTAGTTAGTGGAAAATAAAACATGTCCTAGTATAAGAAAGCACTTATACATTTGTTATATGATAATAGAAAATATTAAAACTTAAATTTAGAATATCTGTCATCTAAATCTACTGTAGGTTTTGCATGATGTTCTATAGTAGCTGAGAAGATAATATGATTCATTTGGGAATCCACAAGTAATTATCCTTTAGATGTGCATTTAACTATGGATGGCATAATACTTTTATTTGTTTGAACTAGTATGGAATGTAATTCAAATGTACATTTTAAAAAATCCTCTTTGTGACAGTACATAATTTAGAACTCCTGAATTTAATTTAGCCATATCTATTTGGTGAGCCCTGAACACAGTTGCCTAGTAATTGTTTGAAGCATCATTAAACAGGGTAGTACTTAAGACACCTGTTGAGAATCAGACGAGGTCCAGAAGGTTCTTTTCAGACTTGTTTGTTTCTGTGGTCTAAAGCAGTTCCATTCTCAGAGTATGCTATGCTGAGTTACAATGTGCTGAAATCTAAAAGTCAGAATACATTGTTTTGTTCTGCTATTTAGTCCTTTTTCTGCAGAGAGGACTAGAATTGATTTATTTGTTAATTTTTTAAATTTTGAGACAATCTTGCTGTGTTCACCAGGCTGATCTTCAACCTGTGATCCTCCTGCCTCAACTTGGTAGAGTGTTGAGGTTACAAACATGCAGCACCATATCTCGTTGATTTCTCATTTATTAAATAAATTCCTTACCCAATTTTTAAGCTAGAAATTTTATGCAGTTCTGTTCAAAGCAGAAATTTTCCAAATTCCCTGTTTATCTCACCAGTATCTTAGACATTCTTAGTTAAGTTGCTACCTTGCCTGATTTTCTAAAACAGTATTTCTGTGAAGGGAAAATGTGTTCCTTCTAGGCCTCTTTTTTCAAAAACCTTTTGCACTTGCTTTCTTTTGCCAATTGAACCTTTTTTGAAATGCATCAGTTGGGAGAACTTACCTAGCCTTTGCTAGACAGGAGTAGCTGTAGGTGCATTTAAACAATCCAACTTGAAAGGGGGATTTTTCTCTTTTTATTTGAAAACAATTGAAAATGAAAGGTGTGTGTCTCTGTACAAAGTGATTAACCGACCCTATTTTACTGAACTTTGGTATGGTTTATGAGACTTCCTCCCCTGTTTCTTCCCCAGTGTTTTAAAAAGAAGCTTTACTTGTTTGAGGCAACTGGTTCTGAGCCAGAGCTCTATCCAGTGAAACCAGAATCTATTATATTGTTATGTCTTATTATACTGTTGTTTGCATCTTTTTCTTTGCCTGGAGTCAATACAGCTTTGTTCTAAGGGCTCTCTTATCATATTTTGTGAGAAAATCGAGATCAAGCTTTAGAAACGAACTACAGTTGCATTAAGCTTTAAATGGAACCACCCTCTATCCCCCACAGTACATATGACCTTTACTTTTGAGTAATCCTATAAACTACCATGACTAAAGCACATTGTCAATTGAGTGACAGTGACAATGATTAGAACCCCCAAAAGGTACTTCTCTTTTAAGGGGTAGAAATAATGGTCCCTGCAGTTTGTAGTCTGTTTTCCCTCAGCCCATCTCTCATTTTAAGATACCAGAAGAGTCAAGTAAACATTTTTATAAGAAAATATATTGATTTTTCCTTTTTAAAAGCACAGATAATTGAAACCTTAAGAAAAAATGTTCTGTATCCTGAACTTTAAAGGCACAGTATCTAAAGTCTAATTGATGTTTACATAATAAATTCAAACTGGAAATCTATATTATAAGAAACCGTCTTAAAGATTCATTCAGACAGTAGGATATCTTAAAGAAAAAAAAAACTGCATTATTTAAATGGAAAATAGTACCCTATGCCAGGGCTTTTTTCCCTTGTTTTGTTCTGTTGAAAGGAATAAGAAGTTAGTTGCTTATCTCATACATGTGCTAAGGAAAGGAACCCTTTCTGTGGAAGTTGGCCATCTGTAAATTAAATCTCTTATTTAATATTCAGAAGAAACTCCAAGCTCTAGTTCACCAAATATAAGTATCATTTTTTGAGCCTTTTTGTGTTTGTACACAGTTTTTGAAACTTGTTTCTGATTTCCATATAATACTTTTATATTTTTATCCATAAAACCTCTTGGATTTTATGAGTCAGTAGTGATTTTTATCATGCTGCTGCACCTCTCTTCCCTCCTTCAGAATTGTTGCACTGTCATACTCTTCCTGGTGCATTGCTTCTGGTGGCTGACATCATGATTTGTGAACAATCTGACATATAAATATGGTAATGAGAACTGCCTCAGCAATTCAGTTTGTATTTGAAATGAATTAAACAGGCTCTTTCTGTTTTCATATATTTTCGTCTATTTTGTATTTTCACAGTTATATTAGGCATTCTTCATTTCTCTTTGATTACACTTCTAAAGAAATTTTGTTGATACAAAGTTTTCTTGTAAATATACTTCCTCCACTTGTAATAATATACCTGTTATACTATATGTATTTTGGTAATGCCAAAATGTGGAAGCTAGCAATTTCTAGGAGGATCATATGAATACAGATGCTTACAGCTCTGTGTTTTTATTTTGTTCATTTTTATTTGAAGAGAAAAATCATAAAAGGGTAGATATAATACAGAATTTAAAAAAAAAAGATAAACAGTGAGAAATCACTAGTTGATAAATTACATATTGTCCTCTTAGAAATAGTTGTTCAAGTTACAGAATTAAAGCATACAAAGTAGATATTCAAACAGTGAGACTGTAAACAGCTACGTATGCTTGAGTCTCTACATGTATTTCTATAAACTTAAACCATTAAAATCTTACTGAAATAAAGTAAATAATAAATAAATATCATGTCTGAGGATTTGAAGACTCATTTTTTTTTAATTTAAAGAGAAACAAAAGCATGTAAAGGGTAGAGGTAGTACAGAATTCAAAAAAAAAGATAAAAAGTAAGAAATCATTAGTTGATAAATTACATATTGTCTTCTTAGAAATAGTTGCTCAAGTTACAAAATTAAAGCATACAAAGTAGATGGTCAAACAGTGAGAGTGTAAGCAGCTACACATGCATGAATCTCTGCATGTATTTCTATACTTTCTGTATTAGAGGAAAAACAAAACAAAACAAATTCCTATAAAAACATGAAATCAAGAAGTCATATGAAACCATAGTACAAGGTGATCTACAATGAATACTGTGTTGTTTCTTATTATCTTCAATAGAATGTCTACATCATCAGGCATAATTGAATATAACAGTATAATTGAGTATATCAGTAAATAATAATAGTAGTAAAAATAAAACATTGTAGACAGTATAAAACTTCAAAGGCAGGTAATAATCAAACCATAGTGGATATTCTAGTGGATCTTGTCATCTTAAGTGCATTGCCTATACTCAGACTTGATACTATCAATCATAACAGCTTTGAATAAAATCTATCAATATAAAACCACCATCCAACAAACCAGATTCGATTATGATCAATCATGGTAAAACAGTGTAGGTTTTACAGAGCTTTAGATTAAGTTAATAGGAAATTTAGCATGATTACCATATTATATCCTGTTATTTTCGGGATTACTGTCTGTGCCCACAAATCTAGTACAGGTAGAATGACTGGAACAGAATATAATACATCTAAGCAGAGTAATGTGAGTAATGTGGGTTTTAAATTTTTTGCACTATTAACAATATAGCGTATCAAGGTCATCTATGTTAGAGTTTCTACTTATCCTTCTCTGCCTCATTTCTGCCATGCTATTTTCCTGCCTTTGTTTGCCTACTTTTCTCCCTGATTCTACTGCCTGCCCCACTCATTGAGGCCTTTCTGCCACTGTTACTAAAATCCTGATATTTTTTTCCTCTCTCTAGAATGTCCTTCAATATTCTCTGTAGGGTTGGATTAGTGCTCACAAACTTGCCCAGTTCCTTTTTGTCATGGAAGCATCTTGTTTCTCCATCAACTTCTAGTGACAGTTTTGCAGGGTACATCAGTCTGAGCTGGAGGTTATTCTCTTTGAGGGCTTTGAATACTTCACTCCAAGCTCCTCTTGATCTGATGGTCTGTGTCAAGAAGTCAGCTGTGATTCTGATGGGCTTACCTTTATAGGTAATCTGTTTCTTTTCTCTGACAGCTTTTAACATTCTTTTTTTATATTGAATTTCTGGCATCTTGATTATTATATGTCTGGGTGTAGATCTGCTTTGGTTGTAGGTGGCTGGGGTTCTATATGCCTCACACCACTGAATGTCATTTTCTTTTCCCATGCTTGGGAAATTTTCCTTATTTATTTCCATGAATCGACTTTGTAATTTGTCTGTATGTATTCCTGCTTCTTCGTTCATGTTTCTTATTCTTAAATTGTACATTCTCTTGTCATCTTCTAGCCTTTGTATTATTACTGCCTGTTTTCTTCTTATTTTTAAGAGATCTTTCCTTTCATGATCACACATTGCCAACTTGTCTTCAAGTTTTGATAGTCTATCCTTTGTTTCTTTTAAGGAGTTTTGCCAACTTTCAATGGAGTTTTTAATTTTCTGGTAGTCTCTTTGAATCTGCTTCATGTATTGTCTATTTTCTTTATATTCTTTATCGAATGTTTCTCTCCTTTTTTTGTGTTCTTCCCTTTTTCCATCTGTATCATCCTGAGAGATGCTTCCTGAGAGCATTTCTTTTATTACTCTACTCATATCCTGCTTTACCTGATTTAATATTTTAGTTTTAAGCTTGTCTACAAGGTCCCAAAGATATCTCTTAATGTCCACTGAAGCCATGTCTGATGTTATGTGTTTGCTGCCCTCAGTCTCCCTTGTTTTTCCTTCTCCTGGTTCAGTGTTATTATGGTTCTGGGCTGGGGCCTCCTCCTGCCTCTCTCTCCTTTCATGGCCTTGGCTTCCTCCACACAGGTTACAGTGTAGGTCCTGGCCCCCTTCCCTGTTGGCCACGGTTCCTTCGAAGCACACTGGCAAGGGACCTCTGCACTCTCCTGCCTGCCCCTCCCCACCGGGCCAACCAAACTTCAGGTGCCTTTCACCCATTCAGTGCTTGCCAGGTGTAGGGAGTTGAACTGGGATGGCCCATTGGGTCCTGGCCAGGGGCATGGCCCAGTCCAAGCAAACCCCATGAATCTTCTCTGGGGAGGGAGCCACCAATGGGAAGTTACCGTCACTCCCAGTCCAGGCTCCTCCTGCCTGACTCCATGTCGCCCACCTGGTTGCACCCCCCTATGTTGGTTGGGGGGGTCTTATTACCAGCACCGACCATGGACCAATGAAAGTCCCTTTGCTGGCTCCACTCCCCATCAGGCCCACCAACCCCCGACTTCAGCGCTGCTGTGCTTCCTGTGAGTGGCGGTGGGAACAAGTTTGGGCAGCTCTGCCGGCCGGCACGGATTCATGCTGGTGCACATTTGGCGGGTCACAGTGAAAACGCTGTGTCCCGTAATTTTCAGCTGTTTCAGTTGTATTCCTGATGTATTTGATGAGCTTTTTTATGTTTTAATTTCTTCCTGTGTCAAGAGGATCCATCTCCCTCTGTCTGGGTCTCTCTAGGGTGCTTTATTCTGGCATATGAGTTGTTTCTCCTGGGAGGCTTTGTATTTTGTTCTTCACTGATTGGCCATCTTGTCTTCTCCCTGTTTTTATTTTCAATGATATAAAAGGAGTGTTTACCTTAGAAGTCTGACAAAATTAATGTATTGAACTTTAGGCCTTATTTCTTCACTGTGTAGACATTCAATATACATAGATGTTTTCTGTACTTTTGTAGATATGGAAATATGTGTGAGAGCCCTATAGCATGGGCTCAGTATATGCCCAAGTGAGTATGCATATTATTTTATAGGTTGAACTTAATAGCAGACATGCCTTTTAGTATATAAAAGTTATAGTATATGTAATATACACATTATTATATAAACTCCCGTACATAAATAGCTATTTGTTTCAGTTAACAATATAGTTTATTATTATACCTCATTTTTGATTTCTATGTTTTAAATTTATTTTGTGATACTGGGGACTGAACCAAGGGCCTGTGCATGCAAAAGAAGAACTTTACTACTGAGGCATATCCCTTGCCTCTTATATGTCATTTTTAAAGTTCCATTGAAATACATACCTAGGTAGAAAGGTTTCTAGTATCCATTTCAGGTTCTTGCATTATCTACCTTAGAACATCACAGTATAAATGTTTTCATCCAGTTAGTGTTTGTTTATACTTACCCACATATCACTCATCATTTCTTTTTGTATTTCAAACCATCTATCTAGAATTAGTCTTTCTGCCTGAAATGCGTCTCTTACAATTTCCTTCAGAAAACTGGCAAATTAAGCAAAATGTCTTTAGGGCCTTTCTGGGGCAAGACAGGCCTAAACCTTGTCTCACCCCATCCAGAAGTAACAGACCTTTGCTTTTGCTTTTCTCATTAACCTCATAGGAGCATTCATTCATCCTTTTGTTCATCCTACCTCACCAAGAATATTCTTCATACTTTAGATGATACTCTCTCCGTTTGCAATAAGCCAAAATGTTTTATCCAGCTTTGTGTGCCACCTGATTTTGTTTACTGATTTAGGGGTTTTTATAGTCTTATCAAACTCAGTTTCAGATAACAAATTCTTGGCTTCCTGATGGATCTTTCAGCTCCATTTCCTCCCATCCTGCTACTATTGCCAGTTATAAAACCACTAACTACACGGCCATCCTTCAGTCTGACTTCCTTCATTTGGAAAGAACAACATTGTTGCTTCTATTGTTAATGTAGCATTAGGAATTTCAGGAACCCTACTACTGTGATTTTTCAACACTCCCAATTCCCCTGTTGGCATTCTACTAGGACAGAGGTTCTCAAAGTAAAGCCCCTGGATAAACAGCTTCACCACAACCTGGTAAATTATTAGGAATTCAAAGTCTGGTCTCAACATAGGGGATATCTGAAGGATAGCAGTTTACTTTTTCTTATGAGTGAGCTTTTATTTTTTTTACAAGTGTAAATTTTTTTATTATATTATCTGAACTACATTGCAAATGAATTCTAGAGGTCCTCCAATCAGGTCGTTTTTAATTTTTTTGCCTTTTTATTCTAATTCACTTTATTGGTATATTTTAGATATACATAATGATGATATTTCATCATAGGAAATTTGTACCTGTATATCACATAGCTCAATTCTTTTTTTCTCCATACCCCTCTCCTCCCTTCAACCCCTCTTCACCTCCTTAATTCACAAAAGCTCTGCTTCCATTTTTTCCTTCCATTGTTCTTTTCTTTTCTCATTCTTTTTTTTTTCTCTTGCCCCTCACTTGTTTTCCTTCCTAGTTGAATATTTTCTTCCCACTTCCCAATATGCATTTTCATCCTTATTTACACTTATGCATTTTCATTCTTATTTACACTTTCGCTATCACAACAGAAGCAGTGTGATATATAAGCATATATTTTTGATTAATTTCACTTAAGAGTATGGTCACAAGGTACATCCATTTACCTATAAATGCTTTAAGTTTATACTTCTTTATAGTACAGCAGCAGTCCACTGTATAAAAATACCATATCTTTATTCATCTTTTGATGGGCATTTGCACTGTTTCCAAGATTTAGCTATTACAAATTGTGCTGCTATAAATATCATTGTGTTATGATGCTTTTAATCATTTCAGGAATATACCAAGAAGGGGAATATTTGGGTCAAATAAAACCTCTAGTTTTAGTTTCTAATGAATCTCCACACTGATTTCAACAGTGGTTACACTCATCTGCACTCCAACATTAGAAAAGAGTTCCTTTTTCCCCATAACCCTTCCAGTATTGGTTGATTTCTTAATAATAGCTATTAGTTTTGGGGAAAGATGAATTCTCAGATGGCAAACAGAGGCAAAACAGGGGCCATCACAATCTCTGACATGAAATTAACCTACAAAGCTACAATAATTGTACTAACAAAAGAAAGAAAGAAAGAAAGAAAGAAAGAAAGAAAGAAAGAAAGAAAGAAAGAAAGAAAGAAAGATACCAGACCCAATGATCAGTGAAAACAAATTAGAAGATACAGAAACAACTGCAAACATACTTAGCCATCTTATATTTGAGATAGGGGCCAAACATCTTCACTGGAAAAAAGATAGCCTATTTAATAAGTAGTGGTAGTAATCCATTCTTTAACAATTTAATAAGTAGTGGTAGTAATCCATTCTTTAACAATCATTCTAGCAGATTCAGATACAGCTAAATTTTAAGGTTCATAATGGGTTTTTTGTTGATTTGTTTTGTTTTGTTTGTCTTTTTGACACAGGGTTTTACAATGTTCAGCCTGACCTTGAACACACTTTGTAGTCCAGACTGGCCTGGAATTTACAGGGATCCTCCTGCCTCAACCTCCAGAGTGTTGGATTACAGGCATGTGCCACCATGCCTGCTGTAACTAAAATTTAAGAACTTTGGAGTCCAAGCAGTCTTGTTTGATAGGTGTGGCACCTGAAGCTCAGCTAGCACTTAATCAGGATTACAAAGCTTGCTTAGTAATTAAGAGAGTGAAGAGTAAAACCTGTCTCACACACTATTTCTCCTATGCTACCCTAGGTTACTAGTGCTTACAATTGTTTTTAGATAACTGTTTAAATTGAGTCCTGATATTATATTACATTTACATGGATTCTTATTCTCCAGGCTGTCCATTCCAATAATTTTTGTAATCTATTGCCAGTGATAGGATCAGTCATAATCAAGTAGCATTTAGTGACAAGTTGGAAGGATCCCTTTGGTATTGAACACTTTACAGTAAACGCATTGGTATTTGTGTTGTCCAGTATAGTTATGAGTGATGTACATTGACATGTTCTCAAACTAGAATATACCAAAATGAACTCAAGCCACTGATTTACTAACAGATAATCATTTCCATTCTCTCTCTCTGTCTCTCTATCTATAAATATATTTACATAGATGGCTTTATTGAATTATTGGATAATTTCTTAAGTAGTATCATCCCTGGTATATTAAAATGGAATTCCTACCAGACATAGTAGTGCATGCCTGTAATTCCAGTACTTAAGAGGCTGAGGCAGGAGGATTTCTGTGAGTTCAAGGCCAGCCTGTACTACCTAGTGAGACCCTGTCTCAAAACAAACAAACTAATTCTTTCATCAAGGGAAGAAGTAAATAATGAAGTATAATTGTTGAGGAACATAGCTATTACAGAGTAAGTTTTCCTCTGTTAGTCATTAGTATACTATTAGCATACTTATTCTGTAATTACCTTTATTGATATATACATTAAGGTCTTTTGTTTCTGTAGATAGCTGTTCTCATTCATATATTCTTCAGATACCAAATAGCACTTGGGATTGTTTTTATTTATTTTAGTTTGACATTTTGTCCCACATACCTTCATGAATCAGAACATAGAGGAAAAGAAATTCAAAAAGTAGTTTCCACTTTTTTCTCCTCTCTTAGTTTTGACAACCAAATATTTCTTCTTAATAATAAAAAATTGGAGCAGCTTCTAAAGGAAGTGCCTTAGCCACTGAGAAATTCTTCTTCGATATGATTTTATAAATGCAAACGAAAAGAAAATAGCATTAACAACTTATCAGATATAATAAATACTATAATTTTGAAGATTCTATAATATTTTTCATATATTAATAAACAAAGTTGTGAAAATTGTACGATTAAGATACTACACTATGTTATAGTTGGATTTTGTTTTACTAGAAGTCACTTCATAATTTTCTGGGCTCTCTGGAAACAGGAAATGTGGAATCTCTTTTTGAAAGATTATTAAGAATTTCAAGATGGCATCAGCAAAGCATTAAATGAAGTCCAGGGTCTTTCTAAGCAAGGGACCCTATGGTAATGCACAACTTGCATGTCGATGAAGTCGCTCAGTTTTACCTCAATGATACAGTTACTGAAAGTAGCAAATTCTGCAGCATGTTCAAGAAGGAAAATGTACATTTTGACTTAAGTAAAACTGAGAATCTTTTAACAAGAATCCACTCAAAGAAAAAAAAAAACTCTTCCTTCCAGTGACCCGTATTAATTTATTTCAAAATATCTATCTTTATTTATCAATTCTAACATGATCTTTATAGCCAATAAAAAAGGGAACTTTTCCCGTGAGAACATCTGTCAAGAAATAACTTTCTCTGGTCCTTTTTTGATATATTAAGAAATAGTTCTTGTCTCAAAGTGGGATTGAACATTTTTCTCTGATGAATATTTTTTATACTCTGAACAAACAACTTCGAATTTCCTGTGTATTTCACTGAAATTATAATTTCTTTTCTTTTAATCTCTAGTAGTTTTAATTATTATATTCACAGAAAGTTTATACCCCATTCTATATAATTATTTTAGTCTGTTCCTATTGCTCATAATACAGTACCTCAAAGTGAGTAATGCAAAGAGATTTATTTTGGTTCATGGTTTTGAAGGCACAAAGCCAAGAGACTGCATCTGATGATGGCCCTCTTACTGGCAGACCCCCAAGATGGCAAAGAGCATCACCTGGCAAGAGACAGGGAGCCTGTGTATGCCTTTTCCAGTCTCTATTTCTCTACTTATAAAGCCACCAACATTCAACTATGGTGGCTCTACCCTGTTAATTTCATCTCAGTTTAATCACTTTCCAAAGGCCTCATTTTTTTAAATTGGGAACTGGGATTCAAACTCAGGACCTCACACTTGCCAGGCCATCCCACTGAGCTATAGCCCAGGCCCAGGCCTCACTTCTTAACACAATAGTTGGATTAATTTTCCAACCTTTTAATGTGTTACAATGGGAATTAAATTTCAACACATGAATCTATGAGGATCGGACACATTCAAACCATAGAGTAATGTAATAAGGCCTAGAGCATTTCATTTTACAGCATATCTCTTGGCCTTTTTGTAGTTGATGTAAAGTTCATTTTGAGTATTACTGCTCCTTTGAATTTGTTTTCTGTGGTTTGGTTTTTAGAAAACATTGGGATAATCTCCAGATTCTATAATCCAGTTCTCTGCCTCTAGAGATGCCTGCATATAACTCTATAAAACAAACAGGCAAATGGTATATTTCTAAATAACCCAGGAGAAAACTATATAGTAGGAATATTTAGGAAAACATCAACTGCACTTACACTCTTCACAAGTTCCATTGTTCTTCAATCTAGTACAGTGGTAACTCGTTCACATACGGATTCCATGATTCTGGGGAAGATGGCTACATTTATTTGTGCAGGGAAGGAGGACCATTGTTGTATTCCTCACCAGATGTGGAGTTCACAACAGGAGCAACATTTTGCTGAATGCTTCTGTTTGTGAACTGAATTATTTGCAAACAGAACTGTTTGTGAACTGAAACATTACTTTCTTGTCATTTGATTGGAATTATCTGATGTGTTTTATTCCTGTCCTTCAACCAAAATGTTTTATTTCTTTATACTCTTGTTGAGTAAACATAAAGCAGACCTTCCTAACCAGTATATTCCACTGTGTCATATTCTTGAAACTTCCTCATCACATTTGTCCATATTCTCCGATATTCCTACAGACCTTGGTTAATCATTATTATTGTTTTTTGGGGTGGTTTTTTGTTTGTCTGTTTGTTTGGTTTTGGTACTGGGAATCTAACTCACAACATCATGCTTACCAGGCAGATGCTATGCCACTGAGCTACATCCCCAGCCCCAGTATTATTGTTTACATATTTTTAAAGAAAAATAACTGCATTATTCATTTTTTATTAATTCAATGATTGTTATATTTCATTTACTCCTTAGCATTCACTATATTCACAGTTTGGACAGTGTCTCACTGGTCCACTGGCTGTAATATTTATTGGGATAATTTTAATTTTTATTATTTTTATTATTTTTTATTTTATTTTATTATGTCATATTGGAAAGGAAAAATTGATTTTGAATATGTAAAGTCTTATCAAAACAAAAAATGCATTCTTTAACATTAATAAAAGTCATTCTGATGTCTTCTTATAAGAAAGAAACTCACTAAAATTACAAAGAGCCTGAAAAATGTAATTAGGTGTTTGATTAAACTGAGTTGTTACTTTTTCTAACTGATAAATTCTAAGGCACAAAAATAAAATATAGTTAATAAGAAAGTGCAAACATGGCAGATACATTGATTTGCTAAGTAATATTAAAACAGTATCAGAATTTTATGTGCTTACAATGGAAAAATAAATTTTACTTTTTTGCAAATATTGCTGAATTTTCTTCTGAAAAACACTGTAATTGAATTCATTTATTCAATTCTAGATGAAGTACAAACTGAATCAAGATTGTGAAAAAAGTAAATAAGATTTTTCTAAGTGTAGTAACTAATCTGTAAAGGTTTGACATTCATTAATGCTTGCTGAGGGAAAAATTGAGTGCTAGAGATTGCGTTTTGCTCAGTATTGCATAACTTACATTCATAAGCTCTACTTAAGCTTTAATTTCTAAATCTCTCCCTAGTGAAATCATACCTCCAATATGTTTCATTGAAATGACGAGATAAGCTGACTTGCGTCCTTATTCTGAATTGTAGGCAAGGGACAGAGTTCTGGGAGATATTGCAAAACCATTCTTAAATTTTAAGGAATGATGCACAAATTATTGACCTCAGTAAAAATGTGAAATCATTCTGGAGATAATAGCCAAAAGAGCAAGCCTCAGCTTGTCTTGATCTTGTACTTTTATGGCTGTATTTATCACTCATGTAGAGTTAGAACATGGAAATGGTGGTTGTGGAACATAAGAGCTATTAGAAAAATTGTGTTTTTTAAGTGATGTATTTTAGAAGACATTTTCATTGTTGTAAGTTTGTGCACTGCATTGTCTTCCACATTTCTCTGCCCTCCCCTCTTCTATTTGGAAGTATTTTCTCAGAGGTTTAGTGGTAGTGGCTTACTTATATCTCTAAATCTTAGTTCAAATCATATGAAATTGGTACTATTTAATCTATCAAAATTGCAATCTGATGTAGTTCAGTCTATCAAGAAAAAAAAACCAAAAAAATAAAATTTAAAAAAAGAAAACGTATTTGTCAAACAGAAAGGTAATAGCCTAGTATCCATTAATCACTTTTTACAGTGGATGAAACTCAAACTGACCTTAGTTGATCATTTATGGATTGTTTAACATTTAAAAGAACTCCACTGCAGGTTCTTAGCATTTAAAATAAAACTTTAATTAGCGAAACCTTTTCCCTGTTCATTTAGAAATAGGCGTTAATGAAGTTACCTGACCAGTAACCTGGTCTTGTGTGGATATAGGTCTCCTGTTTGCATAGCACTTCATAGAAAATGCAGTGATGTTGGTGAATTTATCATTATCTTTATTTTTGTTCCAAATTAATATGCCCTGGTCATTCCAATTAAATTAAAAGATACTGTAATATTTTGGATAGAGCTGAATGTTGACAAGATATCTTCAGCTACTGGTTTTCAATCATTTCTTTTAAGAACATGATTAACCGATCCAACACATGTTGATTTTGACTCTGAGAAGAAAGTGGCCTCTTTTTTATTTTATTCACCAACTCAGAGTATATCTGAAAATAATTTCCTCTAGAGTGACTGGATACAGCAATGAATACATTATATAAATATATTTTTCCCTATTTGTCGAAGATAGTGCTAATGTGAATGCTTAGCTACTAAAACAAGTATGACACTTTTAAAGGCTCACAGGTTGGGTGATTGCTGTAAAGAAATCATGGTATAGTTTTGTCTTCCTTTTCCTGCAATAAAAAACCATAATCCTTTTGAAGATCTAGGATTCTATATGTTGTGAGAGTAAAGAGCATGTTCCTCTTAAAGGATGGGGATAAATCTCCCGTATACTAAAAATCACTAGCTGCCTCAGAAGTGCGGAGTGAAAATTGATCCTTATCATTTTTACGTGGACTGCAATTTCCCCCTCCTTATATAGGTCATAAATAGGAAATAAATTGTATTCAATGAAATCAGATAGTATGCAAAAATTTCATCAATGAGTTTAGATGAGCAAATTATAGAACAAAATACTGCTTAGTCCTAAATCTTTTCCAAGGAGCCTTTAGTAACCTCACTTTCTACCCTTTTGGCAAATACCACTTCTCAAACCCATTTTTTGAAGAATAATCAGTATTTGTTTTTGAAGTTTTTACTTGCATGAAAGAGGTAAAATGATAAAGCATATTACAAATTATTAATACTCAGCTGATAAGTCAAAGTATTTAATATGTTTCATAGAGGTATGATGTATTTATCTGAGGTAATTTATCAATTTATCAATTTATGGGCCATACAAAAATAGCTTTTCTAAACAGTAGAACTTTAGCTCCTGTAAAATGTTTAATGTAAAAGTTGGCAGTTTGATTATTGTTCTTAGAGCTAAAAATTATAATATTTTTCTCTCTGTCCATAAGATATATTATATATAAAAATAGAGATTTTCAAAAATATTTCATTTTACTCAGTTTCATCAGAAAGGCTCTTTATTAAAATCCAAGTATTTCTCGATTTCCAAATAGCCCAAATAGAAAAATGTATAATTTACCTATTAGTAGCACAGCCATCTTAGGAGGATGGCTTACAGTTCTCTCTTTTACACAATGCTGTTCATTGAGCATGCACCCCATAGTTACGTGTTGATAGTGTGAAAGAGTTCATTGAAAACTATATAAGGAATGTGCTGAGGGAAAGATTGAAGCAAGGGTAATTAACTATAAGTACTTCACTTCCTGTTTTGTTCTCTAGAGCCTGCTGTTCTGTGAAGAGACACAGTTTAAATAAATTTGAAATTATAAATCTTTTCTAGTTAATCCTAAGAAATGTGTTTATTTGTAAAACTATCTCTAAACACAAGTGTGTCCATTGTAATAAAATATAACAATGTATATAAACAGTAGTGACACAGCAGTAAGGGGCATGGCCATATGTAGTCACTTCATAGAACAGTATATGATGGAATTTTTTAATTGAAAAAATCAAAGCAATATAAGGGTCAAATAGGCACATCAGTTTAAAATAAAACACTTATAAATTTAAGTTCCAAAGAATGAAAACTGTCAACTGCCAATATTCTCTTTGGTTTCACAAGCTTTTATCAAGCTATTTAGGCATAATTATCATCCATGACTTTATTTAAAAGAACCCCACAAGTTTCAGAAATTGACATAATTATATCTCTGAGGTACTAATGCTTAATTTTCTAATCTGTACCTTTTTTATTCTAACTGATCAATTCCCATGTAACTCAATGGCATCCATATTATTTGCTCAGTAATCTGTAATTATAGACTTCTTCTAATTAAACACCCTATGCTTTATTGCCCTGTGTGCTCAGGAGCTCTGTGCATTTCAATTTTAGAAAATCCGAAGTTAGAAAAGCTACTTTTATTCCCAGATGAACATTTTGAAGTGATGAAAAGGTTAATCAGTGTTACATTGATTATTTGAAACACCATAAGGTGTTAGTACCTAAAACTCAATTATTGCATTATTTCTTATATATCTTCTTTTTTATTTAAAGGTTAGATTCAGTTAAATGGTAGGAGCAGTATGCTGAATTTCCTATGAGTATCTGCCTTAGAGAAGAGTTATTTATGTATTTTGATATTAATTTCTGTCTATTGGAGGCCAAATTCTCTTTTATTTTTAATATATATAATTAAAGTTAATCTGAATTTTAATTATTTAATAAAGTAGTTTGTTGGTAATATATATTTATTTAAATTGTGTAAATTACCTGAATAAATGTTTCCATGGCACATAGTCTAAGAATTTAGGAATTTGACCTTGTTAATATAGCTGGTTAAATAAAGTATATTCATATTGCAATCTTTATGGAAACCATACCCATTTAAACTTGGAAGTATAGGATATCTGGGTCTTTTTTTTAACTATTGTTTTCAAAATTTAGATTAACCTTTTATTTCCTAAATTAGGCACATAAGAGACAATGTATAGGTGTGAACACTCAGGGTATATACAAAATTCTAAAGAGGAGTGGCTAGGTACATATAGTTGGAGAAGCCAAATAAAATTATTGAAGCAGCTAACTAGTTTTGCTTCTATTGGATCTGATGAGCATTGAATCTTAGAAAGTGGAATAATGCAAATAAAGTTATAATGGGAAAGACTACAAAAAGGGAATTCAGTAAATTTAATCATGTATAGTAATCAACTTAAAGGAATGAATGATTTATTTGAGAGAGGAAGCTAGGATTCTGAGATATTTTACCTATAAAAATGGTACAACTTAATCACTGAACTTGGAGTTGCGAAAAATTATTAAAAAACATTCAAAACTCAAGTCTGTGGATTAATCCGTAATGAGACTCCTAGGATGAAAAGTCATTAATGGTGTGTTTGAGTGGTGAATTTGTGGATGATTGCATCAAACTTAGGCATATCAAGTCTGAGATCTTGTGAATAATTTTAATTTTATTTAAGGGTAGTTGATAGTTTGAATCAGAAATGGAAATTAGTGTGAATGCTGGCAATGTGAATTAAGCCATCTCTACCATAGAAGAGAACTAGAAGCCTTGAACATGAGATAACTTCCCAGAGTCTCAGAAAGCAAAAGCTAATGACTTGTCTAGTGATATTTGGTTTGCTTTATAGATAGTTATCTTTCAGCAACTTGTTTAATCCATTAGGAAATAGCAGTGAGTTTGCTACAAAGAGAAATAAATACATTTTAGGTTATCGAGAAAGAATCCAGCTATGTTTAGAATCAGAGTGGCTTGACCTTGGAGCTGATTTTTTAATTCTTCTTCAGAAATTATAGAAAGGTCAAGACCTAAGGGTAAATCCTTCCCTTCCTTATCTTGGTATTCAATGTAAATTATAATATTGAGCCAAGATGAAGCATGTCAGAAAAACATACCTTTATCTCATGTTCTGAGGCAGGTAGGAATTGGCAGCTTCTAATGTTTTGCTGATGTGATCCTTGGAACATTTTTTTTTTGCCTTTTTGAGGCAAGATTTCACATGCAGTTCAGGCTGACCTTGAATTCACTTTGTAGCCCAGGCTGGTTTTGCACTTAGAGCAGTGCTTCTGCCTCAGTCTTCTGAGTGCTCCTGAGTGCTGGGATTACAGGTGTGTGCTACCACTACTGGCTTCAAACTGAGCGTGAGATTGATTTCTTGATGCAAAGACAATTTCTGTGGCCTAATATGTTTTATAAGAGATAACCAGAAGTGAATATTTTTTTCTAAAGGGCTGTTCTGTACTGGTTGAATCAAATATTTTTCTTAATGGGTTTGATCTCAGCCACAAAAATGGAGAATTAGTTGGCAAATGATGGAAGAGAAAAATTGAAAGAATTACTAGGAGTAGATACACATGGGTAGAGTGTATAGATAATAATAGACATCAAAAGTATTAAAGTAGTAACATGAATCAGACATTAGGTTTGGAAGGACAGTGTCATCGATGTATCTTGAATGTTGTTTCAGTTTCTTGTGAGGCCTGAATATGTAGCTGATGTTTCGTGTTCTTCCTTACTTCTCCATATATACTTTACTCTAAACCCCCATCTTTGTTTCTTGCAAATCATCTAACATTTGTCAAAAGGGGTAACACAATAGCCAGTTAAATACAGACTTTCCGTCTTTTCTTTTTGCTTCCTTGCTGTACCAAGACACTGGAAGATCTACTTCCTCCATGGGAGGAGATGGGGTGAAACAGATTATGCCACCCATTGACCCAATAACTTAGGTCCCAAAGACTAACCAGCAATAGAAGTGGAAAACACTTGGAAGCAAATGGAAAATTAATGTTGAAAATACAATCAGAAATTCTGGACTCTTCCTAAGATATCATCATAGGGCATAAAAATAAGATTTGACATTCCATGTCTTGGAGCATTGATGAATAGAACAAAACAAAAATTTATGTTCCACCCTCAATGAGTAAAAAAACAATACTTGGAAACACATAGCTTTTTTTTTTTTAACTTATTTTACTGTTTTAAAACAAGCAAAAATATTTTATCATATAACAAATCTGACATGCTTCTTGATTTGAAATGGATAATTGCAGTAAAGATGCACATTTGTATCAGCATGCAATCTGAACATTCAAAAATGAGGTCATCAGAAAAAAATAAGCATATTTCTTGTAGGTAATAGATAAACATAAGTCAAGTCCCTATGCAAAAAACAGAGAAAGGTGGTGTTGCCTTTCTGCAGTTGTACCAGAAGTTAGTGAAAGAGTTGATTCATTATAGAATTTGATAAGGAAGAACACCAGAGATTCAAAAGTTGGATTAGCAATTTTGAATTTTCCACTGGGTACCTGCATCCCAAGCATCGGCAATTAAGAGTTCCCTCATTGACAACATTGTTTTACTAGGTGGTGGACCACCATTACTCAATCTACTTTTTATTTTTAATTTTTTTTTATTTTTTGTTTCTGGGGATTGAACTCACAACCTCGTGCTTGCTGGGCAGGCAGTATGCTGCTAAGCTATATCCGCAGCCCTTTGCTTATTTTTTTATTGATGCTAGGGTTTGAACCCAGGTCCCTGAGGATATATAGGCAAGCACTCCACCCATGAGCTATATCCCCAGTCTTGGGCCACCATTACTGCTTTGTTGTATGACATTTGTTACACCTGCCTGACTGCACTCTTATAAAAGAACTTCTAGAAAAGTCACTAATATCCTATGCTAAGTGCTAAGGGATATACAATATGTATATAAGCCTCATGATGATGCTTTGGAAGGGAAAACTATTCCCTTCCCTCTCTTCTCCTATACTAGGCTTGTGTTTGTATTTTTATGAAGATGGTTAGACATATTGTAGAGTAGTGCATTTTAATAGAGCGTTCCTGCTGAAGTCCATAGATATAGAGCTAGGTCTTTCATAAAGAAGTTGGGATTGTACCCAGAGTTAAAAGTAGAATCTCAAGAAAGGAAAAGTTGGAGGGTAGTGTCCCAAAGGCTTTTGGAAAAGCTCTCATCTATATGTACTAGTCTGTAACTATTCTTTTGGAACTGCAATTAAGTTCTCTTAAATATAAACCCAGATAGGAGTGAATGTGTCAACATCATTTCATTATCACATCTCATTCCTGGCTTTGTTCTCCAAAGTGGAAGCATTTCACTTGCAGTAGGCTTATATTGACACTGATGCTCTTTATCAGCTTTTCACCTGTGATGAGGCTTATTTTACAATATGGTTGGCTTTCCTGAGGTCCTTTGGCACCTCAGAGGCAGATTGTGAGATCTATAAATGTCTATACCTAACACTGTATTGACATTGACAATGTGTATTTAGGTAAGAGGTCAGTGATCTTTTTCTGTAAAAGGCCAACTAGTGAATATTTTAGATTCCCCAAGGTGTAAAGTCTCTATCACATCTAAACTTTGTCTGTGTTGCATAATAGCTGCCATAAAAATGCATAATATTGCCATAAAACATGGGAACTGAAATCTGAATTTTGTGAAATTGTCATAAATCACAAAATATTATTCTTTTTATTTTAAAAAACCATTTGACATATGGAAACTACTTTTAGCATGTGTGCTATTCAAAAACAGGTGGTAGGCTTTATTTAAAAGGGTTGTGGTTTGACATCTATTCAAGACTTCTTTGATTCTAATGCTGACTCTGTCACTGCTTAGCTGTGTGACCTAGAACAAGTTCAAGTAAATTTACCTCAATTTCTTTACTTGGGAAATAAATTGGTATGAGAATCCCATATAAATCCCTTAGGATTGTGCCTCACATATAATAAGCTCTCAAAAAATGGCAGATTTATTGATATATCTAGTTTAAAATCATGTTTGCTTTATCTCTTCTGAAAAATAAACTTAGATTTACTTTGATAGATAATTTTTATGTGAGTTACATTTTTTTAATGTACTTACGCTTGCTTTTTCTTTCCTCTGGTATTTCATACCCTTAGTTAATGATTGATTCTGATAAGATACACAGAGTATTTCAGAGGCCTCTTTGAAATATTAATTATTTAAAATATTTAATGTGAGATATTTTACCAGAGGCATCAACAGTGGATTTTCTGGTAAACATTAACATTCAGGTTTATTTGGTCTTTATTTATTTATAGAAAGTGTAAATGTCTTCTACCAATCTTCTAACCTATAGCTAACTGAGAGAAAAATGAGTAAGCATAAACATTTTCTAACCACCATTTACTATTACGTTGTATTAACTTAGGCAAAATGCTAAAAATAGGTCTCTGGCCAAAATGTTCCTACACCAAAATTCTATCATTAAAAATCTATTCGTTTGCATGAACATGCTTCTCTTTAAGATGTAAATACATCACAGAAAGAAAACTCACCAGTTCAATTTCCCTAACATACTTTTAGAAAATACCTATTATGTACATAATTTGGTATGAAATAAATTCATCATTCATCACTTGGGTGGAATATCCTTTTGTCTTATGACACTCCCAATACAATATTCATTCCATGACAAGATTTACCTAAAACAGTAACCTTAAGTCAATATTATTTAGAAAGAGTTGTAGTCCCTTTTTTACAAAATTTTATTTTGAATGTAGTAAAAATACAACAGAACAAGACAGAACAAAGCCAATCAAGACAATGCAGTGAAATTGGTACAGAACCTCAGAGCAGGATGCTGAGATAGTAGCAATAGGTACCACAGTATATCTTGTTATTTTCACAATAGTTGTCTAGTCAATTAGGTATAGTGAAATCAAGCCAAAAACAGAACATTATAAAACCAATTGAGAGTATTGAATAGAGCAAAACAAACATAACAAACCAGTGAAAACAACCTTTGACTTCAAAGAGAAGACAGAAGGAATTCCCCCATATTAGCTAAATTGCACGTGCACGTGATCATCCTCCCATGTGATGCTGAGACATCTATCCCCAGTTGCTATGAGGCAACAGGTGCTTGACTCTCAGCCTGCCTGCTGGTGGGCTCAGGGGAGCCGCTGGTTGTCTTCCTGGCCCTCGCCCGGGGCGCTTACCAAGAGGGCCAGCAAATAAGCTGCCTAAGTTCCACTATGGCCAGATCTCCGGAGCACTGGTTCTCCTCCTGGCCCTTACTGGGGCTGCTTACCAAGAGAGCAGGCGAATAAGCTAAGTTCCACCATGGCTGGATCTCGGGAGTGCTAGTTCTCCGTAATAGTCACTTTGAAATTTATCTGGAATTTGGATTTATCTCACCCACCATATAAAGCTGTTAATTACTCGTTTTGGCAAACAGATGAGATTACAAAATGAATAAGCTCTCCAAGGGATATTTTCCCTATACATTTAACTTTAATTGCTCTTAGTTTAATTATGGTTTTTGTTGCATACTACTAGACCTCAACCTGGAAATGTGATATTTTTTTCTGTTTTAGAAATTTTTAGCTACTGCATTATACTAACTACTAGTACTCTTATCACTAGCTCATCCTGTGGTTGCTAGTAATTTCTTCTCATCTCCTGGGTCCTGTTTTCTCTTTTCACTGTTTTCTTTTTTAAACAAGAGCATCTGCCTACATTATTTTCCAAAGAACTGTAAACTTTCCATTTTTGTCCTCCTTAGTCTCTTTAGAATAATATCTTGATTTTCTTAAATAATTTCTGGCCAAAATAACTTCATAGGCTATAATCTTATTTACCAACTATTGGGTTTTTTAAGGCAGCATTAACTCATTTTTTGTTTGTTTTTGTTTGTGTGAAACAGGGTATCACTATGTGGGTCAGGCTGGACTTGAACCCACTAGTGGCCTCTCGCTCCTGGTGATACTGCTGACTCAGACTGCTGAGTGCTAGGGTTATAGTCATGTGCCAGTGCACCTAGTTTAACTCACTTTTTGAAATCACAAACAGAAACCTTCCATCAAGTAGAGGATTTTTAGATGCTTTTATAAAAGTTGCTCTGGGTTTTGCTTTATCTACTGATATATCATTTTTGGCTCAGTGGTTTGATTTTTCTTATTTCAGACTAATTTATGGTAATGTTACTCTTATCCACAGATATTACAGTCTTAAAGCACATTGTGTTATTTTACTTAGCCTTAATTATTGTTATTGCTCTGTGTTAAATTATAACAGGTGTGTGTCATTACTTGGCCTTGAATACTTACTTAGCCTTATTTATTGTTATTATTACTTAGCCTTAATTATTGTTATTGCTCTGTGTTAAATTATAACAGGTATGTGTCATTACTGGGCCTTGAATTTTTTTAGATTCTAGAGAAAAAATTTTGTTTTTTTTTTTAGAAAAGCAAGCATTCTTCTAATTTTATGTCATATAAAAATTCCTAAGGCTTGTAGTGTGTTCCTAATCTGTACCATGATAGATCATGTGAAAGAGATTGAATCTAACACACTGATTTTTCTTGAACTCCAGTTGTCACTATTTTCTTATTCTTTCACCTATAATTTACTACTGCTGGTGACCTTGCTCACAAAACCAATTTTACTTTTCTATTTAGTCTTTTACCAATAAAGCCAAAATTAATTGCCCTACTTCACCCAGGGCAAAATAATATTCGTCACTTATGAGTTAAATTGTATTCTTTGCATAATTGATTTCTTTCTCATCCTGGTCCATTTTGCTTACTACTGAGGTTAATCTTAAATACTGCTTTCATCATGGTATGTCATGCTGAACATCAAAGTTCATACTTTGATAATACAAGTCCCTTTAGAATTTTGCTCTCATTTTGTCTACCTACCTGTAACCCTTATTTTTCAACTTTGTTTCTTCCCTTGTGCTTTATCAAGCACACTGTGTATGTTGTATTTCAGGTGACTATGCTGGTTCAAGATGAACTTGACTTTTTTTACTCTATGAAAATTATATGATCTAAACAGGCAAAACTAATACAAGATAATAAAAAAATCACACAGAAGTTGCCTGAGTGGTTTGAGTGAGGTGGGAAGGGTGATGGAAATGTTTAATATCTTGGTAATTACATGGGTATGTGCATTTGTTAAACTATACACTTTTCAAATTATATGCTTAAAATCTTCCTATTGCAATATTTGTAAATCTTTGCATACACAAATGAGAAAGCTTATGCATTCATGAGTGTGTACTACCAATTAGAAAATCTAGATTTTAGGCTTTTTAAACCAGTTATTATAGTTTGAGTTTTTGGTCTACTTCTGTATCATTGAAGTGGAATTTTATAATACAGAAAGTACTACAGAAGTATAATGATTTCAGACACTTAAGTTCTATTAATTTCATGAAGTCTTGTCCAACTCCTAAAACCCACAGAGAACATACAGTAGTTACATTTCTTTCAATTAATATGTACAAGTATGTCTCATGGAAGGAGCCTACATTCAGTAATACATCTTTTTCCCTTTTGGATCACTTAACACTAATTTTTTTTTATTTAAGACAAAAAAAGACATAGAAAAGAAAAAATGCAAAAGAGACAAACAAACAACAACAGCAACACACCCAAAACAATAACAGTATAGGTTTACAAACAATAACAGTATAGGAATATGACAATAGTTGTAATATTGATATTGCTACCTTCAGAAGGGTTGCTTAGATTACTGGATATAGACGTATAAAACTGATGTAAACATATGCGTATTAACAGTTCTTTTCCAATAACTAATAAAATTAGTAGTATAGTCGTCTTAGCTATTATATATATATATAGATATATAGATATAGATATAGATATAGATATAGATATAGATATAGATATAGATATAGATATAGATATAATATATATAGATATAATTTTGGGTTACTTTTTTCTTGTTGCTGGGACAAAATACCCAACGCCCAAAACAAATGAAGGAAAGATTTATTTAGTTCACTGTTGTGGAGGTTTCAGTCCATAATCAGCTGGCTCCAAAGCAGGTGGCATGGCAGTGGGGCAACACTTCAAGGCAGCAGACAGAGTAAAAAGGACAGCCAGAGCAAAAGGGAGCAAAAGAAGCCTTTTCTCCTGCCTTATAATGTGCACAGGCCACCTCCCCCACTTTAGGGCCGGTGTAGCACTCACAAAATCTCCTTGCCCTCCTTTGCAAGGGATGAGGATATTTACAAAGTAAGAACCCTCCTTCCTGCTGAGTCTCTCAGTTAAACTTCTAAACTTCTCAAATTGACACTGTGTATCAACCATATCGTATGCATATGTGTATATGTATCTTTTTCCTTTTCCCTTGTTTCCTCCTTTCCTCTATCCCAGTTGACACTAATTTCTGATTTCAGTTTTCTCAAACATTGAACAACTCAACCCTTGCAGAAGTCTTTATACAAAATTGAGAATCCAAAGAGGTATTTTGGGTTTTGGAGTTAGAGATCCTGTACTGATAGTCAATCTGAAACACTTCACATAAGGGATATTCATCCTCTGTTAGCTTTAGTTTAGCAGTTATAAAGGTTTAGTGAATTGGGAGTGAGGTTTTTGATAATGGAGGGATCTTTGAATTAGGTGCTTAAGTTCCTAGATGAAGAATGATTATTCTCATTAATAATGGTCGATAAAAAGGGGAGAAATGGAAAGTATATTAAAAACTGTAAAGGCTCAGAGATTTTAGTTTACTTGGAAGTTATCTTTCCATAGTTTCTTGGATGTTGGCCAAAGACATGAAACTTGAGTCAGAAATACAGAACCCTGAACTCATTTTACAGCAAACACTGTGAACTTCATGTTCACATAGGTTTTACTTCCCCT
Organism: Hydrochoerus hydrochaeris; assembly: GCA_004027455.1. Lineage (NCBI taxonomy): Eukaryota > Metazoa > Chordata > Mammalia > Rodentia > Hydrochaeridae > Hydrochoerus > Hydrochoerus hydrochaeris. Next base: position 247,094 of record PVLA01000967.1, on the reverse strand, counting down.
CCATTTCTTCTGAGATGATGCTAAATTGTGCCTAAGTGAATGCAACACAGACAGCAAGTTTGTCTACTGAAGAACCCTCATGTTTAGCAAGCCTTAATTATTTTTAATACACTAAAAGCAAACCTATGTGATATGTGGCCTGGGGGAAGATATAATGTCTCTTCAAAACAGACAAATCTACCGTTTTCCCTGAATGGAGGCACTATGTCATCCAAGACTATTTGTTATAAAAAAAAGTTCCCTAAGAGTATACTCTGGAAGAAAGGCCATCAATGCCCCATTCCTAAAATATACAACAATGTGAAAAATCTATAGATAATTGTCTCTATCTAAATATGCTTGCCATCGTTGAATAGTTTTGCACAAAAGGATACCAGAGATAATTAATTTACTTAATTCTTTTTTTACAAACTCATGACCTTGCACTCCACTGAATTAAATCCCCAGATCTAATAATTAATTTACTTTGGGCTAATTTCAATCAATAGCATCTCTAAACTCTTTTGGGGAAAATTAAGTAAGCACAACACAGGTAAATGTTGATCCTGAAAATTGAGCAAATACAACCTGTACTTTTCATTTTGTCTGTTAATAAGCAGATCTCATGAATTTTACATACTACATTCAGCCTACATCAGCATTCTTTATAAAGTGTCTCTGAATTTTTATTTTTCACCCATGCTTGTATATTGTCATTTTAGTGGCTAAACATATTTACTAAATTCCCCCCTTGATATTCTTCACTCAGTGAAAGATATTAGATAATAGATATTATATGATGTTAGAAATTATGTATTTTCTGTATGTGCCCAATAAAGTTAGTTATTTTCTTTTTCAGTATGAAAACCTTAAACAATTTTATTCAATTGTTTAACTTGGGCAACAAAAATCAACTCATTATTAATTACTTATAGGACTTCATGATTCTATGAACTTAACAATTATAAGTGAACTGTCAACGTAATACAATTAAGTCACAGACCAAATGTCACTAAAATTCATGCAGAATGAAAGGTAGCATCTTTCTGATGAGCATGTTGGCTTCCATTTAGTTTTAGGAAGATTCACTGAAATAAAATTGCTCCTAGGAATATATTCATAAAAGTTTGAAGTTAAACACTTTCTTCTTAGCAGAACCATGTAACATAATATACATTCTCAGGAGCAAAATCACAGGCATGAATATTGGTTTTTGGAAAGGTGGGTAGAAAAAAAGTATTTGACACTGCAGTGGTTTGTAACCCTACAAAATATATTTATGCCATTAAATTTTTACAGTGGGATGAAAGAAAAAAAGATATTGGAAAGGGCCCATGAATGAAAGAATGCAAAAGAAAATGCAAAATAATACCAAGGGAAAAAAAGGATGAGAAACACTGATCTGGCATAGTAATATTTTAATAAATATTGTCAGATGGCACTCATTAAATTAAGCAAATGGATTTATTTTTAACTTATCTCTAGTTTGTCATATTTTGCATCTTTTTAGTCTAATTTCAATATTATATCTTTAAAGAATTTTAATGATAGATCCAAATTTTAATGTAATACAATAAAAATTTCATGTTTGAATTTAACTTATGCAATGTGTATTTAAATATTTTAAATACATCTTTGTATTCTGCTCTGTTCACTTGAATACATATATTCATTTTTCTATACACTCTTTACACTTACATTTTTACAAGGCAACATGAAATGCACTTGTTCTGTTGTTTTCTTTTTTCTATACTTATACACTTCTGCAAATTCTCTGCGGTTTTGCTTTTCCTGACTGGTAAAAATTGGGGTTCTCCAGGGAGTGGGAGGATTAAGAAAGATATTGCTCAAAGGACATTAATTTCAGTTAGGAGGAATACACACAAAAGGTCTATTGCAAATCATGTTGACTACAGGTAATAGCAACATATTATAATACTTGAAAATTGTTAAGAAAGTAGATTTTAAGAATTTTTGCTACAACATATTTGTAAGTATGTGATGGAATGCCTGTGGTAAATGTCTTGATTTAACCATTTTACAATGTATACATGCATTCAAACATATCATATAGCATAAATACATATATACATATATATATATAATTTTTACTTATCAATTAAAAATTTCAGTTTTTTAAAAAACTTGAGTCCTCTTGAATTGCACTTTCTGACCCTCAGCTGCCTTCTAATATATATTTTTGGAGTAATCTTAACATTTTCCAATGACTCTCATATATTTAACTTCACCTAATCTTCACTCTTGAGTTCCATACCCATATTTCCAGCTTCCTACCAAGGTTCTCTATATAGATACTCCCTAGGAATTTCAAATAACTCATCATATTTTCTCAAACCTGTTTATTCCTGTTCATCAGGATTCCTCCCCCACCCCACTCTGTCACTCACCAGGAATCAAAATAACAACCTTGTGTTTGTTGGACAGGTGCTATGCCACTGAACTATATCCCCAGCCCCTCTCCATTCTCTCTGCTCTCGCATTTGTTCCTTTTATTTGCTATTCAGGTAATTATGCTGTACTCCTAAAATTTTTTCTGCCTTCTGTCTTACCATCTTTTACAATCCTACCTGACAAGATTTTCTAAAGGCATAAATCTGATTGTTCATTTCCTATTGCTTAGAGGCGTGCTATGCAATACAGTAGCCACAAATCACATGTACCTACTGAGCATCTAATATAGTTAATTTGAATCAAGGTGTACAAAAATATATATTCTAATTTCTAAGACTTAGTCTGATAAAAATATAAAACACATCATAATTTTTGTATATATTCAATTAAATGTTTAATATAATAGAGTAATTCCCCATGTTTAAAAATTTTACTATAGTTGTTACAACATTTAAAATGATGTGGTTTTCATTCTTAACTGTCTGATTGTTCTGGAACCCCACCACATACCAGCTGTACGATGCCAAAGCTTCAGTATCCTTAGCTGAAAAGATACAAGAAATGTAAAGCATACACTACATAAAATTTAATTCTCCCAGGTATATTCTAGCTATGCCCATCCACTTTTATTCCCTCTTGTCTTTCAGTTGAAAAAAGTAATGTGGATGCAATTTGAAAACATAACGTTAAGTGAAATAAAACAGACATATGAACTTAAATACAAGATGGTTTCATCATATGAAAAATGCAAAATATAAAGAACAAAATAAAGACAAATAAGTAGGAAAATAGATCTTTTGCAAATGGAATGGGAACTAAGAGATGGAGGAGCATGGAATGAACTGAGATGTATTGTATACATCTACCAGCTACTTACAATGAGTGTAAACATTATATGTCAAAAACATAAAATAAATAAATGAAACTAAAATGTGGGAAGGGGATTTGGATACAGAGACAGGGTGGGGATATGGAAAGGGAAGGGGAATAAAAAGAATTAAGATATACTAAGTGCATGTACCTAATAAGCAAACATAAATACAAAAAGAGCAGGTGATGGATGATTTGTTTAGTTCAGATATATCAGTGACCTTACTATTAAATGCACAACACTCTTTCACTATTTAGTTACTGTGGCTGTCTTTTCCTTTAGTGTTTACCCAATTCTGTACTGGAGAACTTCTGTATTTCCCTTCATTTTTATTCAGTATCCTGTCCTAGAGATTTTATTTTTAAAAAAATAAATTATTGTGGTCTCGAAGAAGTCTCAAGTTAAGAGCACAGTCAAAAAGATTTTAGCTTGTTTTTGACCATAGATTTTTTTCCTGTGATATGATATCCTGTAGTTAATTCTTTAGACAAAGTAGGATTTAAATTTAACCTTGGGTTAACTACTATCAGAAATAATGTCTTTTCTCACTCCTTCCTTCTTAACCCTTCTTCCTATAAATATCCTCATTACCAGATCCACACATTTAGCTATAGATCAAAGAAAACATATGTAGGGTTTCTTTTCATCCCTTAGGCCAGTTGGGATAGGAGGGTTCAGTTCTCTGTAGATCATTCACAGTTTAGTAGATTTTCTAGTAATTAACACCTTGAGATAAATGCTCTAATAATTCTTAAAAAATGTGTTTTACAGCTAGAGTTGTCAAAGCTAACAATAAGAGGAAATGTTTTAAATGCTATTTCTGTTAGGATTTTCCATGAACATTTTTTGAGTACTCTGCTCCTGACTTCCTAGCATTTTTCCCACACTACAAGAAAAGTTTAGACACTCAGCAGTATTCTAAAAAGGAAATAAGACTTCAGCTGATATCACACAAATGTAAAATATAGCCTTTCAGATGATGTGGTCATCTTTTCTTTATATAATGTCAGCATTTCAAAATGAGTAAAGGATATGGATTAGGTAAGAATTGAATGCGAATGTATTTGCAAATAGTATCTTTTGAGATAATTGCAGATGATGGTTGAATGCTGAAGTTATTAATACAATCAGTATTTAACCTTGTATAACTCTGCTTCATCAAATCACGCCCTCCACCTTGATTGCATTAAACTGGGTCAGTGTTTTTTTATTTAGGAATATCTCACAAGACTCTTAACAGAAAGGCAGCAGTGGCTGATCAGCTACTGTTTATTTGCATACTGAGCATGCCATCAATAATACAAAAGACACAGTCTTTATATTGAGAGAACAGTGGGATTGCCGTGAATTTTGCTTAATGGTGCGTAATAAGGCAAGTAGTCTGTGATGCCAAAAAGAGACAGAATCCATTATGTTAAAGCAGAGGTATGTCCTTAATTTAGGGGTATTATATAAATCGGACAGGAGTGTTTTCCTTTATTTTTCAGCAATTTCACTTTAATTGCTCCAAGATTAATTCCCTCTTTTTCTTTCCTTCTAGAAGGTGATGAAACTGGAGTGATGGATAATCTCTTAGAAGCCCTACAGTCCGGTGCAGCCTTCCGAGACCGAAGAAAGAGGATTCCAAGGAATCCAGGTAATATTCATTCTGTTTCACATGGTCTTAAAAAATGATAATTTCAGAGCCAAGACCTGCACACTTTAAAAAAAACTAGAAAGATAAAGAACATTCACATGATGACATTAACAGTTGCTTGCAGTTAATGTGTCAGATTTAGCAGGCTCCTACATGATTGCAAGTTTGAGTATGGTAAATATATCTCCAAGTAAATATACAGTTTGAAAAGTAATTCAGGGATACAGACTCAAGCTGTGTTTATTAATACTTTTTTATTTTTTTAGGCAGGCTCTTGCTGTGTAGTTCAGGTTGCCCTTAAACTCACGGTGTAGCCCAAGTTGATCTCTAACTCACAGTGTTCCTCCTCCATCAGTCTCCCAAGTGCTGGGATTACAGGCATGTGCCACCACACTTATCTACTATTAAATATTTTTCATTTTTTATATGAGCATATCTTAGGTGAAAGGTAATTTAAAATCATAAATGTAATAAAAGCATTAAAAATAATTGGCTCAAGGGTGTAACATTAGCTATCCACAGGTAAGGAAATTGAGACAGTGCCAGTTTCTAGAGACCATTTTGGTTTTGCAATGCAGATTATTATCTATTAGTCATTTCATTAAATGAGAGACACCAGTAATCCAAGATTCTCAAAAATCACAAAGCATTGGAACATACTGTTTTGTGTGTGTTTGATTAATAGCAGATAAAAATAACACTATGAAAATTGAACTCAGGGAGGAAACAATCCTTGTCACTTAAGTAGAACTAGAAAACTGTCCTCTTTATCCACAAGTACCCTATGTTTGAGATAAATAATAGCATTTCTCTGGATAATCCAAGGAATCTTAACTGTCCACCTTTTCCACATTAGGTTTTGTATTTTTAGTGCCTATATTTTGGGAAGTAGAGAATGAAATTAGTTGTATTGATGTTAAAAATCTTCATGTGCTATAAAACTGTATGGATAAGTAAATGAAAAAAAAGGAACATTCATAGCAAATATGTAAAGAATTTGTAATAATATGTAGCAATTTAAATCAGTAAGATTTGATTGAAAAGTATATACATAAAAATGTTCTGTATGCAGGCTTGAAGTAAACATGCATTTCTAAAATGGAAATTACTATTTCTTGACACTGTTAAAATTCAATAAACCAGTTAGAGAAATGGAATCCAGTACAGAGATTTTCAGAAAGGTTTTGGCAGTAGTGAAATTCACAGCACAAACCAAACTAAGTTTTGTTCATCGTTCTCATATTTGGTTGAATCCTTATGGGTGATGGATAATATGCTCTCTTTACACTTCATGGATAGTCTGTAGAGATTAGCCTAAAAGTAAAATTAGGTTGAAACTTTTGTTACAGACTATTTCATATGTACATGAAGACATTGATGATGACCTGCAAAAAGAATAGAAAACTGGAGACCAAATAATAAAAATCTTTATTTATATATTCATAATATTTTTAAAGTAATGTTACATGGCAGAATGGTGGGAACATGACTGATCTACAACTATGAGGCTGTCATTTCACCTATCCTCAGTGTTTTTTCTGTAAAATGAGAATATTCTACATACTTAGAACTCTTAAGAAAATAAAAATCTTTGCTGCTTTTACTTGAACTATCAGAGCACTAATAGTGAAATGTTAACGGAAATCCTCTTTAGAACAATTCATCTCTTTGGTAAGCAGTTAATAACTAAAATCCTATTATTCTATGCCATAAAAGAATTTCCATAATTATTCTACTCTGTTTATCTTAAAAATAGGTATTTGCTTAGACCCCTGACTGATAAGTCTCACATGTCATAGTCATTCTAGAAAGACTATGTTGGGAGGAAATAATCCATGGGGATTTTGTGAGGTTGATACTCAAGGGAAAATTGTGTTGTCAACTGTGAAACACCAAGAATATGTTCACAATCTGCATAAATGTAGAGCACTAATTCCAAATCATTTAAATTGGAATCTTCTCTAATTTCTAGTGTGTTTTGCTATAGCAGTCATTCTAAGTAACAAGTGGAGCAAGTATATAGAATGTAATAGCAGAGTGTTATAGTTTGTGTTTGGATGTCCCCCCCACAAGCTTCATGCAATCATGGAGGCAACTGAATCTAGCATTTGTGATTAGTTTGTTGTCTACATCTGGGACTGGCGGTGTGAATGCTGCACGTGCCCAGGGGAAAGGAGCCAGCATATAATGTAAGGCTCAGAAGGAGGCGTGCTTTCCCTCTTTTGACCTTTTGCTCTTGTTGTTTGCTTCCACCATGAATGGTGGCCTCTCAGCTAGACACCCTGCCTTGGAGCCAGCTGAGTATGGACTGAAACCTCCAAAAATCTGTAAACTAAATAAACTTCTCCTTGCTTCACTTTGGGCATCAGGTATTTTGTATCAACAATGACAGACAAGTTATCAAGACACAGAGGTAGGAGGAAGCTAGCAGGCAATCAATGGCAATAACATAATTGGCACCTGAATCACAAGTAGAAGGTCTGGAAGTAAAAGAGAAGGAATAAAAGACACAGTTTACAAATTTGCCAAAAAAATTCTATATAAATCAGAGCCATAGACTTTTGCACATTTTTCTTTTTCTTAGCTTTTCTAACTAGACCATTTTTTTCCTGCTGGTCCTCAGTTGTTTGCACTTTCTTATTTACCTGATTTGGCTCCTTTCCAACATCTCCTTGTTTTGGTTGTATTATACTTTCCCTGTTCAATACTGGAAACCTTGCTCTTTATAATAAACTACTTTGACATTATAAAATAAAAGCATAAAAATGATAAGGAATGCCATTTTCCTAAGGAAAGGAAATACCCCCCCAAAAATCTCAAATCTGGGTCTATGAAAAACAGCAAAGATGTACTATTCTGCTCGCCACTTCTATTATCATTGTTTATAGGTGGAAATTACTATAAAATGTAGAACACTATCATTGCTTTTCTAATTATACTATTTTGAACCTGATATTTAAACAAAATGAAGTGTTAGTCGGTATTTTACATTAGAAAATCACAGTTAATAAATGATATGATTTATTGCTTAAATTATAAATGTTTCATATTAGGTCTGTAACCTGTACCCAAGAGCATTGCATCAGTTAAATCAGAATGATCTCCCAATTATTCTGGGCCATTTGGCTGAGTGTGCTGTTTCATTTAAGAGCACCACAAGATATTTCAGGAGATACCATCAAGTCAGTAGTGATATTAAAAATATTAATGACTAATATAATGTAAGCTCCAATGAGTGCAAATGGGCATAGACAGTGAACAGCCACTCTAGTTGTAGTGGTGTATACTGGCTGAATATTAATCCAGGTCATAGGCTTTGCTGATATCAAACACAGATTAGGAAATGAACCTAATGTTCATTAATTTAGTATACATGTGTCCTATGAAAACATACTGTGCTAGACATGATGAAAGATGAAATTATAATTAAAGTAAGATTTTTTTACTTATAAAACCTGTGTGTTTTTTAAGATTTAGAAAAAATATTGGAAGATTATAGAATAAGGCAGAAGATAATAAGCTATCAACAAAGTATCAATAATATATTATGTAAGTTCAGAGGAGGGAGCCAACATACCTTTATAACTTATTGGATACATCTGAAAAACAATCATGGAGGAAACGTATTTTTCAGGGTGAGAAAGGATTTCATTAGTAGCATTCTCACCAAATGAGATGTCATAAAGAAAAGCACAGAGGCAAGAAAGCACAAATCATTTTTGCCAGTGTCAAATAATTCTGCAAGAAAGAAAACAGGCTATATAAAGTGTAAAATTATGAAAATAATTCTGCAAAAATAAGTGGGCACTGCATCATGAAGTAATAGAATAAGAACCTAAGGTATTAGCATATAGTTCTCTAGGTAATATGAATCTAATGAAGGTTTCCTTGTTTTTTGGAGGACTTTTGTGTTGTTTTTGTTTTTGAGTTTTGTTTCTTGAGACAAGTTCTCACTATATAGACCAGGACAGACTTCACCTTTCTGTGTAGCCCAGGCTAGACTCAAATTTGACATATTCCTGTTTCAGCTTCCCAAGTGCTAGTACTATAGGCCTAATCAAGGTTTTTAATCAGTAGAAATATGCTGAAGGATATGTGTTAGGACATTTAATTTACATGAGTGTAAATGATGAATTAGTAGTCTACTGTCATATTCTTAGTCAAAGGAGATAATTTAGGAGGAGAGGAATAACCTGGAGTCAAAAATAACCCTCAGCTAAAAGGAGAGCTTCCAAGTAAGATAGACAAAGAGCAACTGGACAAGGAGGAAAATTTAGATATTTGCCCTCAGAGCTAAATAATAAGGAAGTTTGAAGAAGGCAAGATAGGCAGGTATTTTCAACAATGACATATTCTGTAGTAGAATCAAAAAAGGATAAAGACCAGTGTCTTGTCATTTGGGAGTTTTGTATGGATTTAAGAAACATTATTTAATTATTGTAATACATGATATTCCTTTCAATATTCTTTTAGATTTTAGTGAACAGTCTTTCAGTATTGTATGTAGTCAAGTGTATGAGCTGTGTAGTGAAGAAATAGTGAAGCTATAGGGAAATACTTTCATTGAATGCATCCTTGGTGCCTTATACTGGTTTCAGTACTGAAATTGGAAAACCAAATTTGCCTCCAAGAAGCTCCCATACTATTTTGGGAAATATGAATGTCAGCTATTTAATCAAAGTATAATGGAGTATTCTATCTTCTGCAGTAATGTGGAACTAGAGGGATTTCTCCTAAACCCTATCCTTTGTGTCCCTATAATATGAACTATACTTTCTAGAAATTTGATGGGTGAAAGGGATTTCTTATTTTTCCCTCAACAACTTAGTATTGATCTATCATCTGTGAATTTTTCTAGATCTTTCTTGATGGTCATCTTAATTATTTTTCACTTCTTGCTGAGACAAAATACCTGATGCCCAAAATTAGGGAAGGAAAGGTTTATTTATTACAGATTTTGGAGGTTTCAGTCCATACTCAGTTGACTCCAAGGCAGCATGGTGTGGCTGGGCAGCCCTTCATGGCCAGTGCAAACAGCAAAAACAAAAACAAAAGCAAAAGAGAAAGTCCCTTCTACTTCTTACCATTATACTGGCTCCACCCCTGGGCGGGTGAAACACACCATCAATTGGGGCACTAGGCAATGAACCAATCACAAAGGCTAGATTCAGCAACATCCATAATTACATGAGGCCTGGAGGAGGGGACAAAGGAATATATAATCTATAACAATGGTCTCTGTTACAGCATTTCCTACTACTTAAAGTAGTAAGTCCTATATGTTTATAATCTACTTAGAATAGAACTACTCATGAGTATTCTTGACTTTGCCAGTATAAAATCAGAGTTAAGCTTTAGAGGAAAAGAAGCAAATAAAAACCTCACAAGAGTGAAAAAACACATCTAAAATACAAATATATAACACCACATTTGTTTTATTACTAAATAGATATAAATACTTAGAGCTGGCTCCTTTTGACCCAATCAACCTAATTCCTTTCCTTGCCCACTGTACATAAATATAAACATGCTTCTCAACAATAGATAGATATCTAACTTAGCTATTTTGACTATAAGATTTTTATATATATTTCTAGACATTAATAAAACTCACAGAAGCATTATGAAGAAACAAAATCAAGAAACAGAATAAATGTATTTTGGTTTTAGAACCATATGGGACAACCAAGAAAACCAAATCTGAAAAGAAAAAAATGAAACTCAGGAGACACATAATCTTAGTTTTATGCATCAGAAAGATTACAGTATAAATGAGAAAGTATGATTTACCATTAGAGAACAGATAGGAGACATGAAATAATGTTATAGAACAGAGGAAAAATCAAACTAAATATTAGGAAACAATAATATCACAACAAAACAAAACTCACATTTCCCCAGGCCTGTCTTTCATAAATAACGAAACTCAAATTTTGCTAGCCGTTGACTCCTCATACACATTCATGACCTTAGCTGTTATAAGGAATCTCTGAAGCGGTAACTCTCAAGTGGGATTTAACAAGGAGAAACAAACACAAGCACATGTTTCTTCCACTTCTACCTATCATGCTATGCATTTCTATGCCTGCTGTTTGCTATTTCAAATGGAACACTTGTCCCTTCATGATGCTAGTACTTGCCAGTGGTCATGGCCAAAGTGTGTGCGTGTGTCTGTGGTGTCTGTCCTTTTAGGGTGGCATTCCACCTGTGTACTAAGTTGTATTGCTTATGTCTCAGTCTGACAGACATTTTTTAAAGAAATGACTTTCCTTTTTAAATTATATCCCTCCTGATTTCTTAAGATATGACCCCATCAGGCAAAGTCCAAAAATAAGTCTACAATAGACCCTGTGCAACATTCAGTATCATCCTCATTCCTTGATGACCAAGGTCTGTTGGGACAGTGCACTTGTTATTGTTGTATTATGACTAAGTCAGGTTGGTCATTCATTCTAAACGGTTTACTTCTTTACTCCCCAAAGATGAGTTCTCTCCCATAAGTGTCCTCACTCTTTACAAATGTTAGAATCTGACATCATCCCACCTAACCATGTTTAGGCCTTAGTACATTCTTTATATTATGTAGTAAAATTAAAATCTAGCTTGAAAAGTAGCAAGAAAATAGTCAATCAAAAGTATAGCAGTCTTTCAAAAAATATTTATTGATCACATACTGGAGACCAGACAGTGGTTCTAGGGTCCTGGACTGAAAAAAAGGATAAAAGTAAATTTTGTTCTCAAGATCTCAAAATCTCATGGGAAAAACATATAGACCCTAAGTAGGCACCTATCTCTGTGGATGCTCATGTTCCTTATATTAAATTGTGAAGTGTTTCCATATGACCTACTCACACTCTTTTGTTTACTTCAAGTTATCTCTAGATTACTTATATCTAATATTATGTAAATAGTTATATTGTATCGGTAATAATTTTTTATGTGTGGTACTGGGGATTGAACTTGTAACCTTGTGCTTGCGGAGCAGGCACTTACCCCACTGAGCTAACCCCTCAGCCCCCCTTTTTTTTTTGGTATAGGTAATAATGCTAAGAAATAATGGAAAGGAGAAAAGGTCTGTACATGTTCAGTGAAGATGCTATTGTCTTTTAAATACTTTTGACCTATGATTGGTTAAATCCAGAGAGGAAGAGCCCACAAAATTATATACAATATAAATTCTATAAGTGTAGGGAAAGTGATAAAAAGCAACTAGCTGCCTAGTGAATTAGGAAAAATTTTCACAAACTAGCATTTGAGCTGTGTTTTGAAGGAAGAATAGTAGCTTGAGAAATAGGCATTTCAGATAAAGGAAATGAAATACACATGTTGGAGATATAAAAGTGTACAGTGACAATGATAAACTATTTGTTACAACAAATATATGAGAAGGTTTTAAAACATAGAATTACATGGTTACATACACAAACAAAAATGATTGAGCTAGTGATAAAGATTTTGGAAACATATGCACATATATGATTATTGAAACCTTGTATCACCCAAGAACAGCATGCCAAGTAAAAAGTAAACAAAGGATGAGGATAGTAGATTTGGGAATCATAGTATTTAAGGGCAAATAAAAGAATCAACATAGGATCAGGGGAAAAAATGGTCAGCAAAGGAAAAAGAGAAGTTGGAAAACTTAGTACCTAGTTGACCAAGTGTAGGGAATGTAGAAGTAGTCAACAAGATAATATTCTGAAGAATGTTATACAAAATGACTGCTAAAAATAGACCAATGGGTTTACAAACTTATGGGTAATAATTCATTTTTCTCAAACAGTTTCAGTAGAACTGTGTGGGCCAAGGACAGGCCCTAATGAATTAAAGAATGCAGAATGTCTTTTGTACCTTGAATGCTGACATTTAATGAAAGTTAGAATGAAAAGATAAATTATATCTTCAAGAATTTCTGACAGGCAACTTTATAGTCTTTGAAAGATCTTGTATAGAATTGCCAATAATTAATTATTATGTCCAATTTTATTTCCAAGTATTTACCTCCCCTTGATTCAGTCATATTTATTGAGCGTATGCTACATGTTATAACTGAAACTTTAGCATGCGTACTACTTTGCAAAGAATAAAGCACATGCTCAACTGTCATGTGATGTATGACTTATTTTCATCCAAAAGAGTTCCACTGTCATAAGCTAAAGTGAACATTTGTGTTTGTAGAGAAAGACCATAGGTTAGAGGTAGAAGAAGGAATTTTTTTTTGAGTTAACTGCATAGAAGCAGGGAAGGGGCAAGGCAGGGAAAGCAGCAAACACTATGGCATCGTCTTTATAGAATTTCCGTGAATTTTAGAATTAACAGGTTTGCAAATAGTGAGTGTTATGAATGGGAGCAATATAGTACATAAGTGATTCTCTGAAGAGAAAGGGGATGTTAAAAAATCAGCAAATAAATAACATCCAAGTCAGCCAGAGTGTTCTCAACGTGTGAATTAGCTTGGTTTACCTCTTAACAATAAGCAGAGAGTGAATATCAGGAGTCTTGGAGAAGTCACCAAGAACCAAGTGATGGTTAAAAATGTGAGAGTAGGTAAGATAAACTGAGGAGAACGAATAGACTATTAGACCAAAAACAGAACTGCATTCCCTACACTTGGTCAACTAGGTACTAAATTTTCCGACTTCTCTTTTTCCTTTGCTGACCATTATAGCAGTGGTTCTCAGCTCTGGCCACACACTGGAATCACTGAAGAAATATATCTACACCTTCTCTCTGAATCAATTGTGCTAGAATCTGATTGGTAGTATACCTTAAAAGTTATTCAGGTGATTTTAATATGCCACAAAAATTGAAAACTCTCAATTTATGGGGCTAGTTTGGAAGCTAGGGTGCATAAAAGAGCATTAAGAGATTGATTATGAAGGCATGGGGAGAATAAAGTTAGTGTGATACCACAGAAGCCAAAGGAATACCACTTTTCAAAGAAAAAGTACTTACTAGCATCACATTTATCTGGGAATACCGACAATATAAGGATGAATATGATCCATTGAATTTAACAATCAAATATTTATTTGTGATCTTAGCAAAAATCTGTTTTATGACAGAGTATTGGTAGTGGGAGATTGGGGATAAACTAGATGGGGTAGATGTTAGATTTATTGAGATCTAAAATGTTATTAATTTTTAAAACCATTTAGTATTTTTTATCACTTCATCAGATCTTGTGCTGAAATGTATACCTGTATTTGTTATATAATTTTTTTTCATTTTAAATGAAAATTAAATTTTACTTTTGAAACAAACTTACACATGTATTGATAAGATTTAGGTTTACATTAAAAAACTAGAAACAAGGTTACTGTGTAGTCTCTACTTCATTATTCTTTGACAACTAGAAAATAAATTGAATACAGACCATTTATATCCTGTTTCTATGCAGAATTGTTCTAAGCAAGCATTGATGATGTTCTTATAGAAATTTCAATCATATTTCCTTGTCTGTTCTCCTAAAGCAATGCAATCACCTCTACTGCACGTTTCTTCATTGGTGATCTCTACAAGACAGTACAAGATAAGGTCAATTGCAATTGTTTTTATGAGAACATGAATATAACATATTTTCTTTAGGTTATAATAACAGAGAAGTTAAAACAAGCAATTTTATGCAGCAATAACTTTCTCTCGGTATTTTTAAGTCCATGTCAACAATTCACAGACATGCTAATGTTGGGAGCTAAGCACACACAACAATCTGCTTATTTACTGTACTTTAATTCAGGAATAAATGATTGGGAACTTATATATTCAAGTACACTATATCAGTCTACTGTGAGACAACCTATGACGTGTTCATCCTACTGTTTTAGGTACTTAAAATTTCCTAGAAAATTAAATGCTTTTATAATTAAAGTGAAATGTTATTTCTAATTAATCTGTTTGATTATTATTTTGTTTCTTTCATGTGGGCTCATTGATATATTAGTATTTTCCTAAACATGATTAAGAAATTGTAAGATGTGCTTCCTCTCCTCTCAGAATTCAACCTACTGGCCCAGAGGCCAAAGGCAGCCAGATTAATCTATAAATGAACATACTCCTGATTTCTGAATTTTTATTACATACCTTTGGACATACCTGTTCTGTGTATTAAAATTTGAAATTTACTGCAGGTAGGCCTATCCTGGTGCCCATTAAGATGACAAAGGTGGAAGGTGAAGAAACAAAGAAAACAAGAGGATAATGGGCACGTTCTCTGATTATTCATTAGTATGTTTTACTTACATTAAAATATACACCCAGATACTTTGAACCTAACATAGTGCCTCACTTCTTCCAGGAAAAATTTTAAGATTATGGTCAGTGTCAACTCTCTTAATGATATATATGTTATAAAGTGTTAAAATACTATAGGAATTGTAACTGTATTTTCCTTTCAGAAAAATCAATTTTTTTTCAGCATTTAGCCTAAAATTTAATACAGTATATGCTCTTGATAATGGCTTGGTGAAAATGTTAAATATCCAAAAAAATTTTTTTCAGTGTATTCTACCCAAAGCCATCTCTGAAGTTTGAAATTAGAGGGCTGAAGAAAATAGAAATTATTCCACATCACTGTAAATGAGATTCCATTAAAGCTGAGTTATTTGCTGAGCAACTCAAATGTCCTTTGTATCAGTAATGTTTAGGCTTGACAAGGAAAGAATAATGCCAAATTTATATAAAAAAACTAAATATAATTATATGCCATTATTCTTAAACTTAGGTCCATTGTACTTGCATTTGACTGTTACCTCTTTATCATTATTAACAAATCATAATTTGTTCCACTCCATCCTAGCTAGATAAAGGGCAGAATTCCTAAATACTACTAGCAGAAACAAAGGAAAAATAGAATGATAATTACAGCCTCTTGTTTCAGCTTCACATATCTTTTTATGAAAAGATACTCTCTAATAATACCCTCTGAAAGACAGGAGAAAAGAGACTTCAGTGAATCTTTCTAGATTAACATTAAGTAATTAATTGCTTTTTCAAATTTCTCATGAAGTTACTCAGGGGACCAGATCTTTATGAAGTTTAAAGATTTTTACCCAGTATGAATGAAGAGCATTCTAAGAATTTAAACTGTTTGTTGGGTGAAGGTATATTCTCTTTCCACTTGGGAAGGATTTAGCTTGAGATTTTAGGTTTCCTGGTTTGTTCTATTGTTTGTCTAGCATAGATTAGTATATTGCAAGCAATACTGTACTCTCTGGGAAGTGAACAAGGACTTTTTTATTTCATACATTATTTACAACTCTGCAGTGGTTTCAGAAAGTCAATGTCTATCCTGGGCACAAAGAAATGAAAAACACAAAAACAATATGATTTTTATATGGTTGTTTGGAATGTTAATACTGTTGCACATGGAATTCCTCCTTCTTACACAGTTATAAAACCTATTAGAGCTTTATCAGCTAGATAATTATTAATCAAAGTGTACATGTTTGTCTTGTTTCATAATAAGCTAATAGATTATTGTTAAATATGTCAAATTGCATGAGTAAACAGTATGACTTTGTGTGGATATTCCAGTGTTTTAGTTATATTTGTAACATCATCTTGGTTATATACATCAGTATACTTAATTGACAGAGATCATGAAAAATACTGGTACTTTGTACATAATATTTGCGTACTTAACTTTATCATTGTATCAATATATGGAATCAAATATAAACTTTGAAATTAAAGGCAAAGTGATTTTCTATAAAATTTTTCTGTTATATAGGTTTTATTTTTGTACTCCACATTTAAATGACTCTTGTTCACCTATAGAGAATGTTAAAACAAGCTTACTTAATGGTTCTCCAAATCCCCAACATGGCAGGAACAAAAAGGTGCCTATCCTTAGTGACTGAGTATGACAAATTTGTGACTAATGTGCCAAGATAGAAAAGAAATTTAGGAATGACTTTCCAATATAAGGAGTTTTTAAGAAATTGTAAGAGATAATGACAATATTTTGATTTCATGTGGAGTACAGATTTGGAAAGACAAATGGGAAGAAAAATACCCCATCCACCACTTTTAGTATTTTTTTCAGTTGCCATTAATAGTATTGATCAATTTGCGTAGCTTACTTAAAATTGAAATTTTTTGGCAAGAGCAGATACGAAGCACAAAGAAAGTACTATGGTCAGGTTGAATGCTGTCCACACAGATTCTTTGCATTGTAGATTATTTTTAGCTTTCAATTTCTTTAGTTTTTTTTTCCTCCTTTTTCCCCTTGCTTTGTGGCCTTGGCTTCTTTTTGTATAACTCTCTCACTTCCCTTTTCCTGCTACATAATAATCCTTTTTACCCATTTCTATCCCTCATAAAATTGTTTCTCACCTTCATTATCCCAACCTAATATTCTGCCCATTATTATTGATAGAAAACAGTATGAAAATCACGGAAATGCAGTTGTTTTAGCATTGTGTGAAGGTCTATTTTATTTCTCTTAAGTTTAAGTATTCAATCTTTTTTAGAGGGCATTGGGGGCATACTGATAATGCATACTGTTCCAAATAAATCCTCTCTTACTTTATGCAAAAGTGTTCTGTTCTTGATTGCAAAATGGGGGCAATGAAGGATTTTTAAAGGAGACAGAGCAAAATTCACAGATGGAACTCTTGGTTCCCAGCTCTTTTTAGAATTGTGAGCTCATCACCACTACTTTTTAAAACTGCTTGTGATAGTGAGTAAGGTGTCAGATAGACAATCAGCCTGTTGTATTGCTGTGTTAGTGATTTCATCAATTAGGATAGACAGTTGGAAAATGAGTATATAATTATTTTATTATCAAAAATTATATACTCTTTAAAATAAAAAGACTCAAAGAGGTCAATATCCTTTCATGAAGACCCTCAAGCCAAGTGCACATTTATTTGTAGCTTGACAGGTATGAATACATTTGATGAAAAGGAGAAGGTTGTGAATTTCAATAAGTGCAAGTAGATTTAGTATTTTTAATTTTTGTCTCCATAGATTCATTTAAATAGCAGTTCTTATTGAGCTAGATCATAATTGAGTTGTACCCTAAGTAGAGTTCTTTATTATTAAAGCATATAAAACAAAAAATAAGCATTTTCTTTATAAGATAGTGTATTAATTTTTTTTTGGAGTCTAACTCCAGCAAATGTTAGACTCCATAGAGGGTATGTGTGCTTATCCATTTACCTAGATCAAAGCATAGCACTTGGTAGCATCTTTGATTGATTATGGATTTTGAAAATCAAAGTACGTAAAAATATTTTATTATGCATAACTTCAAACTGCTCCTTAACTGCAACTCATGACCATCAAATATAATTCATTCTCATAATTAATTGGGTTATAAAAGAGAAATTTGAATTTTACAAAAAGGAAAAGAAGCTCCATTTTTAAGTATGATGGCTTGTGACTTCTGTTCTGAGCTCTATATCTAATGTTTGTCCTTGCACATCTGATGATAAAAAGGATAGTAGTTGGGTGGATTTCATCACAGAGTATTAGTTCCTAACAGTGTGCCCAAAGCTACTTTTGTACCAATTAGCTATGACTTTTTTCTTTATCCTTGGGGTATGAGATTATTAGAGGATAACATTTCTGAATTATTTTCTTTCTAATATTAGTTTTAGCAAATTTCATTGCTGAGCTCACTATTTTTTCATAGTTTTTTTTTTTTTCTTTTTGTCTCTTGCTTCCATCTACTAAGCTGCTAAATCTTTCTCTGAGGAATTACATGTGATATTTCTAGAAACATTAGTAGCTTGTGCCCTTTTTTGAATGTCCTAATTCTAAAATATTGCAGCTGCAGTGGCTGTTTTGCTCTGCAGGCAAATTCCAGCTTCAAGGTAGATCCAAATTCTTGTATTTCTGGATTGTGTCTCAGAGATTTTCCATTTCTAAATGCTATAAAAGCTTCAGTGAGGGTTTTAAATGCATTTTGCTTTGTCAACTTATTTCACTTCAGTTGACTATACAGCTTGTAAGAATAGTGGGGACTGGGCAAGGGAGGAAAACTGAGTAATTGTGAGTCAATCCCCCCTAATTGAAAACCATTCCAAAGCTAAGGTTTTGTGAATGCTATGATAGTAATATCAACTTTAGAAATTATGTGCAGTTCTTTAGCTATGTATATACTGTGGAGAAAAACCTCCATGGACCATAAGATATAAAAAAGCAGCTAAAAGAAAAGCATACCTTTTTTTGTCATAGCTTTTATCATAGGAGTGCAATGTGGCCAAAAGTAAGTTGTTTTTTTTTTTAATCTGACTTGCATTTGGGGCAGAGAATGAAAAGGCATGGTTGAGACTCCATGCATTTTCCCTTCCCTCTCTCTCCAAAGCCTGTTTTATATGCCTCTCCTTCTTTTTTTTCTCATAGCACTTATCATTAGGTTTTCAATTAGAATATTCTATTTATGAAATTATCTTTTTTATGTGTGTGTCTTTTTGAAACAGGGTCTCACTATATAGTTAAGGCTTTCCTTGGGCTCACTTTGTAGCTTAGGCTGGTCTCAAATTTGCAATGATCTTCCTACCTCAGCCTCTCGAATGCTGGGATTATAGGATTATACCACCACACCTGGCTATGATCATTCTTTTTGAAGCTCATTTTATAGTGCTATAAGTTTTATTGTGAGAAAGATAATTTTCTAATTTGAAATCTTCACCAATTTTTACTATTATTTGTGTCTATCTGTGTCAGCTATACAAATGATAATATAATAATCACAGGACTGATGACTTAATATAATAGCGATTGTGCTCTAAATATGTTTTAGCTTTTGACAGTGAATGTTTCTCTTGCCTTGGAATCTACTTTGAAAACTCTACTACCCATTTTTGATATTACTTAACCAGAGTTATTAGTCCTTTGACAGTGCCCCATACTATTAAGAGTATCTTTTAATTTCTTAATTTCCTGACCTTTGTTATGTTATTTTTTATTTTGGGATTTTTTTAATACCAGATTTGTTCTTAAAATAGAAAAGCCTCTGCTAATAAGATTTAGTCATATCACCTAAGTACTACAGAGTTGTCCTAGATATAATTGCGAGAGATAAAGAAGGGATCACAGATAATAAATTTGCCCTGCTTTCCCAATGAAGTTATTACTGCAAGCTTTAACTCTCAGCTTTTATTGATAAATATAAATGTGGGTTATGTAAAGAAAGCCTATGCCTATTTATAATAGCATTCAAATCTAGTTTTAGTAATTGTATAGGCCAAACCGCTCTATAAACAGTCCCAAGGCAATTTGAAAACAGTTATTTGTTATTTGTTGCATGATTTTTTTTACTGCATATATATTTATTTTATGATTTTTGTAACTAAATAATAAAATTAAATAATACTTCTAGCTATCATGTGAACAACTTAGCACATAGATACATGTATTTTATTTTGTGAAACAAGGAAGAGACACCCCCCCCCCATAGACTTTCAAAAGGAAGATTGTCAAGGAGAATGGAGGAGGAGGGAAAGCTGGTAGTGTTTTCAATTGGTTACTAGGCTTTTAACAAAACAATTCCCATTATAATCCTAGGAATTTAATCTGAGTAAATCCTCATTTGAGTGATTTACAAGGGAGGGGCATATCTAAATGAGTCACACCATGGCACCCTTCAGAGTACCATTATACTCTAGGCTTCTCTCCCTGTTGTTTATGAAAATATTCAAACATTGTATAATATAGTATGTCATACATTTTACTTACTAAAATTAGTTATGCAATTTCAATTGGCTCTGATATGTATCACATACGGTCATCAGCATTATGTTGCATGGGTAAGACTAAGAAGCAGATGGCCTTTTTTTGTAAGTACTTCTAGCTATTATTAGGATATATGTGAATATCAGCACAAGTTTCTTGAGTTGTGTGGCACCTAGATAAAGGGTAGTAAATAAACATTAGGCTTTTAAAATAAAAACACTGTTATGATGTTCATCAAATTCTACATTGCCTGGAAATAAATAGTGGCAATTGAACCCTTTTATCTCAATAAAATTTAGATATACACACCCATTTGTGAGCACATATAAATCTATGCTTTAATGTTAATGAAAGTTACACATAGCTAACAAGATGTAAAAGTCCACAAAGATACTATAAAATCATTTTGTATAGTTCAGTCTTTACAGTAACCTAGGAACTAATTGCATAGTCCTTACATATATGTCTTCTTTAACCTACAATCTCCTTGTTAAAATGGCTTTATAATCAATAGTTTAGTTAGTTTCTTTTAAAGTAAGAAGGAGTGAGTTTTAACTATAAAAGCCTCTTGAAGAACAAGACTTGCTACCCAGCGTGACTTGGGAGACTGAAACAGGAAGACGGTAAATTTAATCTTAACATGGGCTACATAGAGAGTTCAAGGCCAGGCTGGAATGCATGGTGAGACTCTTGTCTCAAAATGAAATGAAACAAAACAAAACAATAAAACATTCAGTTGGAGTTATTTTGTATGTACATGCCTTAGTTCTTTTGGTATCTGGTAAAGTAATGCCATTCTAATTTTTTTTCCATTTTCTCTTCACAGTGTTTTAGATCAGACTTTCTTTTTGTGCAGTCCCTACTTCACCACAAAATCTGCCCTCATCCCTTCAATTGCATTGTCTGTTTTTTTACCCTTTCCCAGGAGAGTCTGGGATCTTGTGTGTCTCAGAATTTACTGACTGATAGAATTGTAGCCTGTATCTTTTATTAACATACCTACAAATTATGCCTTTCTGTGGTAGTTATGTGATTGATTAGCATCCTTCAACATTATTTCAATCCTGCCCATTTTTAGTGACACCTTCAAGTCAGAAGATAACCCTCTTACACAATGGTCTAGGTCTTTTTAGAAGGAAGTGGTAAAAATGTGTAATTTTTTTTACAAGTGAAAATCTCTAGAAAAATCCATCACTGTTGTTCCCCCTAATCTCCCCCTTAAAAAAGCCCATATTTTGACATTGAAATTTTAGATATCTGTATACTAGTAATACATTTTCCATATTTAAATTAATCCATAAATTAATCACAAATGATGGCACCCTGCTTAATTCCCACAGTGACTGTGAAGATAAAGTGACATGGTGAATATGAAACATCTTAGAACTTTTAAAGTTTATTTATCTAAAAGTCGACCAGAGTTTCATGGTGTTTAAAGATTTCTATTACTATATTTAGTCAATACTATTTAAATTATTTAGTGGCTTTCTAATGCATGCTAAGATAAAATCCAAAATTTTTTTTACAGTTCTCAAAAGACTTCCTCACCAGTTTTAAGGCTGTGAGGAAATGTGATACTCAGCTAAAAGATTGTCATTCTATTAGGAAGAGAAACTGTAAAATACTGTAAGGTTCTAGTATTCAAACAAGGGCTTTTGGTTAAAAAAAGTCAAATAACATATTGATAGTTAACAAAACATGATTCAGAAAACTTTTGTTATTGTTTTGCCATTATTGTGACTATCAGTAAAATGTGATCACTTTCATCTAGATGGTAGAGATATGAATACAGGTATACTATATATAAGTAAGATAATGAACAATTAAAATGTAAACCAGAATTATTTATTAATTATAGTAAATATACTATATTGAGCTTCCAAGAGTCTGCTTATCAGACTCTCAATATAGAATATTCATGATTTCTAAATTAGAAAAATCTTAAAGTATCTCTTCCCCTATACTCCAGGTTCTAAATAGTTATCATGAAACTTACTGCTTCTTTTATTACAGGTTTACAAAGCAATAAAATTATTGTTTGTAACAAGCCTTTATATTCAACTTTAGATTTCCTTTTTGTGTGACTAGGTCTATAATATCAGGACTGCTTTATTTTCCTGACTAACCCATGCAATTGCAGTAAAATTTTGAAAGAAAAATTATTTTGGTTCAAAATCAAGCAGTTGCAGGAGTTTAGTCATTTTTCTCTTATTTTTCAATCTAAGAAAAAATTTAAAAATATTGTACCAATATTTTGCTTTGATAGTTTGGAGTTTCAAATGTTTCACTTATAAGTGGGCTGAAAAAAATGTATATTTAAAAAGAAAGCAATATAGTTAATTGAATATATATCTATGATTTTTTTCAAAGTTTAATAGTATCTCCATAAAAGTTTTCATATTCTGATTTAAGTGTTCATTATTGAGATCAATTTTTAATTGTTGTGATTAAAGAGGCAATAGCCATCATAGTTGTGTTAGAAGTAGAAACAGTATTAGTATTTTAGCTTTCTTTTTGCTTTCATGAAACCCATGAACAGAAACTGTGTCTAGGTGTTGTCCTCAAATGACAAATTCAGCATGGTATGAAAAAGTGACATTATGATTTTATTAAGGTCATTCAGAGTCAGGCCATCCTGAGAAATAAGTCTGAGTTGATTCTTAGTCTCAATTGCTAACACTTACTGTCTTTATGCATTTGACTTTGATGCTTAATATGACTGTGAAAAAGGAATTAACCCACATGAAAAATTACAAGTTGATCAATACTCCCTTGCTAGTATTTTAGAATAGTCTGACTAAAATGATATGGTTTAATTATATTTTCTAAGAAATACAACACAAATTGCAATGGAAATGAACTTCTCGAGTTGGTAATGGCTAAGTTTATTTATGTACCTGGCACAAAGTATGTTGTTATGGTTTATATCTAAATGTCCACCCAAAGCCTCAGATACTCATAGTTCAGGCTTTTGAGAGGTGAATAGATCATGGGAGCTTGAGACTCTTGTGGATTAGTCCATTAATGAGTTTATAGTTGAATTGCTGTTAGGAGGTAGGATCTGGTCAGAGGAGGTGGGTCATTGAGGGTGTGGCCAGGAAGGCTATATTTCTCCCCACAAACTCTCTACTTCCTACCACCAAGCTAAGAGCTCTGTTTCTGCAGTGCCCCATTGCCATGCCACCCTCCCTTGGAACCAGTAAACTATGGACTAAAAGATCTAAAAACTGTGGATGTTGGGTATTGTGTCTCAGTGATGAGAAAATGACTAAGAAATACGTCTTCAGTAAAGACTGGTGGAGAGAATTAGTTATCCAATTAAATGTGTGCCCTGTTGTATCAACTACATGTCCTTCTTGTCTCCCCTTTTTTCCTTGACTAAATAATGTGAAATATATTATTATCATATACTTTTTTCTCTTTTAAAATATTGTATTTTACAGAAGGAAATATATGATTATTGTATAAAACTTAGACAGAAATTTTAAAGACAGAAAAATATCTATAGTCTCAATATCCAGACGCAATCGCCATTAATATTTTTGTTTACTTCTCTCTACCTTATATTTGTATGCATATTTCATAGTGTTAATATTGTACTATATATGCAGTTGTGTATCCTACATTTTTGCTTACACTTAACTTTATAAACATTTTTATATTAATAGATCTCTTTAAACATTTCTTTTTAATGGTTTCATTTTTTATAAAATGAATGTATGATATTCCATCAGCCCCTTACATTTAACATTGAATTTGTTTCAACTTTTTTGTTACTGTACATGATGTTGTAATAAACATTTTCCACATAAAATTCATAGTTATAAATCAATACAATTCAATTTTTGAAGGTATTCAGAAAGCAAATGGCAAATGAAGTAAAATATAAATTGTTTACTACTTACCAGTTAGTTACAAAGCATGATTTACCTGGGTCAACTCAAAGCATAAAATCTTCTATATACACAGAGTCTGCCATAAAATACATACATCAGGAAAAGGAAAACTTATATAAATATTTTAATACTAAATTTATCGAGACATCATGAGATTAATACAAGTTACTTTTGACCTCTACAATTAGAGATACTCAAAGTGGTGGCCATTAGCTTCCAGACATTTACTAGTGTGGCAAACTGCTGAAGTGTTTATACATTTTTTGCCAGTTTCAATCTTTGTCTCTCTGTCTCTCTCTCTGTTTCTCTTTCTCTCTCTGTCTTTCTGTGTCTCTCTCTAGGTTTCACCCTATACATACACATGTGTGTGTACATTTTTAAAGAATCATTTTTGGTATTCATAATAGCCAAATTACAAAGTACAAATTAGTACAAAGAACTGTATAGTATGGAAAAGAGCTCCACAATAAATTAACTATTAGGATGAGCCATATGAAATTATAGATTTTTGACCTATAAAAATTCATTTCATATTATTCAACCTAGGATACTATATTATTTTTAAGGATTATAATACTGCAGCAAGTACACTGTGGTACAGGAATGCAGATGTATAAGTGATTAGTTTTTCTAAAGAGCCATAATACAGATTATTACAGTTTATCCAGTAAAAATAAGCTTAAATGAAAGTCTTTTCTATCTAGTGTACATCAGAAAGATGCCAGGCCAGACCCATGCATTAGTTTTGTAATATTTGGCATTGTAGCACAGTAATCCGTTACCCCTCCAAAATTTATTCCAACAACCCTACCTATCAGCAAATGTCATTCATGTCTTCTAAATGTGACTATAAACTTATAACTAAGCAAAAACTAAAATATTGCTTAATGCACAAAAGGAATGTGACCGAATCTCTAAGCAATAGCTTAGATTGGGTTTTCTTTGGAAGAGGGGCTTCTGGGTCGTTTGCTGAAAATTTCTTTACTCTTATTTTATTTTTTGTTCACTTGGTTGTGGTTTTGACTTTTTTGAGATGAAGACTTACTGTGCAATTTAGGCTGGTCTTGAACTCACTATATAGCCCAGGTTGACCTCGAATTTGTGGTAGTCTTCTTGCTTTAGCCTCCCCAGTCCCGGGATTAATGTGTGCACCAGCATGCCTGCCTCATTTACTCTTATTTTATAGACAGTAGTAACAAATTTGACATCCTAGTTATTTTTTCCCTTCACAGAGGAAAAAACAGCATATTAGTATTGGAAAGTAGAGAGCTATTTTATGACCCACAATGATAACTAATATCCTCATTACAGTGGAGAAGATGAACTTATTGTTGAATACATCTTAATAAAAGTATAGGATTCAAAAAGTTTATAATTGGTCTCATCTATGTGAAATATATATATATATATATATATATATATATATATATATGTGTGTGTGTGTGTGTATATATGTATATATATATATATAATATGTAATTGCTTATAAAATTTTTGAATAAAGCTGGACATGGTGTCACCTGCCTGTAAATCCAGTTCTCCGAGAATCTGAGGAAGGAGGATTGCAAGTTCTAGCTAAATCTGTGTAACTTTGTGCTAAAGTTACTTATGTAAGTTAGCTAAACCTTTTCTCAAAATAAAACATGAGGGCGGGGGCAAGGCCCTGAGTTCAATTCTCAATTATCCCCCCACCCACACACACATAAAATAAATAAATAAAACATGAACAGGGCTAGGAATATAGGTTGATGTGAAAGTTCTGGGTTCAATTCCCAGTGCCCTTCCCCCAATTGGAATGAAACACACCAAAATATTAATGGTTTTCAGATACATCATTGTATGCCATATGTATCTTGGACTGGGAACACAGCCCAGGATTTGGTATTCATAATAATTATATGAATCAGCAAAAATATATTATCTTTATGAATGTAGCAAAGTATAGTTTTGAAATATTTGTATACAAAATAACTATGAAAAAATATTGCCATTTGAGATGTGTAAGCCCTCAATTATCCAGATCAACATATTGTCTGAGGTTTCTCGATAGCAGAGAATTATTTTAGGTTTTGTTATTTTAAAATGAAGTTATGCTGCAGCTATTTGTCCTACTGAATTATACAATATTATTAGATCTAAGCTTCCTCTTCTAAGGGTCCATAGCTTATTCCCACATGACCATGGAAACATATGTCTGATTGTCTATATTCTTTTTATGAATACCCAGCTATTTGTTAAAATATATCTTCTTTTCTCAAGTGTGAGATTATTATTTTTTTTGCTACTTGATGCTGCCTTCTTTGGTTGACCTTGATTTTTTTTCAGACTTTTATACAGTAAGAGGAGAAATATGTTTCCAAACTATTGAATGTGTTAGAATTAAATTATCAATTATTTAGGCTATTGAGCAAGTTACCTGAGAAAATGTATGCAACAAGAGATTATATTTACAATTATGTTTTTGTTAATAGTGTTATGATTGAAGCGCAGTTGCTATTCATTCTTCTCTGAAAAATAAAATTCAAACAGTAATGACAAAACCAAATAAATACTAAAAATGAATTCATTTGTCTTGTGGAAGAATCTCAAAAATATTATCTTTATCTTTTATGTACATACTATGGTTGTGGCATTGGTTACATCTTTATCACTAGTTAATAATATCTTTATTCATTTTTCACTGAATTGCTTACATTGGTAGTTGTTTAAGATTGTCTTTTTTATTTTTTTCTCTTTCTGCAATACCTATCAATATCACTAAGTGACTGTATCTGCAAATTTTCTGTTTCTTTGTGTCCATTCCTGAGGCAATCTTTGTGCTCTTCATGTCCCTCTTTCAGAACCATGCTTTTTTTCTTAATATCTTGCTTTATACTGATTTCTTTTTTCTGTAGAAATGCTCAGGTCCTCCTTGAACTTAAAAACAAACACTAAGGATAAGTATACCAAACAAAAACACCCCCGAGCTACTATCCTCTATCTAGCTGAAGAGAAAAGTTTGAATGCACTAAAAAAAAGAAGAAAGAGATATATGTATCTCTATGTATTCAAATGTCTAAATTTGCATACACTAACATTTATAGTGAATTTCAGATGGATGTTTGGGCTGAGCCTCTTTACATTTGTGGATTGGTTGGAATTGCTGCAAGATAAAGTGGCCCCATAGCTTAGACTTCAGGCAGGTCAATAGCACATCATGAGGAGAGCACTTCATGAGCCAGGAAGTACTTAAGAAAGAACTGACTGGTTTCCTATAGTCATCTTTAAAGGTATATACTCAGTGACCTAAGGAACTCCCACTAGGCCTTATTTTCTAAAGATCCTACAACCTCCCATTAGCACCAGCCTGGAGGCCAATTCTCTAACACATGGAACTTTGGGGGACCCTTCAAATATAGCACTACCTCATGGATTGTCATGAAGATTAAGTGAATGAATACCTATGAAGTATTTAAAATGGTACACAGCTCACAATAAGCACTTTGCACTAACAATTTGTTATTGCTGTTATTAATTATTATCAATTGTTTTATTACTTGGTGTTAAAAAGCACTAAAGAGAGAGACTGAAGGTTTTGAAAGAGGGAGAGAATATTGTAGGAAGATCAACCTTTAGAAGAGGAGCAAAAGAGATCTGTCTCTACCACAAAAATAATTAGGATAGAAGATAATCAGTGTCTAGAAGAAGGCAAATAATGAAACTAGGCAGAGAGTCTCAGTTTTACAGTAAGATTGAAATAAAGATCATCCTGGGAGAATGAGGAAATAAAGATAGAATTAGAAACTGGGTAAGTTTGAACATACTTTGAAGCAACCCAGGAAACAGAATAAGCATAGCCATATTGGGTTTCATCAGTTTTTGACCACAGCTTCATTCCTCATAGCTAAAGAAATTATATGGGAGTGGTAAATCCCATGTTTTTGGAACATCCTAGTAAGGGCAGTGAGTCTGGGCATGGTTGATTAGTATGGCTGTGATAAAATAGAAGAGAAAGAGCTTTAATCAGACAATTGAGAAGCTTGGGTTAATTTTTCACCTCTACTACATCTAGTCTACACCTAGTTTTTATGACCTCAAATAGGTCACTTAACCTGTAGATATCAGTTAATTGACTTGTGAAAGAAGAGAACCATATTGGTTCTCTAATATTCCTTTCAATTTAAAAACTTTATGACCCCAAAGGACTGATATAGAATTTAGGTGAACAACAAAAGAGGTGATTGAAATGCCAGGATTAGGAGGTGATGGGAAGGCCCAGGAGGGTGGGATGCAGGTTCAATGAAAGTAAAGCTAGAGGAGGAACTCATGACATTCAGGCTCAATGTCTCAGTCTTTCCTGGCTTGGAATTTTTTCTACATATCCTCTCCCCCACAAAAAAAGGATTAATTTGTCTTTTCTGTAGCAGATAATAGAGATATTGTGAATTTAAAAGGCTAGTTTTGACACATAAAATTAAATATTTTTAATTTTAGTTTTGCATATCTAAGCAGTTCATTAACACATCTGAAATAAGTAGTTTATTTGTAGGGTGTAATTTTTCTGCTTTTAAGCTTAAAATAACAAAAGACTATTTTATTCTTTCCTGTGCCTATCATGACATTACACTTTGGAGCAGCTAAGTAGGCAGCTTGTATATGCTGTTACAGAACTGTTTAATCCATAATTCAGCAGGTTCTTGGCTTCTAAGTTGCCTAATTGACAAGCCTGTAGAAAGTAGATGGAACTAATTAGCACTCAGCATTATAAAATAGGAAGAATTAAATAAAGCAGCTTCAATATTAAACTCAGACCCCTATGAAGATATTTCCTTTAGTTATGGGGATTTTGAAATGATAGACAGACTAAACCAAAACTCATAATCCTATTATAGTCTCCTGCACCCACCTAATAAGCTTCAAGAGCTGTTGCCTTAGAGTCTGGGATGTTGCCATCTTCCTCTAGGCTTTTCAGTGTATAGCTTATAAATTCTTTACTGTTTCCACTAAATACTTTGTTATTTAAAATAGCATAAGGGATGTTACATGACTATATATACATATTGATGCATTTTGAGCATAATAATACCCTTGGCCTGTAGGGAACTTCATATTAATAATAATTTCAGAAAAATGCTTTTTAAGAAAAAAGCTTCAGGCTTAGCTCTAATGAGGCATTTGAAAAAAAAGTTTGGGGTACGTTTGTGTGCGTAATGAAACTGTTGAACGCTTTGGGGCATTATGAACTGTGGTGTACTAATAAATGTTCTTTCCATTTCAGTGTTCCAGCAGACATTTTTGTACTCCATGTACCCTTACAAAATGCCTTTAGCTCACATTGCTTTTTAAATATTTCTGTTTCCTGACATTTGCTTTTGGAGGTGGGGGTGCAATAGGGTGAATCTGATGGAGAAAGGAGGACAATTCAAAAAAGCAGACAAACTTGGTAGCTTAGAATAATGAGCCCATTTTCAGCTGAGCTGTGTGGTTCATATGATTTAATTAACCCCTTACAAGCATTTGTCTGACAATCCTAATTCTCATTAAGTTCAATGAGTTTTATAATTATCATTTAACTAAATAGCACTAAAAACTGTTTATATCCTACCATTAAGGATGTTTTATAGAATTCTCATCCTATAAATCATCTGAAGTTGTTTACAATTTGCAGTAGTCTTATTTTTCTGCTTTGTGCTCAAGTGGCTGTTACGCTGTTTAAAAAAGTATTTTCTTGATGCTAATTATAGAATATGCTCTAGAGTTTGGCTAGCCTTATCAGGGTAAAGGACCTTAGCAAAGAACATTTTCATATTTTAATTGGAAGAGTGGAGGCTTAAACTATTATTTATCATGTTAAACAAAATGAATCCAATAATGCTAAATTGATATAGAATGATTAATTACTCTTTCTTAAGACCTATACTATTTAGTTCCTCTTGATAAGATAGTGATAAGGCACTTTTATCCAGAACAACAGAAATAAGGATAATACATTGACAATGCTGGAAAAACATTTTGAGAATACTAGAAAAATATGTTTGCAGTGGGAACATCTGGGACACCCTCTATCTGTAGACATAATTGTTTTTAATGTTTTTACTAAAAGTTAAGTTAATATTAATAAACATTTAATTTAATTAAGCCTCCTCTGAATGCAATGGACAAAAGTCTAGTTAAATCAAGTGTTTATTGAAGAGATACAGAGAGGCTGAAGGGACTTCAGGGCAAGACTAGGCCTAGGTCCCTGGAAATGCGACCTGTGCTCTCCGTTCGAGGTTGCCAGGCATTCATGGCATGAAGCCTAATGTTTGAGGGAACGCTTTACTTATCTTGGACTAACTGCCCTTGTTACCTTTGTTTGGCTCCCAATTGCATGTTTTTATGAGAAGAATGTTACTTGTTATTTTTTGGTTTTTTGTTTGCTACAGACCAAAAGGCTCCCTTTTAGGTCATGTTCCTCATCTAGTTCAATCGGCTGTTACTGTTTGTGTTGTAAGTAGCTAATTTTCACAGCCCTATGAGACAGGGTAAGTAATACTACTGCATACTCCATTTTATAAAGGAGAAAGTTGAGACAAGAATAATTAAGTAACATTTCCTAGATTATTCTATAACTTCAGGCTCTATCCTTTGCACCAGGACATCCTATTGACAGGTGCTAGTCTTTGACATATCCCAATATGAACGACTTGGAGTAAATTGTGTAACCTTTCTGTATATCTAGCCATTCCATGAACAGTTTAAAAGTGATTCTTCTAATGTTTAAATGGGCAACAGAAGGGAGGAATAAAAGCAGAATAACACATTATCATCGGGTTGTGCGATACAAGGAATAGAAGTCTACTCAGTGTGTAGGGAGGCTCAATTCAAATTGAGTGAAGGAGGATTTATTCAAGTATGTGAGAGGCAAACCTTTGGACAAGAAAGGATAAGAAACATTAGCCAGACCATAGAGTGTCTTGAACTGGAGGACACTCCACTCTTATGCACTTTCTCTGTGGGCTCCAAAATTGAAAACTTAGAAATATAACTTGCTTTTTTTTGTCCCATCATCTCATTACTGACTCTTCTTTTTTGTCCATGAGTTGCCTGGGTTTGAACATGACTGTCACAGCTGTAATGCAATCAAACCCTTATGTCAGGTACCCACCTTATTGCGATATTGATCTCTATGAGTTCATATTCTTGTGACAGAGTCTGACTGACCTAGTCTAGTCCACAAATTTTTTCTCCTTGGATCAGGTTTCCAACATGAATCAGTCAGTGAAGGCACATGGAGCATAAAACTATTATACTTTCAAGGACTGTTAAAAAAAAAAGAAGAGACCCTTTAAAAGAGGTATGAGAGGAGGCCAGGGATTTAGCTCAGTGGCATAAGCGTTTACTTGGCAAGAGTGAGGTTGTGAGTTTAATCCCCAGTACCAAAAAAAAAAAAAAAAAGGTATGAGAATGACAGATAAATGTATTATGTTTGCTATACCCATACACATTGTGTATTTCTCCAAAGATTATTATTTTGGCTTCACAGATAATACCTTAAGCACATTAATGTATGCCAACTATAGTATTAGAACAGTATTAGATGCTCCAAGTCCTCTATTTTCTAATCTGTAATGAATTTCCTGTTTTGTTTTAGACTTCTCATAGTATGCATTTACCTATACTTTCCTGAATATACTCTATTGTTTATATTACCAAACCAACCAGAATTTATCCAAAGACATGTTCTACAGTACCTTGAATTTGACCTAGAGAAGAGATTGAGTAGAGTATCAATCATTTCTTCAGTATTACATCTGGTATTTAACCAAATATTAGTACCTCACAGTTGGTAACCAAGTTGATTTATCCTATTTTGCTTTGAAATATTTGTCTGCTTTTTAAAAAATCAGATCTGTCTAAAGTGAAAAATTTACTCTCATTGAAACTAATAAAAAGAATATGAGGCCAACTCTAAAGATATTTGTCTTAGTTAATTTTTCTCTCTTTGCTGAGACAAAATACCTGATGCACAAATTGAAGGAAAGAAAGGTTTATTTAACTTACAGTTTGTGGAGGTTTCAGTCCATACTCAGCAGACTCCAAGGCAGGGTATCTGAGGGGCAACCATTCATGGTACAGAAAACAGCAAGAGCAAAAAGGGCAAAAGAGGAAAGCATGCCTCAGTCCCTCCCTTATATTGTATGTCAGCTACCTGCCCCTGGGTGGGTATAGCACTCATACCATCAATCCCAGCACTAGACAATGAACCAATAACAAACACTATACTCAGTCAACTCCATGACTACATGAGACTTGGGGGGGGGCATCCAAACACAAAACATAGCAATGTCCAAAGAAATGCTTCATAAAACTGTCACAGAATGATAAAATCATTACTAAGGTCTTTAGTGCCCAAACAACTACTTTGAAGGAGACAGATATTATTTACTAACACATATATGTTGTTTAAAAAATTTGTTCAAATTCTATACAGTAGCTAAACTATTTAAAAGGCTGAAAGATACAAATGCCTAGGTAAATGTATAGTCAACCAGTTGAAAAACCTAAAAATGTGAGGTGTGATGGTGCACATGTGTAATCCCAGCACTCAGGAGGCTGAGGCAAGTGGATGGACACAAAGTGGGCTTCTTAGAGTTACCTGCCCTCACTCTATAGATTCATTCCTCCACTCTTATGCCATGAACCATGAGCTGGAAAGAAAGTGCACTTTTACCCTTCCTTTGTCTGCACTGTGGTCTCTCTTCACTTTCTCTGTGGGCTCCAATATTTCCTTTGGATCCTTCCTGGATCCCAAGGATTCACCTCCCTCCTTTTCTTCCCCAAGTTGTTATTTTCAGTGTGTAGATTCCAAATCTCAGAGAAGTTGATTTGTTACTATTACTGCTCTGCCATCTTCCCAAAAGTCTAAAAGTCTATATAAACAATAGAATTTGATGAACATACCCTTTATCTCAAATTTAAAGTAGTAAATGTCTTACTTAATTTGAGAATGACATTTGATGAGTCAAACATAGAAAGTAGTTTCAGAAGTTTAAAATGTTAGCTATAGCTTCCATGTACCAAACTAATAAACCACTGTGATCCTCATTTAATTCCAAGGTAAGTCACTTGCTGTTTCTAGAAAACTAGTCATATATACTAATTTCTTTTGGCTGGTGTTGCAAGAAGATTTTAAATAAATATATAAATATATAAATGTATTTCCCTCTTTCTAATATGTGCTTTCAACACTTTTCCTGTGGAACTGTGCTTTAAAACTTAAAATATGCAATGCAGAAGCATACTCTAAATGCAATGAAGGATTTTCTTTTGTACAGGTCCTATTTTTTTGGTGTTAATTACAATCTTGACTCATTTTTATCTGTCCTTATGTTTAATCTTCCCTGTTATATTTTATAATCTGGCCTTAATAGCTAAAGAAGAAACAAAAATTCAAGTAACCATAAAAGGAACAGTAGATCTAAAAAAAAAAACTTTAAAATAACTCTATGGGAGAAAAAGGACAAAATTTGCATATATACTTGTATCCATATTTAGTTTTCATGTGGTACAATCTGCCACTTTGGAAAATCATAGCAGAGACCCTGTATTTCCTATGAAGATGTGTCATTAAATGTTTAATCTACACATGGAAGAAGGTGATTTTTACTAATTTGTGGAGGGACTCTAAAAATCTGTTTGATAATATTCCTTTTGAGATTGGCCTGGAATAAATGCTGTTAGTGGCATCTGGAAATCATACTACTTTGTTCAGATCACTGGAGCTTAGGGTTGATGCTTATAGTAAAACTTAATTTACTCATCAGGGAATATGCAAAAGCTCCAGGCTAAATGTTCATTAGGTTAATCTGTAAGAACTGTCAATTAAACTAGCTGTCAGGGGAATATGCTTTTTAAAAAACAGAAACATAATTTTCTCACTTTGAATCATTCCACGATGTATTCCTACTGCCATTACGTTCTCAACATCCGAGATACTTCTTATTAGAGATTAGAACACTAGGCCGTTATAACGGTGTGAATATCAGCTTGGTCTCTATCTCTTATGAGCATGGCTCCTGCATCCCATTTTAGGATGACTAGGATAGAATAATTATCAGAGTACACAGGTCTGTAAGAAGGTAGGAACCTGTGTATTACTAATCAGCCTCTTTTCACAGTGACAGAAACATAAGCGATGTTTAGATATTTGTTGATCATAGCTGAACACCAAAAGAAACCATGATGCAGTTCTAGTATATATGTGAACTTTACCACCCCAACTCAAATCTTTCTCAGAGTAACAAAATTTGTCAAAATAATTTCTGATACCATGTCATATTTCATGTTTTATTTATTCATCAAGCCTATCTTAAGTTTGATTTTGTTTTGTCTATTGATTGAGCATAAATAGAGTACTTCAAAGGATTTTGAGAAATAAATAGTATTATTTGTACAGAAACCAAGATTTGGAGGTACATAATTAGGTATTATATGAACATTTTAACACTAACACTTTAGTTAATATTTATTAACTATTTAGAAGACTGTGATACTGAGAGTATATTCATGTGACATGTCACTAAATCAAAATGCAGGTTTTCTGTTGTTCATACCTGCTATAATTGAAAAAGCCTGAGAAGTGGCACAATTTACCTCATTAAATGTGTAAGAATCCCTGATTAGGTGACTAAAATAAAGTTTAATTATGAAGCCATCAAGTTGGTGATGGTGTACAGGCTCAAATTATTAGCATCAATAGAATGTGAAAATATAACAAAATTATACAGATTTAACTCTGCCACCAGATTAAGTTGTAGTTTGCTTATGAACCTATTATTTACTTCTAATAGTTTGAGTCAATTACTCCTTTATAAAACAATACACTTCCCACAGTGGAGATGTAGAAAATCTGTGCTGTTAAACATCAGCTGATTTTATTTTCAGGCCACATCCATTAAGACAAACATCATGAAAAGACCACTGACCAAAATCTTGATTCCCTGGCTTACACCTGGGAGAAAAATAAACTTATGTTTAATGGAGTAGACTGTCTAAATCCCTGTTTCATGAAGAGTACACATTTATGAATATGTATTCATCCCTGAATTCATTAGATTCTGATATTGAAGGACATTCATATCATAGAAAATATTGTGTACTCATTAACTTATTACTTTTCAAAGACACAAGAATGCAGCTTGAGCTGGAGTGTTGGCAATAATCAATTTATTCCTTTATATGTGACAAATTCATCATGACTTTAAGATAACCAATGAAATACAGATGTATATTATCTGTAGTCTAATTTGTTGAAATTTTTATTTCAAGTTATTTAGTAATGTAGGGTGCAGAATAATATTTACATATTTCAGAGGATTTTTCTATTCTTTTCTGCACTAGTACATTTTTCCTGTGCAGTGAAAGGTAATCAAATGTCAGCTACAGAAATGACTTTAGTGCAATTTTAAAGTGGATTGTTGATTGTACAACACAAATTTTAAGATAATCAAATGGCAAGAGTTTTCAGAAACATGTATTTCACCAAATCTCCTGTCTTTCTGCCTAAGGCTTTCTGGTAACATGTATGCTTTATCCCCCTTAATATTGATTTCATGATAGTTAACCAAATATATGCTTGAGAAGAAAATGCAGACTTGGGATGAAAACAAATATATTCTACAAAGTATATTTCTAGCTTCTTTTCATCTGAAACTAGATTCCTACTATGTGTGCAGAAAATTCTGCAAAGCGCTAAGTAAGGATATGAATGACCTAGGCATGATCCTTATCCTCTGAATATTTTTAATGTATACAATTCATTATATTTATGCAAAAACAAAAGCTATAACAGAAACCATTTTTACCATATATATTCCACATAAGCATGTAATATATATGTAATATATAATTACCTAATGTTTATATTAAATCAACATCTTTAAGAACCTCACTAATATGAAACATCCAGAAATATCTGGGGCATTTTAACACAGTGATTGCAAATAACTGCCATAGTATTTCCTTTTTCCTACTTTTGCATATATGGAGTTTTGTATTCTGGTCATTTAAGCTTTCCTTTGTAGAATCTCAATCCTTAAGAAAAATGTGATTTTTTAACCTATTGATATTCTTTTATTAGAATATTTTAGGAATTCTGTGAATTGTATATGTGGGAGTATAAACTTATTTTTATTATTAATCCATTCAGAAATTATTTATCAGGAGGTAGCACTACAATATGTTCATTTAGTAAGCCAGGATAGAATATTTGGAGATAATGCAACATAATGAAGATTTCCAGCCTGTTTTAAACAATCATGCAACAGCCTCAGCTCCAAAGTTTGCAAAATAGGCTATAAATAGAACTGCAGGAAGCACTCCTAGACCATGAGACTGGATATGCTTGTTCTAGCTTAGAAAGGCTTCCAAATTTATTATTTACTAAGGAAATCTCATTTTTAATACTATATAGAAAAGCATGAATAAATATTATTAATAAGTGACAATATCATTATTTCAGCATTTCAAGGGTGTGGGAGTGAGCTTGGAAATGAACTGAGAAATGAGAGAGAATATTTAACTATTGTAGAAGATAGAGACATTGTTAGGAAAATTATATTTTCCTCTAGTTTTTCTTACCAGTGATTTGCCCTCTCAACAAGAACTTTGCCTTTGAAGGTGTGACTGAAAGTAAAGACTGAAAGTAGATAATGCAGATTGAAGAAGAAGTGGAGGTTCAAGAAATGCCTCCTCTGGTAGAGCTGGTTGAAAACACTGACACTCTACCCATAATAACCACAGAAGAAAGGTTATTCACATAAGCCTATGCCCTCTTTTTTATATGTACTTTCTTTGCCTGGGAATTTTACCTGAAAGTTATGCCTTTGTCCCACCTGTTCAGGTTCATTATCCCAAATAGTTGAGTTGGATCTTAAATCAAGGAAAGGATAAAGCCATTTAACATTCAATGTCTACTGTTTTCTGTGTTTGCACTAGTAAGTGTCATAGGAACACTAACTCATTGAGCTTTACAACATTCTGAACATTAGGTTTTCTTTTCTCAAGTTTATACATGAAGGAATGGAAGACTAGAGAAGTTAAACAGAATGACCAAGATCACAATTAGTGAATGGCTTAAACAGAATCTGAATACCAGTTTATGTAATTCTAAATCACTTGCTATTTCCTCACAGTGGTGCCTTCTCCTTAAGTGTCTCTTGTTTTTTGTTTGTGTGTTTGCTTGTTTGTTTTGTGGAGGTTGTTGTTGTTGTGATTGTTTGGCATTGGGGATGAAACTCATGACCTAGCGCTTGCCAGACAAGTGCTTATGCCTCTGAGCTATATCCCCAATAGGTGCTTCTCCTTGAGGGCTCACACAAAATGTTCATGAAATTTCTCAGATTTTCCTTAGTCATATTTCTAGGAATACTTGAAGTTTTAATTCTTATTTTAAATATGACTAGTCATATCAAACATTTTTATAGAATTAGTGATTAATTGATGGCAGTATAGACTGGAATACCTATAAGAGTTTTCAAATTATAAAGTTGAAAATTTGTGCTATACTGTAGTCATTATTGATCCTGAACTATCTCATGCAGGTAGATAAAAATCCTATTTTTAAAGATCTCTGGTGAAAATAATACTCCAGGCTTTTCCAGAGTAATTTACCTTACTGCTGAAAAGATTACAGATAGCTATGTGTACATTGTTAGGAAAAATGACATAACAGTTCCAGTGAACCAAAGCAATAAAATAGTATCTTCTAAAATTATAATCTTCAAAGTGTCTTGGAAATTACTTATATAGAAAGTTCAAGTGATTTTGTCACTTCTCTAAGAAAAGCAGTTATATTTGAATATTTAAATGGTCGAGCATTATTTTGCATTCATATTCCTTTTAAGATTTAAAAGACAGATCTCTACCTTAAGAGTAGATTAATGGAATATTGAAAATTGACAAAATTTTAAAAATTATCAGTTGTTTTCAGAGAAATTTACTTTTTAGTGAAAGTCTCCTATCCTATATGTTATTCTGTATTGTAATTGTATGCTTATTTATCCTTCTAACAAGATTGAGCAATAGTAAGCAGGCATTGTATCTTATTCATTACAGTCTCTCAAGTGTTTAGCATAATTCTTGACGCACAGAGAAGTGATCAATTATTACATATTGAATTAATTAATTTTTCCAATTGATTCAGCATAGACAGGCTTTTCACCTACTTTTCCACAAATGCAACCTGATAATTCACATTTCTCTATCTTGGTGTGTATTCTTTCTTTTACCTGAAGGACTCTTTATGTCCCTTCTCCACTTTGATAAAAACCATTATTTCTTCTGTGCACAATTATTTGCTACATGAATTCTGTGCTGATTATTATAGCTATGCTATGCTTTTCAAGCCCAGATTGTTTTAGGCACTGCAAGGAGTCCCACACACTTTTGCCCTTTGCTATTTGCTGTTTTATATTATTTGCCAGTCCTATTGCTTCTGGTTCTTGTTTCCTCAATTATTATGAAAATTTACTATAGATTTTATACCATTTTCTCTCCCCTTCATAATGTCTTAAACACAGACTAGAAGGGGATATCAAACCAGCCTCTGTGCCAAATATAGCCCAAACTAATTTTTTACATTTTTATATGGTTGGAAAAACAATTAAAAGATGAACAATATTTTGTGACGTGCAATTCAACTTTTCAAAGGTAAGAGTTTGGGGGACATAGCCACATGTATTCATGTACATACTATCTGTGGCAGAATTGATTAATAGTGACAAGGACCATATAGCCTGTAAAACCTAAAATATTTACTGCCTGTCCCTGTAAAACCTAAAATATTTACTGCCTGTCCTTTAGAAACATTTGTGGACTGCTGTACTAGACCATCAGTAAATACTTATTGGTTAAATAATTCATCTTATGACTATTCCTTATGAAATAAGATATTCTGAAAACACTGGCAATTATATTGTTTTATCTAAATAAAGAAAAGTAATAATAAATGTAACCACTAGAACACAAGTTATTCTTGTCTTTCAGTTGGTAAAGTATAAAAATTTTCTTTTTCTCATTTACTGGTAATTTGACTTATTTCCTTCTTTGCAACATATGCAAAATGTCTTCCTGCAAAAATTTTTAAGAACAAGGTAGATGATTATCATTTGGGGATGAACTAGATAACCTTTAGTACGGTGCAGCCAAATGATACCTTGAATCTCCTCTGTATGTAAACTTGCTTTATTAGAAATGAGATATATGATTTGTGAAAATGCAGTCACCTCATCTCCAACAACTCCCTGACGCTCCCCAGCCCTAAGAACATCCTCCTGTCCTCCACTTTTGGTTTATCTAGTTATTTTAATTAAATATGAGATAATTAAAGTTCACAGAGTTTAAACCCCACAGGCTTGATTTAGTGATAAAGATCTGTGGTTTGTCAGCTTTTCAGGGCATAATCCTTGCTGCAACCTTATCTGACAGGTAGTAAGCCTAGCAGGTCTGAGTATGAAAACCACAGTGTGTCATTTTTTACAGGCATGATTTTCTACTTCTCTTCTGAAACATAATTTATAATTGCCCCACAGGAAAAAAAAGGTAGAGATAAATAGGAGGTAAAGGTCCTCTTTTACTTTGGCACAATTAATTCATTTATTTTAAAATTTTATTTTATTTTAAAGAGAGTAAAACTAAACATAACAAAACAGAGCAAAGCAGATCAGAAGAAAACAATGTGACACAGATTTCAAAGCAAGACAACAGATCATCACTGTCTATCATATTGTCTCTTGATTTCTACTAAATAGTTGTCCATATCTTCACACACAATGAATTCATACAAAACAAAATAGTATTAAACTGATCAGAACAGAATGGTGAAGACATTTTAGGCCTTTAAACCAGATATTAGGGAAATCAACAATGCCTGCCATAATGTAATTAATTTAATGTATAGTTGTCAATGAATAAGTCTACAAGGTATATGAGTATATTACAAATGGGGGAAATCCCTCAAATATAGCTTAATTGATTGATTTAAATTATCCCTGTACTCATTAAATATGTAAAGTATGTAAATGTATTCCAACTATCAAAAGGTAGCTTTGTGTCTTTAATTTCTGCATCAGACAAGGCCTGCTCTATTCTATATTTCATTTCCAGAGCAGTAATGCTAATGACAGCTTGAGCATTTGCTATAATGAGGCATCAAGATGTTCTTTTTTATTCATATTTATCTACTTTGACTCATCTGAAATAGAGATCATCTGTGGGTATTATGGAGTGAATAAAAGCATGGACTCTTTCATTAATGTGTTTCCTTGAGCATGCTTAGAATGAACCATCAATCAGTTATTTCAAGAGAATGACTTGTTTCCAGTGCTATATAGGTCATATGCTATCTTGAAATGCTAGTTCAGACTTTAGTTATCATGTTAGCTGAGTAAATATAGTTGCCAAGATGCATCTCTAAGTCAGTGGGGGAAATATTGTGATATTTCTCAAACTGATAACAAAATAGTATTAGTATAGTATTAGTATTATAAACCTAAATTGTATTGTAAACCTAAAGAGAACATGACCCATGTTTTTAAAAGTAAAGCACTGTACACATCATCAGGAAAACATTAGAAATAGTCCTCTGTGCATCATATTATAAGTAAACTTTAGCTCAATTCAGCTCTACTTGTATTGTTAAAAACCAACACATAAATATTTGAGACAAATTTCCTATCTAGGCTTTTCATTCCAAATGAAATGTCTGTATTTTCTCCTTAATTTGAGTTGTTTATAAATGAATTATGTCTTATTAACATAAAGATTAAAAATGTTATGTCCAAATATTGGTTACAGTGAAGAAATACACATTCATAATTAACTATGATGTTTTGATTGCTGACAAATTATAACTTCTTTGCACATGGAATCAAGAGGACTAGCAGTTTCACATGTTAATGGTAGAAAGTGTACATTTGCACTTAACCTGCTTCTCTAACCAAGAGTTTGCAAAATGTACTAGCAAAATTCAGCTTAGACTTGTGTTGGCAAAATAACAAAGGTATAATCATAAACTGAAAGTACTTTGTGTCATCCCTATATATAGTCCTTGCCTGAATCTTATCTAATATTATGAAATTATAAGTTTTCTTGGTCTGAGAACTGAAATTCAATCAATATTTAAGGACTTAAAAGTGCTTTTGTGCGGAACCTGGAGTATGAGATATATTACAAAAAAGCTTGAGCCATCAAATTATTTTTTCACTTGAATAAGTAATATCTTTAAGTATATTTTTCAGATTAAATAATCAATTGTGTTAGAAAGAAAAACTATACAAGTGAGTCAGCTCTACAGTTTTTAGGAAATGAATCAAATAATTACCAAATTAGCTACCATGCAAAATTGAATTCCCTATAAATTTATTATGAAATGTTATATTGATTTGTGTGTGTGTGTTTGAATACTGAAGAAAACTGTGGGAACTATTACAGAGTTTAGATTTAATAAGTAGGTAATAAGTATTTTTCCCATTACAGGGCTTCATGAAGTTTGTAATAAAACAATATAGAGCTCCTCTTCTCAGTTGTATCACAAATGACAAAATCTCATCTCTCTAGGTTTAGAAGTCAGTGCTAAGGAGAAGAGTGACTTGTCTAGGTAGTTATTCATGTGTGAGGTTTTCCAAAGTTAGCTTACACTGTAACTTTCTTATAAGGGTGAATCATTTCATGAGAATAAATTTTTTACTATTGTCACAACTGTGTAAGATCCCCTAGGAAGCATTATGTGCATACACTTAACACATTCCATTCTTCGTTTTTATTACTTGCAAAGCCAAAAATTTATTCCACAGTTAGACACTCATGGACATGAAGTTATAATGCATTATTTGTCAAATTGTATTATTTTTCAAAACACCAAAGAAAGTATGACTTTTTCTGTGTTTTTGAACCTCTGATTATGTAAATTTGTTTATGTTAATCTGTATTTGGTTGCTCTGCAACTCTATTTTCAAGTTGATCATGCTGAAATTTGTGTTAATTCATATCTAGGCATAAGGCTATACTTGAAATCACCTAATTTGAAATTACAGTCCTTAGAGTTAGCTCTGAGAAATGTAATTATGTAAAGAATATTTTGAATGAAATGTTGAATAAATCAGTAGAAACATAGGTAATTTTTCAGTGTACCCCCAAATAGTACATTTATAAAGTTGTAGTTTTTTTACTTTAATTTTAAATCTTCTACATTTTATAATCAAGAAGTTTAGCATTAGTTCCACTAATTTAGATAAATTAGACTCAGTAGATGACAATTAATGCTGTTTGAAAAATAGAAAGATATGTATATTCTTGGATTTTTCCTGTAATTTCTTATCATTTTATCCAGTTTTTGATTGTTTCATTACATCTTTAGTTTTGATGGAATGCAGTTATATCACATTGTTCT
Organism: Hydrochoerus hydrochaeris; assembly: GCA_004027455.1. Lineage (NCBI taxonomy): Eukaryota > Metazoa > Chordata > Mammalia > Rodentia > Hydrochaeridae > Hydrochoerus > Hydrochoerus hydrochaeris. The sequence goes on along the minus strand of PVLA01000967.1, from coordinate 204,207 downwards.
TCAAGTCTGATGGTTGTTTTTGATTGCATTGCTAGTAGTCCTTTTTAATCTATTGAACATTTCTTGTTAAAGAAGAAAGAAGAGCTTTGATATGCAAACTGACTTTTAAGCTATTTCAGGCATTGTTTGTCATTAAAATTAGCAAAGTACCCTCTTTTTCCCCTTTCAAAATCAGTAATATTTTGTATTTCCTTTTTTTACTTTTTTTAAAATTTATTTTAAAGAAGATAAAACAGAATAAAACCAATCAAAACAAACCACTATAAGAGTTACAAGCCTATAAACATTACAAAAACAACATTAATTACCATAATGCCTTTTGATATCTTCAAAATAGCTGCAGATAACTTCAGACATAGTAAAAATCAAACAGAAAAGAATAAAATAAAATAGAAACAATAAAAACAAGATAATGAATGCAATAAAGGACTTCAAAACAAGCCAATAGTAAATCCAAAATTGCTACCATAATATATCTTGCTGTCTTTGAAACAGCTGCTCCTGCCATTAGTTTTGACATAATCAAACAAACAAAAAAAGAAAATAAAACCCAACCCAACAAAACAATGGAAATGATATACAACTCATAAAACAAGACTATAGGGAATCAACTGTGGCTACAACCCTCAGAAGATCACCCGCTAGATATCATACTGTGTACCGCTGTCCTCTGAAACCATGATTAGACCACTGACCATAGACTTGCAATGTTAGCAAAACACCAAAGCACCACAGGCATCCAATTGCATTTCACCTCAATAGCTATCATCACAGCCTGTGTTTCTCCAGATAAGCCAGTCCCTTACAGCCTGGGGAGAAGGGGGGAAAATGAAGACACTGTAGGATGGTACTTCTTGTTTGACAGCCGATGTGTCTGAAGGGGCTGGGATCTGGCTGATCAGTCCTGCAGGGGTCTGCACATGGTGATGGTTCCCAGACTGGGTGTGCTCCCTGATGTGTCCTTTGTTTTCTCTACCCTTGGTTTGTGAATGACACTGACTCATGGGGAGAGGCTAGGGTCTAGTTGTTCCAGTACAGCAGAGGTCCATGCATGGCACTGGTTCCAAGGCTGGGTTTTCCACTGATGTGTCCTTTGTTGTCTCTACCCCAGTCCACAAATGGCCCAGAGTTATACTTCTTACCTGTGCTTTTTCCTCATTCTACTCTTGATCAGTTTCTACAAAGTTAAAATAAAATAACATCACTTAGTGCCTAAAGACATCTAGTCACTTTTTTATATTTCCTTTTTGAAAGAAGAAAGTGAACTATATATTACAATTCTCCTTTATTTAGAGATCTATAAGTCTCTGCCCCTCCCTCTATGAGATCTAGTTTTCCACCATTAGTATGTGAGCATCAGAGAATTGTAGCAGGCAGAACAGCAAAGCAAAGATTGCATGTCTTGCCTTTCTATTAAAACATTCTTTTCCCAGATAACTGAAACTTGAACTAATTCTATACCTGAGGAAGCAAAAGTTAGGGAATCATTTTGCTTTATGGGAAGCCTCAGAGGTCAAAGCACAGGAGAAGATGAAGAGCCTTGGAATGCACCAGAATTACTCGTGACTGCTGGGCATCTATCTAATCTCACTATAGCACATCATCAACATTCAGAGTACACCACATAATTGAAAGCCAAATACTAGCTGAATTTCTTTAAAATTATACCCTTCACTTCTTTCCCTTGCATGTTCCTTGCAACTAAATTTGTGAGCACTGGACAAGTCAGTTAACCTCTCTGAGCCTTAAGGGCCTCATCTATAAAATGAGTGGTTTAGAATATATGATCTTTATGATCTCTTCCATTACAAACATTCTATGCTGTGAAATCTCAATGCTGTAAACTAAATGAAAGTAAGAGCTAATTTTTTTTAACCATTTTTATCTCCCCACAGGGCCTAATGTAACTTTGAGTATACAACCTTATTCCTCCTATATGAAGTAAAGCATAGATTTTGAAGACAGCTCTAATCTGTATTAAATTAGATTAGAAATTAGACATTTCATTTTAGTTCAAAGTTGGGTTATTTTTTAGGTGTATGTGTCATATGAACTTGCTTATTTCCACAGAAAAGCCTTGTGGGAAATAAATCACTGGGATGAAGTTGTTTAATCCCATATAGTGGAACAATAATTATTACCTGTGAAAGTGTTGTGAGTTTAATTATGTCACCCAAAAGTATATTAAAGTTTCTTCAAAATAGTATCATATAAAATAAGTTTTTTTCCTATATTATCAAGTTAAAACATGGTCATTGTGGATTAAGGTGTGCCTTAAATCTAAAGACTAGTATCCTTATAAGAAGGCCATATATCACGGCTTGTGTTAACATGTCTTCCCAAAGCTTCATGCAATCATAAGTGCGGCTTTTTCAGAGGAGGCTAGATCTAGACTATGTGATTGATTCATAGTACAAGTACTATCAGCCTTAAATGCAGGTAGCCTGGATACAATGCTGGTTACTTGTAGTTGGACTTGTTGCTTGCTGCCTTCTTTCTGCAATGGACTATTTCTTATCTGCAAGTTCCCTCCACTTTGCCACTCTGCCTTGGAACCTGCCAGTTATGGACTGAAACCTCCACAAACTGCGAGCCAAAATAACCTTTTGTCCTTTAGCTTTCAGTGTTGGATATTTTGTCTCAGCAATGAGAAAAGTTACTAAGACACCATATTAGATAAAGGGACAGATACACGTAGGAAGAATGGCATGCAACTATGGAAAGATAGATTGGAGTAATGAAGTTGGAACCTGAGGTATCTATGGATTGATGGTAACCAGCAACAGCTGGAGTGAACATTGGAACAATTTTTTCCTTAGGTCTTCCAGAGAGAACAAATTCTGCCAGTACTTTTTTTGAATTCTTACCTTCAGACCTGTGAGAGAATACATTTCTGATGTGTAATTCACCAATGTTTTAATTTTTTTTATTTTAAAAAGAAAAACAGAAAAAAGGATAGAAACGATACAGAATTTCAAAAAATAGTAGGAAACTGACACTAGCTAATATATTGCATATCGTTATCTTGAAAGTAGCTGTTCAGGTTACAAGATTTAGGCGTAAAAATGATCAAACAATCAAACAATGAAAGCATAAACTTTTCTTTTGGATGAACAAATAGAAATCAGTAGTATAGTTATCTATCTTGTGTATATATACATATATGCATATATATGTATATATACATGCACATATATATGTATATTCATCTTTTCCATTCTTCCTATTCTCCTTTCCTTTATCCCAGTTGTTCTTTTTTTGAGCACTTTGTTTCCCTTTCATTATCACAATATCTATTGTACATTTTGGATCTTATTACTCTTTCAGATTTTTTTTTCACGCCAGGGAGACATTATGATATTTACAAATGTGAGTTTGATTTATTTCACTTATAAGTATGGTCTCAAGTTGCCTCCATTTGCCTATAAAAGCCTCAAGATTCTCCTTCTTTATAGCTGGCTAATAGTCCATTGTATAAAAATACATTTTTTTAAATCCATTCTACAGTTGATGGGTATTTGGGTTGTTTCCAAGACTTAACTATTGCAAATTGTACTGCTGTAAACATGGGTGCACATATATCACTGTGTAAATCAGCCATCTTGTAGCAGACTCAGGAGATTAATGCTATAGTGACACTGCCTAGGAACAGTCCTAGAGGGATATAGCTCTGGATTGGAATAATCATAGACTTCAACTATTGTAGAATTTCTACTCTCAGACCAGGATATTTTTTCCAATCTGGATAGGAATAGACCCCTAATATCTCTTTGGAACAGCGACCAATTTTTAAGAGATAAGGAACTATCTTAAAGAACTTGCATCAGCCTTAACTGTAATCACATTAATTATAGCTATTATGAGTCTCATGAGAGCTACCTTTGACCACATACTCTTAAGTCTAAGAATGAGCTGCAAAAGGCCATTCCTTTGTTGTCCTCCATTTATTGTCTTTTTCTGTTTTAATGCAAGTTTTCTTTGCCCCATTTCAGTTACCCATTTATTAAATTAAATATAGTACTAAACTCATTTGAACTCAAAAATATTTTTGGACATGAAATTAAAATGAAGTAATTTCAAATGTTTACCCATTGGGAATAAACTTTCTCCTACTCTCTATCTATAGAACCTCATCCATATTTCTACCAACATATAGGTCATATTTCCTCTACCTCATGAATTTATTGTCAAATGTCCCATGTTGAAGTAATGTGTTTTCCATGGTAATATACTGTAAGCTTTTTATATAAACCTTTGAGCACTTAACCAGTAGTACATTTATTATAATTTTGTTCTGTTACCTATATATCTTGTTTAAAAATATTCTGGCTTTTGTTTAAGATGATAAGGCAGAATTCATTCAAGGGGACTATTACAATCAAGTTATGTAGTAGGGGAACAAGAATGAAATCTCCAAATAAAAGTACAAAGTGGAGAATTGTAGCCAAGGAGCATGATATAGATCAATGGATGGAAAATTATTAATAGAAAACATCAAGGAAGGGGGAATTCTTGCTAAAATGACTAGATAGGATTCTTAGTGAAGATAGTCCAGGGTCATAAAACATCCAGGGTGGATGATAAAGAGTTGATCCGATTTCAATGGTGGAGATTTTCACTACATTAACCAAGCATAATTCTTTCTCAACTGTACTAAAGGGACCATGGACAGAGCCAAAGGTCAGATCTAGTCAAAATAGGAGGTCACGAGATCCTGACACAGGTTTGGTCAAAAGACAGTCTTTGTAATTATGTCTTCAATTATATTCTTTCTAGAATATAAAAAGTTTTTATCGTTTTATCTCTCTTCTCTGTACTTTGGACCTATTCCCCACTCCACACATAGGAAGAACACTGTTCATATGTTGTAAAGTACATTGCAAGGAGTATTTCCAAATATAGTAGAATAATTATGATAGCCAACAACTTATTTCACCAATTAAACTGGCTCTAGCCACAGACTTATGCAGCTCATCATTATTTGATGAAATCAAAACAAGCCCTGTGCTAAGACTATGGCACAAAATTTCTAGTTAACAGCAGTTGGCATAATTTCTTCTCTTGTCTGCTATTTCCAAGAGATATTATTTCTTTGAACCCATTTAAAAGCAATATTTATAAATATAATTGGTAAAATATACCATCATTGGTCAATGAAAAGAATTGCTGCCAGCTTGCAAAAGAAATGTAAAGCATTATAGTACAGTAGAAGTTGCAGACATTCTCACAAAAGTGATGGATTGATGACAACATACAACATTATGAGAGATAGTTATAGTTTCCTTAAACCAGTTCCTCTTTTTATAGCAATCTCAATCTTTTAAACAGCTAGAATATAACATTTAAAAATTAAAGTATTTCCCATAACAAAGAACTTGATATGAAATCAGCAACATTAAGCACAAAACAATTGAAGCTTCAAATACTGAAACAGGCAGGAATTTTAAACAGCACAAATGAGTAAAGATGCAACACTGTGGGGCTTCTTCAGCTGTAGCAACAATCAGGCTCAAAGGTTAGCTGGAAGAGATTTATAATAATAAGGGTTCCCAGTACTATTTTTCTCTTGTGACTTTGATTTGCAAAGGCTAGGATTTTATTTGAAGATTTGACACAGTGCAGCTACAGACAGCAGTGAGGAGAATTTGGCCAAATGGCTGGATGCTCTCAAACATCTGTGAGGCAGAATAGGAGAAATTGAGTGAGATAGAAAAAAGAGAAGGGTAAGGGACCCAAAAATAAATAAATAAAAGATGTACATTACCAATGACAAATCAAAGCTGAAAGTTTGCTTTGCCTGTTGTCATTCATTACCATTCATATTTGGAAAGCAGACTGCTGTGATAATTGATTTGATGGTCTAGCTTGAATAGAAGCACTTCTGGGCATAGTATGCCTCAGAGATGCCAAAAAAGAAGAAAAGGTGAGAATGAAATGATGCACTACTTTCTCCTCAGAGGCATGTGGCCCAGTTTTTAAGACCAGAAAAACATGCTCTAGGGTGGGAGGAGTAGAATGGGATGGGAAACCTAAAGAACTTAGTAATAAATAAAAAAATGACCAATATAGCTCCAGTCAGATAAAAATAGGCATTCATATGGAGATAATGAGAGGACATATTTTACTGACAGGTAGATAATAGGGGAATGTTGTGGAAATAATCTGATTTTTAATGGATTCTGTCCTTGGGAGTACATTTTTTGTTGTTCTTTTGTACAGGGACAAAAGTGATTCCTTTTCTAAAAAGCCTTTTAATTTTTTAAGCTTTTCATACTAGATTAAATAGTTTAGAAGAAAAAAGAAAACAATAATTGAGACTGAAAAGCTATGAATATGCCTGGATTATCTAAACATCATTGAATTTATTTCCTTGAAGCAATAGGTAATAATGAAGCCTGTCCTTATGTGGTTTTCAGCCATTGCTTCCTGCCGATATGAATAAATTAGGAGACTAAAGTGCCAGTTGAAGTGAGATAAAGAAAGATTTTTTTAAAGTACTGAATGCACTAACTGACCTCTTAATCACAACTGCCAGTTTAATTGTGTGCCCTGTCATTCCATTTAAGGATCTAAACAAAACCAAATAATAGACATGGCTGTCAAAACACAAATTTTAATCAGACCCTTTTTGGGTTTTGAGAAAAATGTACTTACCATCATCAAAAATACCTCAATCCCTTAGCTTAGCTCCCTTTTTCTATCTTCATTTTGCCCTTCTTTCTTTTGTTACCTGTCTGGCTGCCTCTATTTACACCTACAGAGGTAAACCTGTTTGTCTATCTTGAGTTAAACTATATATATAAGCATTATGCATGTACCAATATCCTCATATCACAGTACATTACAATTTCTGTTTTCCAGGTAAGTTTTTCAGCTATAGTCAAACAGTGATGTTTAGGAGTGTCAGAGAGACAGAGAGGGAAAGAGAAAAGGACTGCGAGCCTCTTTCATATATGAGTTGCTTTAAAAAGATTCATGAAAGTAATGTGGAGAAAAATGTTAACTACATTAGTATAATGTATGACAGTATTTTTCAAATCAAATCAGATAATCAGCATGAGAAGTTATCTGGAGAACTGGTTAAAATTCAGATTCTTAGACTCTACCAAGGTAAACTAAATTGTACTTTTAACAAATACCACAGGTCATTCTTCTGTACACTGCTGAATTTGAATACCAGAATATAATGGTTAAAGAGAAATATTTAATAAGATGAACTAAATTCTGATCCATTTTTAACATTACTAATTGTGTAGCCATAGGCAAATTAGCTACTTACCCTAAACCTCAATTTCTTCATCCATAAAATGCATATAAATATGTTTACTTAATAGTTGTTTATAATGAATATAAAACACTTAGCACAGTAGCCAGTGATTATAATGTCAATGCAATTAATATTATTGATATTATTTTTCTTTTAAGACCTAGAAATAAATTCCTTTCTCTAAGTTATTTATATTACTTCTTAGTAAAGTAAATGTTAGGTTTAATTTAATTTTGTATCAATCTGTACTTTTTCATGCCTCAAAGACTATATAAGATTTAAAAATCATGTCTATCACTGTATCATATCCAGTAGGGAAACAAAATTTTCTTAGATTGAAATAACAGTACATGCTTACTGGCATAAAATAGAATATCCTTATTAATATCTACTGTATATAATACAATAAGATATGCACATTATTTAAAGGAGAATAGTTAATTAAAGAGCATTAAAGTACAGAATTTGATGAACAAGACAGGAAAATGCCTAGATGTCAACATGATTCTGTAAATATCAAAGACAATTCACAGTGTGAGTAGCAGCACCAGCTGTCTTACACCCAAAGGTAATTCTGCAAATATTATGTCTAAGCTTAAAGAGTCTTTTTGTTTATTGCCTGAAATAGAGAAAAGATCAGTTGATTTTTAAGTATTAAATATCTAATTTTAGTACATCCTAGAACTGTTACCTCAGACAAACATCCTACCCTCAGCCTGCCCCCTTCTATGAGATGAGAATAATATTTGCCTTTTTTCCCTACTGGATATGATACAGTGATAGATATGATTTTTAAATCTTATATAGTCTTTGAGGCATGAAAAAGTACATGCCTTTTATCAAGAATTGAAATCAAAGATCATCAGTCTTGAAGTGAGAAGAAATGTGTATGTATGAGCCTTTAGCAGACTAAGTGCTATAACTATTAAAGCGGACTGAAAGTCCATTTTGAAAACGTACTCAGAGATTTTGACTGTGACAGCATTCTTATTTTCCAAGGAACTAAAAAAAAATAGATGAAATTAGAATTTTTCTTTGTGCTTTATCTAAAGCGAGCAAATTTTACATATGCATTTTTACACAGCTTTTGTTGAGTATTCCTTGGTCCAAAAGCTATCAGCTTTGTGGCTTGAAGCTCCAATTCCCTGATCAATGTCTGAACTTGTGAAGCTTGAAATTTGTCATTTAGCATTGACTTATGTGTAAATTTGAGTCAAACCCCAGTGTCCTTTAAATATCTTGGGGCAAATTTTCAGCATGGCCTCATTTTTACTGATATGGTTATGTATTTGTAAGTACAAATTACTACTTTTGTCCTTAAAAAAGCACAAAGTGGTCATTGCACCTGCCATGAGATAATTGAAGGTGCAAAAAACATTTCCACAAAAAGTTCTTTATAACACTTCCTTCTCCCTCCCTTCCTCTGTGGGTGCAAGAGAGAGAAAAAAGAAAGCTTTTAGAATGCTTTGAATAGAGCTCAGTATTTCTTTTACAAAATGAACTGCATTAATTTGTTTTTCTTTTCTAACAGAAAAGAGATACTCAAGTTCTCCTGAGTAATTTAAGACAAAAATGTGGACGGAAATGGCAATGTTTTTCAAAGTTCTAACTTAGCTGGAATGTTATATGCTGCTCAACGTAAGAAAATAAGTAACTTTGGCTAAAAAAATGTACCCGTTTAAAGCCAGTTATGAAACTTACAGTACCCCAATAGTTTGACTTATCTAAGGTTTTCCTTTAACATTACTCTAAACCAAGAGAGTCTAACATTTGGTTTTAATAGACCTTCTTTGCATCAGTAATTTTTGGATTTTTTTAAAATTCTCTAGCTATAAAATATGAAAACTAAATCCAACCTAGAGCTTGCTACATAAATTTATGCAAGTTGTTACCAGTTTGTAAAATTATACTGGGAGCATTTCCTAGCCATTTTCTAGTATGTTACCAATGACCATTCTAAACATTGCCTGGACATCATTACCCAAACTTGATTATATATTCCTACACTATTCATATGCTAACTGTTTTCATACTCAACAAATGTAAACATATACTCACTTTTTAACCTTTTGGAAATAGCAAACTCTTACCTAATTTTTCCTTTTAAAAATATTATACCTAGTTTTTATTATAGTAAGAAGACAGAATGTGAGATCTTTCTTGTACTCTGAACAGAAATTTTTAAGTGGGCTGTGCAATAATGGTAAATATAGGTATTATGCTGTATAGTAGATATTTACAACTTGCTTATTTTATGTAAGTGAAACTTCATATCAATTGAAAGACACCTTCCCATTTCTTCCTGATCCAACCCCCCAGGAACTACCATTCTGTTGTTTCTATGAGTATGGCTATTTCAGATGCCTCATATAAGTACAATTATATGCTATTTGTCCTTTTGTGCCTACCTTATTTCATAAAGCATAATGCCCTTAATATTTATCTATGTTGCCATGCATGGAAAAATCTATTTTTACAAAGCTGCTTTAGTATCCATTATACATATATACTACTTTTTTTATCCATTCATCCATTGGTGAACATTAAGGTTGTTTCTGTATTTGAGATATTATGAATAATGCTCCAAGAAATATAGGAGTGCAGATAGCTAATATTCACACTTATTATTGTATATATATACCACGTAATGACATTGATCAATCATATAATAACTTTAATATTAATATTTTCAGGAACTTCTTATTGTTTCCTATAATGGCCATCAAGTTTTACATTCTCACCAATAGTGTGCAAGGGTTTCAGTTTCCCAACATCCTCAGCAATACTTGTTGTCTCTTGAATTTTTTGATAATAGCCATCCTAACAAATGTGAGTTAATAGCTCACTGTGATTTTGAATTAACTCACAATGGAGAAAGAATAATCTCATCAAACAAATGATGTTGGGAAAGCTGGATACTTACTTGTGAAGGAATGACATTGTACCATTACCACACACAAAATAAACCTACAATGGGGTAATGTTTTGCAGATTTTCACATATTTTGGCCATTTGGATATCTTTTTCAGAAAAATGTTTAGTTGAAAATTTGACCCGTTTCCTAATTAAGTTGAATATTTGCTATTGAATTGTTTGTGTCCTTATATATTTTGAATGCTAAAACCTTATTGTATGCATGCTTTGCCAACATTTTCTCCTATTCCATAGGTTGCCTTTCTTTGCCATATGTAAGGATTTTTGCTTTTGATACTTAATATTCTGTTGTAATTTCTAAGAATTAACTACCTATAGCTATGCTAAGATGCTTTTCTCCACACATATCCAGTTTTCTTAGCACAATTTTTTATGAGACTATCTTTATGGTGTGTTCAAGGATTATTTAGGTATGTGCATAAGTATATATTTTGTATATATTCTCTTGTTTTGCATAACTATTTTTATTCCAGGACAATACTGTTTTAATAACTGTAGTTTTGTAATATATTTTGAAATTAAGATATATGATGAATCTAGCTTCGTTTTTCCTTCTCAAGATTGCTTTGGCTACTTGGGGTCTTTTGTAGCTTCATCTTAATTTTAGAATGGGTTTTTGTATTTCTGTGACAAATGCCATTTGTATTTTTAAAAGGATTGTATTGCATGTATAAATTGAGATGAATGTCATACACATTTCAACAATACTAAAACTTCTAATCCATGAAGATGGAACTTTAAACATTTATTAGTATATGTTTAAGTTTTTAATCAGCAATGTTTTGTAGTTTTTGGCATATAGATGTTTTAGTTGTTTGGTTAAATTTATTCTTAAGTATTTCTTTCAATTTTTTGACAAATACAAAAAAATTGTACATATTTTGGGGGATACCATGTGATGTTTCAATACATGTATATTGTATTAGTCACTTTCCTATTTCTGGACACAATACTTGGTACTCATAATTTAAAGGAGAATAAGTCTAATTTGATTTATGTTTTAAAGGGATTTAGTCCATGGTTAGCTGGTAGAAGCATTATGGTAGAAGGGCACTGCAGAGTAAAGCCCTTTAGTTCATGATAGCTGGGAAACAGAGCTGAAGAACAACACCAAAAAGAAATAAGCAAGGTGCCGTATATTATACCCAAGGTCATGGTTCCATGACCCACCAAGACACACCCAGAGGTGTGCTTCAACAATCTATTAGGCATTTCTTAATCCAATGAAGCTGACAAAATAGTCAATGGTCACATACGCACCATTTAATATTCAAATTATGGTAAACCTATAATACATTCTCATTATCTATAGTATATTATTTTATTCTTTTTCATATTTAAGTACATTGTTTTCTAATATTTATGGGTAACTTTTGTTACTATATCGAAATGCATTTCATATTTGTTTTTATATCATAGTTCACTAAACATTTTTGCTAATTCTAACAGGTGTGTGTGTGTGTGTGTAGAGTTCATAGGTTTTTCTACATGAAAGATGATACAACTACCAGTACATAATTTACTAATTTCTTTTCAATTTGTGAGCCTTTGATTTATTTTCCTAGTCTAATTGTTCCAGCTAGGACTTTCATTACTCTGATGAATAGTAGTAAGAGTAGACATCCTTTTCTTATTTCTAATATGAGAAGAAATACCTTTAATTTTTCACCATTGAGACAATGTTAGCAATGATCTTTTCAAAAAAAAGCCTTTGTTGAATTGAGTTAAATTCCATCTGTACCTATTTCGTTAAAAATTTTTAGCATGAAATTCTATTAAATTTTTTCAGAGGCTTTCTCTGTGTCAATACACATGGGTATGTGAATTTTTTATTCTTCATTCTATTAATTGATTAATCCAATATTAATTGATTTGTATATGCTGAACTATCTATTCTAACTTAGTCACAAATTCTACTTGTTCATGATATAGGATATTTTTAGAGCATAGGATGTAGGTCCGTGGTAGAGTGCTTATCTAGCATTTTATGTTTAGCTGATATAGTTTCAACCACATAGAGGAATTCTACACTTTGACTCCCCTCTTTACATAGGGAATTGCAGTTTATAATTTTAAAATTATATATATATATATCTCCATTAATAAAACCATGTATTTATTCATAATAATTTTGTCTTTTAATTTTATAGTAGAATTAAAAGTGATTTACAAACTGCCACTGTAATATTACAGTATTCTCTATTTGCCTGTGTAGTTATTTTTACAGTATGCTTATACTTTCCTATATTTTCATGTTGCTATTTATCATACTTTCATTTCAACTTACAGAACACCCATTAACATCACTTTAAGTTTTATAGAACTCCCTTAGTTTTTGTTTGTCTAGAAAGTGTTTCTCAACTCCCAAGTTTGAAGGACAGCTTTGTCAAATATGTTATTCTTTTTTGCTGCTTATTTTTCTTTTAGCACTTTTAAGTATTAATGTATCACTGCCTTCTACACTGAAAAGTTTCTGTCATAAGAGGCCTCCTTTGTACATGATGAATCACATTACTTTTGCTGCCTTGAAAATTGTCTGACTTTTGCTAATTTGATTATAATGTGTTTTAGGGTAGACTTCTTTGTGTTTCTCTCATTTGGAGTCTTTTAGGTTTTATGAATCTAGATGTTCATTTCCTTACTCCAATTTGAGAGATTTTCCTCCATTATTTCCTTTAAAAAAACTTTTTGTCCTTACTCTTTGCCCTTTCAAATTCCCACGATGTGTATATTAGTCTTCTTAATGACGTCCAATAAACTCCTTGCCCTTTCTTCACACTTTTTCATTTTTTTGTTTTTATTCCTCTGACTGAATCATTTAAATAACTTTTATTCAAGTTAATTGAGTTTTTCTTTGATCAAGTCTGCTCTTAAAACCTTCTGGTGAAATTTTAAGCTCATTAATTGTATTTTACACTCCAGAATTTATATCTGGTTCTTTTTCATAGTTTCTGTTTCTTTATTGATGTTCTCATTTTGTATTGCTATTTAGTCGTATAAATGTGTTCTCATAAAACTCACTGAGCTTTTTGCTAGGCAATTTGTAGATCACCATTTCTTTATAGTGAGACACTACAGATTTACTTTGTTCCTTGGAGTATGTCATATTTCCTGAGTCTTCATGATCCTTATAGCTTTGAGTTGGTATCTTTATAATTGAGGAAGCAGATAGTTTTCTCAGTGCTTATGAACTGACCAAGACAGAGAAAGTGCTTAACTCACTGGCCTAGCTGTAGTTTCTGAAAGCCCCTCAAACTCTTTTATTGATGTATCTTCTGTGGACTTTTTCAGACCCCTAACTAGGAGGATTTAATTGTTTCATTTATTTTAAAGACCCTGTAGTCTTTTGCTGCCTCTGGCCTTTTTGCTATACCAAGATGTTGAAGACAGGCTGCTTTCCACTCCTTTCTTCCCTGTGGAGAAGCCTTAAGTTCTCTGCCTTATCTAAATTTTGTAGAACCATGCTGGACACACCAAGCCCCCATATCCTTTTCCTTTTGTTTTAACTGGCCTCACCAAACTATGCCAGTTCTCTCAGTGCTCCATCCAATTATTTTTTTGTCTCTTTTGAGACAGGGTCTCGCTATGCCTTTCAGGCTGGCCTTGAGCTCACTTTGTAACCCAGGCTTGTCTTAAACTCACAACGATCCTCCTGCCTCAGCCTTCAGAGTGCTGGGATTATAGGCATGTGCCACCACACCCAGCACAGTGCTCCATCTAAAGTAAGACAGAACCAAACACTTAAGTAGCAGTAAACGGAGAGGTCAGATTATTGGAGTCATGTTTCACTCTTCTCCCTCCATCATGTGAGATAATTCTCAGGTTCTGTGCCTTCACTCAGTCTTTCTTGACTATTTCTACATGACAAACTTCCATCTCCCTTTCCCTTTGTTCCTAAGTGCCTATCAGGCATTGAAGTTATGATTGTTTGTTAGTGTGTTCCAGTGACATAACAGAAAAGAGATACTCATGCCTGTATCCTGGGGATGTACTCCACTGTTGCCTTATTCAAAAGAAACAAATTAAGGGCCAAGATGATATTTTTTAGTGCTGAGCTATACTGACTTGGGGGAGAGTTTGATACAAATAAAGTAAAATTATCCTTCTTACTCATTTTAATGCAGTTGGTATTGTGCTCATCTGGAGTACTGCAACCTCATCTAGATTTTGCTCCACTAATAAATATACTTTAGCCTGTGTATTGTTAAATTTATGCTTTTATAGGAGAACAATAATAGTTGGAATTTACTATTTCACCATGTCATTGATATTAACAAGTTATTACTTAAATGGGAAATTTTCTTTACTTAGGAAAACAGTATGTTTTTTTTTTTAATTTTAAAGAGAATAAAAACAAAACAAAACACATCAGAACAGAACAGAACAATGCAAGCAATGCAGGACTCCAAAGCAGGACAACAGGAAATCAGCAGTGACTACCATATTGTCTCTTGTTTTCTTTTAAAATCGTTGTCCATGCCTTCACACAAAAAAAATGTTCAAAGCAGAATAGTACAAACCCAATCAAAACAAAAGAATGAAAGCATTACAGGCCTTCAAAACCAGACAATAGGAAATCAGTGATGTCTACCATTAATGTCTCTTGTTCTCTTCAAAATAGCTGTCCATGCCCTCACACATATTGGAATTAAATAATAGAAAATGGAATAAAACAAATCAAAACAAAGAATAAAAGTATTATTGGACTTCAAAATAAGATGACAAGAAATCAGCAAGGGCTGCCATAATGTCTTATTTTCTTAAAAATAGCTATTCATATCATCACACATAATAAAATTGATTCTTCTAAACTGATTAGGGGAAATTGTAGGCATGTATAAGCCTATACATGTATATCTATCCTTTCTGTATTAGAAGAAAAAAAACAAAAAAAGAAAAGAAAAGCAAGAAACCAAAGAGACAAATAATAATAACAAATAGGCAAAAACAATATAGGATTTTAAAACAAGGTAGTAGGAACATAACAAAGGTTGTTGTTTTGCATAGTTACCTTCAAAAGAGTGCTCATATTAGCAGATATAGAAATGCAAAATTGATCTAATCCTATGAATGTTAACTGTTTGTTCCAAGAACTGGTTCAGTTGTACAATTATCTTAGCTATCTTAAGTGTATATATAAAATTTTATATCTTTTTTCTTTTCCCTTCCTACTTTTCTCCTTTTCCCTGAGTTTTTTTTTTCAGCTTTGAGCAGTTTCTTATCCTTTCACAATATTTATTGAGGATTTTGTATCTTATTTACTCTTTCAGTTTCTTGCACTAGGGAAACAATACAGTTATTTACACATGTGACTTTGACTTATTTCACTTATGAATATGGTCCGAAGTCGCATCTATTTACCTATAAAAGCCTCAATGTGATCATTTTTCATAGCAGAGTAGTACTCCATTTTATGAAAATATTGTGTCCTTTTTATCCATTCCTCAGTTGATGGGGATTTGGGAAGCTTCCAAGATTTAGCTATTACAAATTGTGCTGCTACAAACATGGGTGCACAGATATCGCTGTGGTATGATGTTTTCAATTCTTCTCCCAAGAAGTGGAATAGCTGATTCAAATGGGACTTCCAATCCCAGCTTTTTGAGGAGCTTCCACACTGATTTCCACTGTGACTGCACCATTTGACACTCCCACCAATAGTGCAGAAGAGTTCCTTTATCACCTGCAGCCTCTCCTAATTGTTTATTGGTGGTTTTCTTGATCCTGGCCATTCTTTCTAGAGTGAGATGGAATCTCAGTGTGGTTTTAATTTGTATTTCTCTAATGACCAATGATGATGAATTTTTTTTCATGTATTTATTTGCCATTTGTATTTCTTCATCTGAGAACTGTGCATTCATCTCAGATGCCCATTTTTCGATTTGGTCTTTGAATTTAGGGGCTTGAGTTTTTAAAATTCTTTATACGTTCTAGACAGAAGTCTTTTTGTCTGAGGGACAGTTGACTAAGATATTTTTTCCCAATTTGTGTGTTTCCTTTTCACTCTGTTGGATATTTCTTTAAACATGCAAAACAATTAATAAGACAAGATCCCAGTTGTTGATTTTGGGAAGTATTTCCCATTCAGTTTGATTTTTGTTCATGATTTCTCGGCTGACACCTATGTCTTCAAGACTTGTACCTACTTTGTCTCTCATCAGATTTAGTGTTTCCATTTTAATATTTATATCTTTGGTCCATTTTGTGTTCAGTTTAGTGCATGGTGACAGGCAGGGGTCTAGTTTTAGTTTTCGACATATGGAAAGCCACTTTTTCCAGCACCACTTATTAAGAGGTTATCATTCTTTCAGTGAACATGTTTGGCCCCTTTGTCAAAGATAAGGTAGCTCAGTGTAGTTTGTAGTTGTTATTGTATCTTCTAATCTATTCCATTGATCTTCATGTCTGTTTTTATTCCAGTAACATGCTGATTTTATCACAGTAGCTTTGTAGTATAATTTCAAGTCAGGGATTGTGATGCTTCCTGCCTTGCCTTAGTTGCTCAGAATTGCCTTTGATATTCTAGACCACTTCTGGTTCCAGACAAATTTTAGGAATGATTTCCTAGATCTGTGAGGTATGCTGATGGTATTTTGATTAGAATTGCATTAAATCTGTATAGCAATTTTGGGAGAATGGCCATTTTCTCAGAGTTTATTTTTCCTATCCATGAACAAGGAATTTATTTCCATTTTCTGAGATCCTGTTTGATTTCTTTGTACTGTAATTTTCAATGTATAGATCTTTTACTTCCTTTGTTTGATTGATTCCTAAATATTTCATTGTTTTTGGATGCTATTGTGAAGGTTATGGTTTGCCTTATTTCTCTCTCAGTGAGTTTATTGTTTGTGTAGAGGAATGCTATTGATTTTTGAGTGTTGAATTTGTATCCAGCTACATTACTGAATTTGGTTATGACATCTAGAAGTCTTTCAATGAAGTTTTGGGTGTCTTCTATGTAGAGTATCATGTCTTCTGCAAATAATGATAATTTAACTTCTTCCTTTCCTATCTTTATTCCTTTTATTTTCTATCTCTTGTCTAATTGTTCTGACTAATGTTTCCAGCACTATAGTGAATAGGAATGTTGACAGTGGACAGCCTTGTCTTGTTCCTGATTTTAGAGTAAAAACTTTCAGTTTTTGACCATTTAATATGATGCTGGCTGTTGGTTTGTCACAGATGGCTTTTATCAGATTGAGGTAAAGACTATCTATTCCTTTTTCCTGTAGTGTTCTTATGAATGAGTGTTGGAATTTATTGAATGCTTTTTTTGTGCATCTATTGGAATAATCATATAATTCTTATCTTTGGCTCTATTTATGTGGTGTATTACATTTATTAATTTGTGTATGTTGAACCATCCTTGTATTCCTAGGATGAATCTCAGTTGGTTGTGGTGTATAATCTTCTTGATGATTTGCTATGTTGTTTACCAGTATTGTACTGAGGATCTTTGTATCTATGTTCATTAGCGACACTGGTCTGTAGTTTTTTTTTCTCTCTCTCTTTCTCTTTCTCTCTCTCTCTCTCTCTCTCTCTCTCACTCTCTCTCTCTTTCTCACTCATTGGTTGAGTCTTTCTCTGGTTTTGGTATTAGGGTAACACTTCCTTCCAGGAAAGAGTTAGGGAGAATTGCTTCCCTTTCAATTTCATTGAAAAGTTTAAGGAGTTTTAGCATTGTCTTTCTTGAATTTCTTACACAATCCTGCTGTGAATCCATCAGGACATGGGCTATTTTGGTTGGTAAGGTTCTAATTAGATTTTCAGTTTCATTAAATGAAATTAGATTATTCATCATTTTTACATCTTCATGATACAGTTTTGACAATTCATATGTTTCTAGGAATCTGTCCAGTTTTTGTGTTATTGAACCAATGAGATTAAATGTTTTGTAGTAGGTTTTATGGTTTATGTCAGTGGTCCCTAAGCCTCATGCAATTATGGACTTGACCAAATATAGCGTTTGTAATTGGTTCTCTGTCTAGCACTTGGATTGGTGTTTTGAGTACTGCACCCACCTAGGGGTGGAGCCAGGATATGAAGTAACAGCGGGAAGAAGTTTTGTCTCTGTTGTTAGTTCACAGTTGCTGTTTGTAGCAGTCAGTGGTGGCCCTGCCATACCACCCTGCCTTGTAGTCAGCTGAGTATGGACTGAAACGTCCAAGAACTGTAAGAAGTAAACTTTTCCTTCATTGATTTTGACAGTCAGGTATTTTGTCTCAGCAACAAAAGTAAAAAGTAACTAAGACTGTAGGTTTTGATAATCTGTATTTCCACAGAATCTGTAGTGATTTTGCCCTTTTCATTCCTCATTTCATGCAGCTCAGTTTTTTTGTTTCCTTTGTTAATAAGGTTGGCTAGGGACATATCTGTTTTATTTATTCTTTCAAAGAACCAAACCTTTCCTTTGTTAATAAGATTGGATAGGGACATATCTGTTTTATTTATTCTTTCAAAGAACCAAACCTTTGATTCATTCATTCTTTGTATTGTTTTCTTAGTCTCTATTGTATTGTTTTCTTAGTCTCCATTAATTTCTGCTCTGATCTTTACAAATTACCCCCTTCTTTTGGCTTTGGGCTTGACTTGCTCTTCTTTTCCTAGATGTTTAAGGTGTAGCATCAGGTTGTTTCTTTGTCTTAATTCTATTTTCCTGATGTGGGAGTTTACCACAAATAATTTTTTTTTGAGGACTACTTTCATTGCATACCACAGGTTCCAATAAATTCTATTTGTATTTTTGTATACTTGTACATTTTATTTAATTTCTTCTTTAATTTCCTCTGTTACTAGTTGATTGTTCAGGAGTATATTATTTAATTTCTATGTGTTTATGGAGTTTTTGCATTTTTTTCTGTCATTGACTTCCAATGTCAGTGCACTATGGTCAGATAATATTCATGGGAGAATATCATTTCTTTTGCATTTTCCTTAAGCATGTCCTATGGGCTAGTATATGTTCTGTTTTAGAGAATGTCCTGTGTGAAGATGAGAAGAATGTATATTCTGATGTTGTTGGGTCTAACACACTGTACACATCTACTACATCCGTTTGTTCACAAGTATGATTCAGTTCTTTTATGTCTTTGTTGATTTTTTGTCTAGTTGATGTATCTTTTTGTGTCAAGAAGATGTTAAGCTCTCCCATTATAATTCTATTATTGCTTCTTTGAATTTTCATTTTTATTAATATTTGTTTTATATAGCTGGGTACTCACATGTTTGGTGCATATATATTTCAAATTGTTATCTCTTCCTCTTGAAAATTTCCCTTAACCTGTATATAGTGCCCTTTTTTGCCTCTTTTGATCATTCTTAGTTTGAAATTCACATTGCTTGCAAAAGAATAGCTACCCTTGCTTTTTTGGGAGGTTCCTGTTGAATGAAGTATTGTTTTCCATCCTTTGACTTTCAGTCTATGAATTTTCCTTTTGGTTTAGGTGGATTTCTTTTATACAGCATGTGGTTGGATACTGTTTCTTGATCCATTCTGCCAGACTTTACTCTTAATTGGTGAATTGAGGCCATTTACATTAAAGTTTATAACTGATATATATTGGCTTATTTTTTGTCATGTTATCTTTCTACTGTTGGTTTTTTACTTTTTCCCTTTGTTTAATAGTTTTCCTTCCTTAGTAGGTTTTTTTTTCTGTTGATGTTCTTGAAGTCGTTATTTTTATGTCTATCTACAGTATCTTTCATTATTCTTTTTAGGGTTGGTTTGGGGTTGTTACATTCTTCAGCTGTTCTTTGTTGTGGAAGTATCATATTTCTCTATCAGTTTTGAAGGATAGTTTTGCAGGGTATATCAATCTTGGTTGGAAGTCATTTGCCTTTAGGATTTGAAATACTTCACTCCATGCTCTTCTTAATTTCATTGTTTGTGTTGAGAAATCTGCTGTGATTCTGATAGAATTTCCTTTATAGGTGATCTGTCTCTTATCTGTAGTAGCTTTTAATATTCTGTTCTTTTGGAATTTCTGGGATGTTGATTATTATATATCTGGATTTAGATTTATTTAGGTTATTGCTAATTGGAGTTCTATATGCCTCACTTAACTTTATGTCAGTTTCCTTCCCATATGTGGGAGATTTTCAGCTATTCTGTAAATAGTCTTTTTATAACATTTGTGTTGTCACTTTTTTTGTTTATACCTATCAATCCTATATTGTTTTTCTTTGCATTGTCTTGCAACTGTTGAATGGTTATTTCCTGATTCCTTGTTATTTTTAAAAGATCTTTCTTTTCCTGTTTACTACCTGCAGTCTTGTCTTTGAGATATAAATGTCTGTCTCCACTATCATTGAGGCAGTTTTACTATCTTTTGATGGTTTTTTTATTTCCTGTATATCTCTATGAATCTGTTTCTTGCATTCTAATTCTTTCTTATGTTGTTCATTCAAGGTTTCCTTTGTTTTTACAGTGCTCCTCTATTTTTTTTATATATTTTTTTAATTTTATTTGAAGAGAAAAAAAAAAAAGAAAAAGGGGTAGAAACAATACAGAATCTCAGAAAAAAAAAAGCAGTAAGAAATCACTAGTTGATAAATTACATACTGTCTTCTTAGACCTAGTTGTTAAAGTTACAAAATTAAAGCATACAAAGTATACATTCAAACAGTGAGACTGCAAAGAAGTTCAATGATCCAGTAACAACTTAGCAACATGGTTTTTAATCCTACACACTTAAACATACATGCAGCCATATCCTCTAGAGCACTTTCTTTTCTTCTTTTTACTTTTTAAGTCCATTATCTGCTTAGTTGTATCCTGTTTCAGGTTGCTCAGTACCTTACTGACTTGTTTTGTTGTTGTTATATACTTTTAATCACCTTATATAATTCTGTTGCCTTGTTTTTGAGTTTCTCCTCATCCATGATC
>PVLA01000967.1:0-183021 GCA_004027455.1 Hydrochoerus hydrochaeris | reverse complement strand
TTCTACTTTTTTTTTTTTGAAGGTAGCAAAATACAGCAGAACAAGACAGAACAAACCCATGCGACTGCAGTGCAATAAAAACTACCCCAGAACCTCAGAGCAGGTCACCAGGACACAAGCAATGGGCTCAATAGTACAGCCCATGTTGTTCACATAAGCTGTTCTTTCAATCAAATAGAGGAAAATGGAAGGAAATATCAAACTTTTAAAAACAGAATATTGAATAAAGCAATACCATTAATCAAAACTGAGCAAAACAGTGATAAAAATATTTGCCTTCAAAGAGATGGTAGAAGGAGATCCCCCTTACTTGCCACGCTGTATACATTCATCCTCCAAAAGGATACTCAGACCACTGGTGCCTACTTGCTAACAGTAGGGGGAGGGGATGGATCAATGTCTGATTCTTAGCCCATACACCAGCAGGTCCCTAGCTTCTTACAGGCCTGCCAGCAGGCCGCCTTATTTCCCAGCACCCAAAGTTCCAACATGATAGAGAGCTTAGGAGTCGATGATAGTTCTCGCCCTGGTGTGCCATTGGTTTGCCAGGCCACCAGCTGCTCACCAGGGCGGCGAGTAGGCCACCTGTTCTCCTGCACCCAAAGTTCCAACATGATGCAGAGGTTGGGTATCGCTGATAGTTCCCGCCCCAGTGCACTGGTGACTTGCTAGGCCCCCAGCTGCTTACCAGGGCAGCCAGTAGGCTGCCTGTTCTCCCAGCGCCCAAAGTTCTAACATGATGCAGAGCTTAGGAGTCACTGATAGTTCTCGCCCTGGTGTGCCAGTGGTTTGCCAGGCCACCAGCTGCTCACCAGGGCAGCAAGTAGGCCGCCTGTTCTCCAGTGCCCAAAGTTCCAACATGATGCAGAGTTCAGATCTCTATTTTTTAACTATGTCTTCTTTAGATGTGTTCAGCATTTCTTTCATTACATGTATCACTTCTCATTTTACCAGCGAGATTATGTCTGATCTGAGTTCCTTTACAGCTTCATATAGGTGTTTCTTTAATTAAGTTGCTATCATTTCAGAAGCTTCGGGTGTGTAAATCGTACTTTCTTCTATGTCCATGTCTTCTAGGTTTGCTTGGAAAGGGCTGGAGGTTTGACATTGCATTTTGCTCTTTTGTTTTGTCATTTTCCTGTATCCCCCTGGAGAAGCCAAATGCAAAGTCTCAGTTGTTTTCTAGGTTGAAGATGTCTGTCCATACTGCAGATAGTTTCCACAGATGAGTGGCGGTCATTGGCTGCCTTATCAGATCCCTAGTGGCACTCTGAGGCTCCTGAATGGTGAAAGTACACTGGGCAGACATTCAGCACAGTTCATGCAGCACACCAAAGGTCCCCAGTTGCTTGAGGTTGCTGGGCAGGGCCCTAACACATTCTGATTGGCATACCAAGGTTAAATAGCTAGGTGGAGTACACTGTGCAGGCCTTCAGCTCATGCCACACAGGACACTGAAGCTCCATAGCTGCTTGGGATGGTGGGGTGGGATCCTATCAGGTTCCAAGCAATGTACCTAAGCTCCCCAGGTGTTGTGGATCACTGGCCAATGACCTACCGACTTCTGTATGAGGTACCAAGGCTGCATGGCTAGGTGGAATTCACTCTGTAGGCCTTCAGCTTGCACTACGCAGCACACAGATGCTCCCTTGCTATTTAAAGTCACTGGATGGGGCCCAACCTGGACCCAAGTGACACCAAGATCCCCAGTTTTTGGGAGTTGCTGGATTGGGCCCCACCAGGTTCCAAACAGTGTACCAATACTGCACAGTGAGGTGTAGTTTGCTGTGCAGGCCTTCATCTCACACCACGTGGCACAACAAAGCTCCCCAGCTGCTTGGGATGGCTGTATGGCAACCTCAGTATTAAAATTTAATATAGGTTTGTGTATACATTTCTCCTTGAATGACTAAGCTGCCAGTGGTCACTTCCAATTCACCTTCTCATCGCTATTAAAAACAAAATTGTTAAGTGGTACACAGGTAAATGACAACATTCTCTGCAGGTAATTGAAGATCTAATATAAAACCAAATGTTCCTTTTAAGTCTATAGGATGACAGGGATTCCCAAGACTATTACATTATATTAATGAACATGATAGAAAATATGATGTTGGAATTTCAAGAAAGAAAAGGATGATAAAAAGTCATTGAAAATGTATTTCAAAGCAATGCTAATGGTAGAGCACATGTTTAGTATATGTAAGGCTCTGGGTTCAATTCTAAGCACAAAAAAAGGGATCACTATCACAAATAAATATACAACTTGAAATCTTTCTCATCCTGATGACAGATGCATATTTAAACCAAGATCTGTATTTTATTTCATATTATTCCTTCCCTCGCATAGTTATATCCATGCTGATCAATAGTCATAGAGAATGTCAATCTAATATGTTAGGAATTCACTCCCTGGTAAGTAGCCAAAATGTAAGTGAATTGCAACTAACTCCATATACTCAAACCATAGAAACAGCAACAAAATACCTATATAAAACAAGCTTTAGTCTTTTCAAAACCAAAGTGAGAGAAAAGCATTGAATTTAAAGTGCATAAACTACACAAAGTTACCGCTAGAATTCAGATACTAAAGAATGTAAAAGAAGTATACCTTTAGAGAGATTAAGAATAAATGTAGAATTTGAATTAGTTCCTTTTTCATCTTAGATTTAATCACGTTTAAAAAGGAATGAAAGCATAATTACATTTTAGTTTCCCATCTTCACATGAGGTAATACATTGAATGAAAATAATTCTCTTTTAAAATCCTCACAGCAATTTTAATTCTGTGGGTAAGTGGTTCCTTGTAACTCTGAATTAAAAGAAGTTTTTGATGGATAATATTTTCTTAAAATGATAGAAAATAATACATATAATCTTATATTCTACAAATTAAAATTTAAAAATAATATTTCATA
Source organism: Hydrochoerus hydrochaeris (assembly GCA_004027455.1). Classification (NCBI taxonomy): domain Eukaryota; kingdom Metazoa; phylum Chordata; class Mammalia; order Rodentia; family Hydrochaeridae; genus Hydrochoerus; species Hydrochoerus hydrochaeris. The sequence goes on along the minus strand of PVLA01000967.1, from coordinate 180,103 downwards.
TCTAAAATCTTCAAAATGAATAGAAAAATCTAACCTTGAATTGTAGTTTATTTATGTGATGAATCTAAAGAGCTTGGCTCCATTTAAGGTATGTTAGACTGAAAACAAGTACTCAAATAAATGTTGACTTAACTGAATTCATTTCAGTAAACGAAGATGTTGTGGGATTTGTTGAGTGGAAGGAACGATGAGTCAGATTTCTCTAAAGGTGGTTTGAAGAAGAGATTTAAGCTGAGCTTGATTTCCCCTGAATATTATTGCTATGGATGAAAATTTGAGCAAAATTTTAGGACTTTGCCAGGACCTAAGAAGAAACTATGATAAATGGCAATAACCCCCTTGAAATTAAGAAGTACCTATTAAATGGAGTTAGCAGCACTTCATCTCTGGCCTGTGCAAGCCCCCATAGACACACTACCACACATTGTTATGTCTCTTTCTCAAGCTTTGTAAAAATCATTCATGTTAACCTCTTCACCTCTTTCTCCCTCCCTTGCTTCCACATTCCTTATCATGTTCTTTTTACACCCTATCTTTTGCTTTGTTGTTAATATTGTATGAAATAGTTTTCCTATTTAAAAGGAACAGAGGAATTTTTTTAGTTGATACAGCCTTAAGGAATCCTGGGAAAGGTATCACAGTAGTTTTTCAGCCACCTCATCAAAAGTAGAATGTTCCAGTCACAACAGTGTTTCTGCCAGTATGATAGCAACTCTGGTGACACAGAGACTACCCCACTTAATTTTTTTTTTTTTTTTTTTTTTGCGGTACCAGGGATTGAACTCACGATCTCACGCTTGCCAGGCAGACGCTTATGCCGCTAAGCTAAATCCTTGGCAAAATTTTTTTAAAACAAGTATCTGTTGTATTTGATTCCAGTTGTGCTTTACTAACCTCTCTACTCTCATGCTTTGCCATTATGGTGATTCGGCTATTCCATTTTTATTTTTCTATATGTGAAGTTCATTTTAATTTTGATTTATTTGTGTATTTTAGAAATACATAGTGATTTGGCTGGGGATTTAGTTCAATGGCATAAGCACCTGCCTTGCCAGTGTGTGGCCATGAATTCGATCCCCGGTAACGATAAAAAAAAACAAAACAGAAGTACATAGTGATAATGTTCATCATAGGGAATCTGTACCTGTACATGGTATATCTTCCTTCTTTTTTCTAAACTCTCTTCCTCCTTTCAGCATCACTTTCCCTATAAATGCTTTATTTCTAGTTTTTCCTTCTATTCTTTTTGTTTTCTTCTTCCTCACCCCCACCTTGTTTCATTTCTCATTTGAACATTTTTCCAATTTCCTAATATCTGTTATACATTTTATTCCTTATTTATACTTTCAGTTTCTCACATGCAATATTTACATGAGTGACTGATTTATTTCACTTAAAAGTATGGTCTCAAGGGGCATTTACTTAGCTAAAAATGTCTCCAACATATCTTTCTTTATGCAAGTAGAATTCCATTGTATAAAAAATACATCTTTATCCTTTCATTGCTTGATGGGCATTTGTGCTGCTTTTAATATTTAACTATCACAAACTACATGAGTGTGCATATATTGCTGAGGTATGATGCTTTTAATTATTTTAGGAAGATACCCAGAAAGAGAATACTGGGTCAAATGGAATCTGCACACTCATTTCCACAGTGGTTGTACCAGTCTACACTCCCATCAACAGTGGAAAAGGTAACTTTTTCCACATAGCCCCACCACCATTTGTTATTGACTGATTACATGATAATAACCAGTCTTTTGGTAGTGAGATGTAATTTCTGCATTGTTTTAATTTGTATCTCTCAAAAGACCGTTGATGTTGAGCATTTAGTTATATATTTATTGTAGAAATATCTGTTCATTTCAGAAGCCCATTTTTGTATTGAGTCTTTAAATTTGAGGGGATCAGTTTTTTTAAATTATTATATATTCTAGATAGTAGTCATTTGAGGAATAGCTGGCAAAAATTTTTTGCCACACTGTGGGTTGTCTCCTCACTCTGTTGGTGATCTCTCTTGCTGTGCAAAAGCTTTTTAATTAGACGTGATCCCACTTGTTGATTTTTTTATGACAGTTCCTGTGCAGTTGGAGTTTTGTTCATATAGTATTTGCCTATACCAATGTCTTCAAGAATTCTACCTATTTTCTCTTCCAGATTATTCAATGTTTCTGTATTAATATTTAGACATTTGATCCATTTTGATTTTAGTGTAGTTCATGGTGAAAGATATGGGTCTGGCTATATCTTTAGCATATGGACAGCCAGTTTTTCCAGTACCATTTATTAAAGAGGCTATCTTTCTTCCAGTGAAGGCATTTGGCTCCTTTGTCAAAGATAAGTCAGTTGAGTGTGTTTGGAATTGTTTCTCCATCTTCTACTCTGTTCCACTGATCCTAAGGTCTGTTTTTTTGCCAGTACCATGTGGTTTTTAATCATAGTAGCTTTGTAATATAATTTAAAGTCAGAGGTTATGATGCCCCTGTCTTGCCTTTGCTGTCCAGAATTGCCTTTGCTCTTCTAGGTCTAAATGAGTTTTAGGATTATTTTCTCTACTTCTGTGAAATATGGTACAAGAATTTTGATTGAGACTGCATTAAATCTGTATAATAATTTTGGAATTATGGCCATTTTCACTATACTGGTTCTTTCTACCCAAGAATAAGGGATAGCTTTCTTCTGACATCCTCTTCTATCTCATTTTTCATAGTACTATAATTTTCAATGTAGAGGGCTTAATTATTTTTACATTCTCTAGACAATGAATGAATTCTTGGTTCCTTTTATATCGAGGTGACTCTTTATTCATGGTTTATACTGTCATATAGATTTTTACATCTTTCTCAACAAGCTTCTATTTCACATTTATATCCCTTCTAAATTCACTCAGAGAAGGTTTGGATTGTTTGTTTCAGAGGAAAGGATTCCTGCTGAAAATTGTTCTCATGGCAGACTATAGGAAGTTTTCTTTGGTACTCACCCACTATCCAATCTATTGTGATTGAGTTATATGATGCCAAATATTTTAATTCATATATAAGGTATTTTTTATAAGGAGACTGTAGTGTATGTCAGAAGCACCCAATACAGCTGACAGGCAACATGTACAGAATACTCGGTATATCCTTGAATGATATTAGGCAAAGTGAAGTATTAGCTATTTATTTTTACTACATATTCAAAGATTATATAAATCATTTTTATATGATTTATATGATTACTTTTGATTACATTTATATGATTACTTTTTTATATGATTACTTTTGTAAAACCCCTAATGCCTAAATAGCTAATTTTTTTCTATACAATACGAAACTGTTGTGGCTTCAACTCAGCTTCAAGGGGACTCCTTTGAAACTGTCAACAAGAGCAAGACTGGCTTGTGTCAGTGCACTGAATTTTTCAAAAAGGAACTTTTACAAGGGTCGAGTTCAATTTCTGAGATTAGATTTGGATTTCAATTATACTCATCTGAAGGAAATTCAAGTCTGGAGCATTGTTCTTATCTTACATCTGAAGGGCCAAACTGATTATTTTAAACTTTATATATCCTTAGAAGACAGTTTTAATAATAAAAAGCTCTCTCCTTTTTTGCATAGTACTTTTCTATCCATTATTGTATTTCAGACCCTTGTGAAAACTGAACTGTCACTTCTTATACATATTAAAGTCTAGGGTAACAATGTATGTAAGTAAATTGACCATTTGATGATATATTTTTGGTAGGATAGTGATGAAGTATTAAATAATTTCCAGTCTGATTTAAGTGTCTTATATTTGTCTTTTGATGATATATGTAAATTTCAGTCCTATGCAAGTGCATTCTGGCACTACTGGAACATAGGTTATTAAATCCTGCTTTGTCACATCCACACATGTGTCATGTCACTTTAAAATGACAAACTTGTCTTGTCTTCTTGCATTCACTCCATTTCTTCCTTTCCTTTGCTTTTTACTCTAACCTTCTTTTTTCCACCCCATAATAAAGAAAATGGCTAACATAGAGATGTTACAATCTGCTGTCTTAAAGTACTTTAGGAAACATTCCTCTACCGTACTCCAACATTGGAAATAAAAAGTGTCATCAATTCTTTTGTCAAATTTTAAGTGAATTCTACCCTAATGGCCCTATTCTTACTTATTTAGGTTTTCTTTTTAAAGAGCAAGTTATTTTGACCGACTGATATACAAAGACACATGCTGTTCTTTGGTGTCGTGAATCTTGTAAATAAACTGACAGCAATGCCAGAAAACCAAGTTACCTGGATATATGGAAGGGAAACACATTGAATGACCTCATCCAAACTTTTTTTTAAAGTGCTGCACAGTTTCCAAGTTACAGAATTTCTGGAGGCAATTAGCAGACAGTGACTGCAAGAAAAAGAATTCTTTTGAGATATATCAGCTATATGATTTTCATTAACTCCCACCTAACAGTCTAACAAACATATACTGATACTATTTTAAAAAGTTGAATATGTTAAGGAATGTGTTTTCTACAAAGCAACATGTATCAAAGTGAAGCTGTAAACTTTTATTCTTTTCTTAGTATTTATTAAAGTGTTGCTGTAGGTTGGGAGCTCATAATTTTTTTCCAAGAATAAAATTATTCACTGGCTTTCATTTGTTTATACGTTGTTAAATGACAGAAGTTTTTGTTTGGGGTGCAATATGGATTTTTTTTCCTTTTAACGAATGTGCACATTTAAAATAATTGTTCTAGTTCAACGTTTTGCCTCGTGTAATTTTCAAACTTAGTTCATTTCTTCCTTTTTTCATTTTAAATATAATTCCCCAAATATGTCAATTTGTATCAAAATGAATGAATTCATGAAGTTGCTTTCTTCACAGCATGAGAGGCTAACAGCTAGAATAAAAATAATCTACCTAATATTTCTTGTTGCTAGAGAATAATTATGAGAGTATTACACAGAGGAAGTCATGCTTAAAATAAAGGCTTCACATTGCATTTAAAACTCAAGTGTGACTTTCAAGCATTCTGTTTAATAGAGTAATATATTGATGAACCCTTGGAGAGCTAATTATGTTTTTTCACATGAGTTACAAATATGTCATTTAGCTGCATTAGTGCTACATGTGTCCTTTACAATTAGTCACCATTAAATATTAGAAATGTAAAATTCAAGATGCAAAGAAAACATACTTTAAAGTGGTCCAGATGAATACCAGTATTTTAATTTGAAGTCTCTAATGGGTCTACAGAGATGTTTTTTTCTATTTTATAAGATCAGTGTATGAATCTGAGAACTAATTTTAGTACAGCTCCATCACTATAATCCTATTTTTTATGGCAATGTAAGTCATGACAGTGATTTGATTATACCATTTTTCACTTACCTCTGCTTTTGGAACAACAGAAGCATGCTATTTGAACATTCATTATTTCTAGCTCCCTTTTCATATATTTCCAAAAGTTAATTTTTTTAGCCTTTGATTCTTAAAAGTTGCAATTATAAGTAGGAACTGAAATTCTAGCAATGCAAGCAGAGCACCAGCACACAGAGTCCTATCACTAAGCTTTAATGAATTATTTAAGAGGTAAACATTGTTTTCCTTATCAGATAGCACAGTCTTTTCATGAAATAACACTGTTCCTATTAGCCCTGCCATTTTGCAGAAAAAATGTTACATTGAATGTAACAAAAATGTTACATTGAAAGATTGAATTGTATTGTTAACTAGGTAGGCAGAAAGCATAATATTGATTAGTTTAAGTTAGAAATACCTGAAAGGACCAAGAATAAAGAAATCACAAGAAGCTGATATATTGTAGACCAAATAGATGGACTTACTCCTAAAGTTTAACAGGATGAGTTTACATGTATTTAAAATGTCTTGTACAGTGTAACTGTTATTCTGGGCAACTGCTATCAAAATTATAGTTGAAGGATAGTAGAATCAGGAATAGGAAACCATCTAGTCCAATTCCTCATTTTCCAGAAAAAAAAAACAGAAACAGAGATGGTCAAGTGATTGGCTCCAAATCATAGCAAACTAATGACAGTGGAGAGTAGAACACAGGTCTCTTGTTTCTCAGGCAGACTTTCAGGTAGGGATAAACACACTCTTTTCTTTAAACTGTTATTTGATTCACTCCTTTAGTGCTGAAAGCAATGACACAAGAAGTTCATGGAAAAATCAACTTCCATAAATGAGGAAAAGAATCCCTTTGTACAATGCTTATTGGATCAATAAAGAAATTAAAGGGCAAATAGAAAAGCTGGTTAAAAGGATGTAGGTATCAAAGATCAAACAGAAAGAAAACCAGAAGAAACCCAGTGGCAAGAATAAGATAATTACACAAAAATATAAGGTTAAAATAATTAACCAATAACAATTATTTTATGGAAGAATTGGCCAAACAGTCATAAGTCTAATTTTATGCAATCTCCTTCAATTTTTTGTTTCAAATAGTTTTAGCTGTGTTCAATAGCTTCATATTAAATAGAAGCACTCTTGTTATCTAACATATTTACATAGCATCAACACAGTAATGACTATCATGTCTAATGACGATCTGAAGTCAGGATAATGCCCAAAGTACCTTTTGAATCACTGAAAGAAATTTCTATTTTATTCAGTGTAGTTTTATTTTTAACTATATTTTAATGTTCACACTCTTGGAAAATAAGGAAGATGTTTATAATAAGATTTATGATAATTATCTACAAATATGTTTTAAATTCATTGCAGCATTTCATATCTTAGCTAAACCACATAGTAGAGTTTTTACTTTAAGGTGAAAGATCCTGTATCATTGTCCATTTTGCCTTCTCAGATATTTCCTTTTCTGGGCTTTATGGTACTTCTGACTTTTCTTTCTCCTTTTCTAGTGAAATGTGAGATATGCAACCTATCATAATTCTACCTGACCAATTGTTGATCATCTCAAGCCAATGGTGCTTTTAAAAATACATGTTATATAAATAGTTTATTTTATCTTTTCTGATCCCTTTCAAGTTTCTTCAGTTTTTTTTGTTTATTTGTTTGTTTGTTTTTGTATAGTATCACATGAAATTGTAATGTGATTGACTATCAAATGTCTTTTACATACAAGTCAGCTGCCAGGCAAGCATCCTAGATGTGTTTTCTAGCATCTACATATGTGTCTGATGCTCACTACAGCTGCCTTTGTGAAGCAGATCCTGTACTTATCATTTCTTTCACATGCTCAATAACACCAGTCAAACTACTTGCTCAGTTTCTGTGCCAGAAATGATGTAAGGTAAAATAGAAAGAAGAAATCTAAATTCAATACATATTTTAAACCCCAAAAGATTTATTAATAGAAAAAAATACTAATTTGAGGTTTTCCAGATATTAGTGTTCAAAAAGGATGAATTTAAGACCACTTCATCCTTTTTCATAAATTTAAATTTGTTTGGTATTTGTTTGTTTAAGGCAAGGTCTCCCTATTTAGTTCAGGCTGTCTTTGAACTCACTGCATAACCTGGGCTGGCCTCAAATCAAGGAGATCTTCCTGCTTTAGCATCCTGAGTGCTGGAATTACGGGCATGTACCACCACGTTTGGCTAGTAAATTCAATTTTTAAGTTGGTCTCTAAGAATAAATTTCTAATAGACACCTTGACATGGCATAAAATGTGTAGTATAATAAACATAAGTCAGTGAAGACAAAATGGCTATTATAAATGTAAGTCAGAATTGTAGTTCAATTAGTGAAATGCCAGAAAATTCTTTCATTGTATTTTCTTTTCTAATCAGAAATCTGGAAAGGTGGATACAAAATGATCATTTTTATCAATCCAAACCAGTGGACAATTATGTCTTTAAATTTCCCATAATTATACTTTTTATTTTAAAAGTTCATGATTCTGCCATTGTAAAACAGGTCTCTCTATGACTGATGCTGCCCTTTCTTTTCTGTGTCATGTCCACTTTGGAATCATCAAGCTTGTGGATATGACCCCAGCCATGTTAGACCATGCTGTTGAAAATGGTGATTTTCCATAGAAGGAAGTAAACCAGGGAAAGCTCATCCATCGTCATGAAAGATGGATTGCAGAGAAAGACTCAGAAACCACATTAGAAAAGATAACTGAAAACTGAAAGCAAGGGCTTTTTTTTAAATGAAAAAAGAAGAAAAATGATGATGCAGAATTTCAACACAGAATAATAGGTTTGAAATGGTTAATATATTGTATATTGTTATCTTCAAAGTAGTTGCTCAGATTACAAAATATAGGCATGAAATTGAACAAACAGTGAAAGCACAAACTGTTCTTTTTGATGAACCAATGAGATTAGTAGTATAATTATCATTCATATATATATATATATATATATAATATGTAATACATATTAATCTTTTCCCTTTTTTCTTTTCTCTTTCCTTCATCCCAGTTGTTCTTTCCATTTTTACTTTTGAGCAATTTCTTCCCCTTTCACTTTCATGATATCTATTGTCTATGTTGGTTCTGATTTACTTTTTCAGTTTTTGCACTAGGGAGACAATACAATGTTTACACACATGACTCTGATTTATTTCACTTATGAGTATGGTCTAAATTTGCATTCATTTACCTGTAAGAGCCTTGGGTTTATCCTTCTTTATAACTTAGTAGTACTCCACTGTATAAAAATACTACATCTTATCCATTCCACAGTTGATGGCATTTGGGTTGTTTCAGGGCCTTTTGAAAAGAATTGCAAACATAATAGATTGTGCAGATGAGCCTGAGATTGAGGAAAAACAAGAATAGAACAATTTCTTTTGAGAAAATGAGGAGTATGAAGTTTGCAGAAAGGGAATCAGTAGTCATCACATTTGTAATGCATTTGGATATTATGTAAAGAATGAGCTTATGCAGTACTCAATAAGGAAAGGTTGGTTCTGACACAGTGATCAATGAAACATAATGCAGGAAATGAGGTAAGGCTTTTTTAAAAAAATGTATCCTGGAACATTCAAATTTATCTTTTCAGTAAATTTTGGGATTTTTTTTAAAAAAAAAACCTGTCATATCTGTTATAGTCTAAATGTACAGGTGTTTAAAGCCAACTCTACACCTGTACTTACATATTAAAAATGTCAAATAATTTTGTATGAAAATGTTATTGTCAAGATCACTCAGAGAGTCTCTGGTTTGTTACTGTCTTTCCTATTTATCAGTCATTAAGTGAATTTTTGAGCCAGTGTGGCTCCATATATCTGTTAGTACTTTATTATTTTGGGGGCTAAATTGCTCTGAATATGGTTAACAACCAGCTTTAAAAGATTTGTCATGGCTGCAATCCTTTGGTCATCTCATAGCATTAAATGTGTCATTTGTATGTTACCAAAACCATACTACTGAACTTAATCATCTTCTTCCAAAGAAAAATAGCCTCTGATTTTGGCATAGTATTTCTGGCTTCCCAGAGCCTTTTTTAAGATGGTAGATTAAAGATAATTAAAATTTTGACCTTAGCATGTGTCATAACTCTTTCTTGGTCTATAGTTTCTAGGAGGTACAGAAATGACTACATATTTTATCCATGAGTTCCAAAATTGGCTCTCTAATTCAAGTCATCAGAATTGATTTCTACCTAGAACTTATATGAACTCTTTTTCATTAAAAGTTTATGTAAGAGTCAGCTCAAATGTCACATTTTTGGATCACTTCAACTTTATACTCCTCTTGAGTCTTCTAACCTTGACTGTCATTAATTCCAAATATAGTTCTGTTCACTTGTCTCCTTTCCTTATCCATTAATTCTTGCAGGGCCTCAACCATCCTGTATTTGTTATTTCTATATTGCCTGTATATTGTAAAGATTAAACACATAAATTGCATACATTTATTCATTTTTAACACATATGCAATATGCTGTTACTAAAGCTGTGCTTTAATCTAGATCAGGGACTAGTAAACAATAGTTAATGGGCTGCATCCAATCTGTTCACTAGAGTTAAGAATGAGGTTTATAATTTTAAAGAGTTATAAAAATAAATAAAGAAGGATATGTACCACAGACCATATGTGGCCCAGAAAGCCTAATACATTTGATCCCTGGCCCTTTACAAGGAAACCACATTCATCCACAGTGGGTAGTCCCACCATCCACACCCAGAACTATGATAAACAATCAATGGACTAATCCAGGTATCACACTATTAATCTACTATCATACACTCATGATCCAGCCACCTCCCAAAAGAGTGCATGAGGCTTTGCAGGTGAGAATCTAGGTATAACCCATAACAACACAGGAGAGTGGAAGAGGAGAAGAGTGTGAGGAACTTGGAAGTGGAGAGTTGAATTTGAAGAATTACAGATAATGATGGTGATAAAAAGGATTGTGTAATTCCCTTGTCCAAACCCTGAGTAGCAAAGTTCTCCACTAAGTGCCATTTCTCCATCCCAGTGTCCCTATCCAAGACAGTAGTAATATTCACTTATCCCAACCTCAAACCCTCTTTATGTTTCCTGTACTCTCTTCTACCACTTAAAGATTCAAAATAAAAAGTAGAAGATGTAGTTCTCTTATATAAGAAACCAAAAATATAGATAAAGATAAAAAGATAATAAGAAACAGGGAGATAGATCATTAGAAATAAAGAAAGAGAACCAACAAATGGAAGGTGGGGAGAGGGAATGAAAAATTAATTAACCAACTCCCCACAAGGAATGTAAATATTATGTATTGCAAAATTCTGGTAAAAATAAAATTAGGAAAAGATAAGTAAATGAGATATAAGATCTACAAAGAATAGTCACATGAACTTTTATTTAAATATTTCAATTGGCTTTTTAATTTGAAATACTCTACTTCCAGTATGATTTTATACACTATCTCCTAGATACCATGCTTCTATTACTGTACCATACTGCTATTAGTGTAAATACTTTGCTTTATTAAGGAAATGCTCATTTGTTGCATAGATTTAGGAATTGACAAAGGGAGGATTTAAAATGCAGTAATGGAAAATCTTAATTGTAAATAGAAGTTACTGAAACATAATACTGTATATACTGATTTAATTTCATTTACTTAACCTTTGTCAAGACTAATGAAATTATTTATTTAGCATAGAAAATATATAAAATTTGTAATAGACCTGCCTAATTTCCAATGCTAGGAATTCTATAAAACTGAAAATTATCCAAGAAAATCTGCATGTGCTACTAAGTCACTACATTATGAGGTGACAAATTATGGGAAACAATGATTTTGTCTTCCAAAAGCAAACTATTCCTATCAAAGTTTGTAATTTACTGAGTTGGAGGAGGCTGGAATGATAGACAGTGATGAAAAAAGCATTTGTCAAATCTAATTTTAGCATAGGACTTTTATTTGTAAAAGCAGTCTTTCATCACACTAGTTTGATTCTGTTTCCTTTTTGTTATATAGGGAAAAAGAAATGTGTTTTTTTCTCATTTTAAATTCATACTCATTCAGAGCCCTTAACAGAAGACATATTAATAAAAGAAAAGCACACATATTTATTAAATATAGGTAAGTTGTAGATCTCGTAGAAGACTTTTTAAGGAAATGAACATCCAAAGAAACAAAGGATCTTGAGAATTTTTATGCTAATGTTTGGTAATGAAGCAGATAGCTGTGGAGAAGTATGATTGGACAAAGCTTATAATCTCATGGTAATTAGCAAAGACTTTTTATTTAGATTCTTTTTAGTGTCCTAGTGTCTTTAGAGAAAAGGATGTTCTTTTCCTCTGAGTTTAAGAGGTTAGCCTCTGAAAGGAAGGTTTCTGTGACCTGGGTCAGGGAAAAAAAGCTGAGGCAAGGTGAGAGTAACTTTGTTTCTGCTATTTTCTCAATTGAAAAGGTTTCATACTGTGGATGGTATGCCCTATATCAATTCATAATGAAACGAAGAGGAACTTCTCACTCTGGAAAAGATCAGTACTTCTAAAGTATTGTATTCACACATATAAAATAACACAAAAAGTACATGAATTTACCTAATCAATAGATATTTATTAAGAAAATGTTATGAGCTTAGCGTTAGTGGAAACACAAAGGGAGAAGACATACTTCCTTTCCTTGGGGGATCACAACTTACAAAAATATACTAAAATACTGTTTCATAAGTTCTCATATATCCTGAGATTTCCTAAAAGAATCTCATTTCATCAGTGCACCATGTGTTACATTTTTATTTGAAAAAATTATAGCTTCTGTGGCAATGGGACCTCAGAGAAGGGTAAGATCACTATAGCTGTGATCAAAGAAGTCTTCACAGAGGAAGAGGGATGGTTTTCTTATCTTACAAATACAGTGCCATTTCTTTTTAGATAATTCTCTAAATTTTTTACTATGCTCCCATGAATTTACTACTTGTTGTTCTCATTTTATGTTCCATTTTATTCATTCACAATAATACGGAATTGGAAGCAATTCTGTATCTTTTCAGCTTTATTGAGGTATAACTGACAAATAAAAATTGTATATATTCAGGGTACACAGCATGATGCTTCATATAGATGTGCATTCATCTTTTTATAATTCTTTTTATAATCAAGCTAATTAACCTATCCATTATCTCACAGTTACATTTTGTTTATTTTAGATATTTTGTATTGTTCCAGAACTGATCATACCAGATTACCCATTCAAACTCATTTCACTATAATAGCTTCTAGTAATATAGAATAAATTATTATAGAATATTTGAACTTTGAAAATGCATGCATTCATAGGCAGTGAAGTCTCATTCTAATATTAAGTTTTAAATATTTGTTTCATGGTTTAAAGAAAAAACAATTACTCAAAGCCCTCAACATTGTTTCTTGATTCTGACTTTTTTCTTATCAGTGTAATAATAAGCAGTTCTAACTATGTCTCTCACAATATAAATCTTTTACCTTTAAGACTGGGATCATTTACAGGACCAAAAGGAGGAGAGAAAAATGTATCTTTCTGGACAAAGCCTTTCAATTATATTTGTCTCTATATCTATAATATATATATATACATATATATATACACACACAAATATATAATTATGTGGGATTAATTTCTATGAATTTCTATTAAAATGTATTGCTTCTAGGAGGCTGAAGTGAGAGGATGACAAGTTCAAGCCCACTCTGGGCAAATTAGCAGGGCCCTGTCTCAAAACACAAAAATAAAAAAGGGCTGGAGATGTAGCTCAGTGCAAAGTCTGTAGGTTTAATACCCAGTGTCAGAAAAAGTTTTGTTTTATATTTATATATATATATATAACAAAATTTTATTATATATATATATATATATATAAAACAAAATTTTAAATCATTGATCTTATCTGAAAAACAAGTCTTCGAGAAGCTGAGGCTTTTCTCAGATGAGTTTCTCAGAAACCAATATACTTTATGGTTTTTAAAAATCTATTTACAAACATCGCCTTCACATTCCTATAGCCCTGTTTTTATTAAAGGAAACCCTACAGTCAAAAATGTAATTTTTCCAAGGTTGGACATATGACTGATGTCAGAAGATCAAAATCATGTTATATAGAGCCAAATTCTAAGTCCCAAGGCTGATACTCATCAGAACCCAGAATAGGTGCCTCTTACAGGCTAAGCAAGTTGCTAGCTATAGTAATGGAAGTTGGTGGACATATAACTACTCACCTGGAAAATCAGGTGGCTCTGACAATGAATAGCACTGTAGTGTTGGGCCAATTCCTGCTGCCCCTGGCATTGGGAATGTGATCTTTTATTGGTAAATCATATGTGCAGCAATCTTGGGCCAGAACACTACCGAGTTCTTCACTATCTTAAATGGATAAAAAGACCGCTCACCACCACGTAACTTGGCATGGATTCCAAGTGTTAAGTAGGCCTTCTCCTTTTTTGTCCGTTTTGTTCTATTTCATTCTCTCATATTTTTAGGAAGCCAAACTGTTATTATGAGGTAAATTTACATAAACACTGAGTTCTTGATTTTTATATCTATTTCTCTTATAGGTCTAAAGTCCATCACTTCATTCACGTGTAGCTCTAAAACTAAAATAAAGGAATAGCATAGAAATATATTTTAAAAATCAAGGTGGTAAAGCATGCCTAGAGGAGTTTTAACATTTTATGAATCCCTCTTGGAAAACATGTTGCTATGTATTTATTTTTGTTTGTTTGTTTGTTTGTTTTTTTAGAGAGTGTTGCACTATATAATTCAGGCTGGCCTTGAACTCATTATGTAGCCCACACTGGCTCAAGCTTGCATGGGTCCTGCCTCAGCCACTGGAGTGCTGTGGGTATAGGCATGCACTACTATACCCAGTTGAAAATTCTTTTTATAAAGACCTTCCATAAGCATTTATGTAATCTTGCTAATTTCTCAATTCACGGACTTTTCTGTAGATGAGAATCTGTTCATTAGAATACAAATGAATGCAGTTTCATTCTTTAAATGTGTTAGATAATTCCATAGTGGGGAAAAATTATGATATTTTACAAGAAATGCATTTTGCTACTGTCCTCTACAGGTTTTCCCCCCTTTGTATTCGTAAAGTTTTCTATCTAGAAAGGGATAATATCTGGGTACTTTCTAGCTCCTCCAGTTCTCAAAGTAGGCATAATAATGCCTTGAGTATTCAAAAAGAAAGTTTGCTCAGCCCTCAGGATATCTTTTGTTTGTAATCTTCCTGAATAATGATTCATACCTCAAAGGTAATTTTGAATGTAAAATGGCTTTCCACATTTCATAAATAATTTCTGGACTATTTGCTATTTTAAATTTGCCATGCCAAATTTAAAATAGCAAATAGAAATCCATTAGTCTACCTAATTGAGAATTGGCTATATAACACATGATGTGTATAAAAAGAATTTAAACATTTTGAACAGTACATTCTGATAGGTGCAATTATAGGTGTCAAAGCCAGGCTAAGCCACTTCATATTTGTTCACAATGACAAACACGTGCACCCCTATTTAAGCAAACCTAAAAAACAATGGTATTATCTTATAAAGTTGATAAATTAAAAGAGTATTTTTCCACTCTTAGAGATCTCTTAATTTTGAACCAATTTACTGTAGTTTAGTCAGTCATGCCCTTGATTACATTAAAAACATCTTCCTTTCAAATGGAAAATATCAGATTCCTGGACAACTTTCCTGGAGCAAATATATTGTCATCTTTTTCTTAAAGAATGGACTAAAAGATCATTATGGCATATATCATGCTTACAAGCAAGATGCTATATTTTTGTATTGAAAAGATGCCTTTAAAGTGATTCAACAGCTTTTAAAGGAGTAGTAGTCCATGTATATCCCTCAGAATACTTCAGAACATGAAACATCATGTGACCATGACTAATGATGATGTCAATAATTTTAAACAGGGGTTACTTTTAAACTGTGACCAAGATACCCATCTATCAATCTTTGTTAATACCTTATTTGCTATTTGTCTGTTTTCCTTTTTAAACTGTTTTTGTTCTTTCCACATATTTATTCTCCCTCCTTTCTTCAGTGTTCTGTTCTGAAAGTCAAGAAATTTGCCTCGCGAATCTGGGTAACAAGGGTATTATTATTTTATTTTAATCTTAGTTATTCTTAGACCTTGTTTCATATTCATCTTTTCCAATTGAAATAAACAGATTTTGACGTATGTAGAGATTATTTTTAATGGAACTGTTAAAATTGATTAACTTCAAAGAGTTTCCAAATGTTGTCTCTTCAAAGATATTTTATCATGTTTTCTCCAAAAATTTTCTATTTCTTTGTGTAGTCCAGTGATGGCTGAAGGCACTGGTTTTTACCTTTTATGTTGTTCTCTGTGTTCCACATAAAGTTAGCACTTATAATTTCTCTAACATGGTAGCAATGTTTTTATAGAAATAATTATTCAAAGCTGATTTGTTTCTAATTAATTTTTCAGATCATTGTTTTAAAGAATCTTCTAATTTACACATATATAAATGTTTTCCAGCTCTATTTAAACAATATGGATACATGTCATCAACACCTTAACTAGATAGTTATCTTTGGTCTATTTTTCCATTTCATTATGGCTGATTTAAGTTCTAGAATGGCTACTCAACCTCCTCTTCTTATCTAAACTGTGTGAATTGGCAACCTACCTATTCTGGTTCATTCGTTCTTTCTTTCTTTCTTTCTTTCTTTCTTTCTTTCTTTCTTTCTTTCTTTCTCTCTCTCTCTCTCTCTCTCTTTCTTTCTTTCTTTCTTTCTTTTTCCTTCTCTTTTTTCTTTCTTTCTTCTTTTCCTTCCTGCCTTCCTTTTTTCCTCCCTTCTTCCTTCCTTTTCTGCATTCATGATTGTATTTATTTCCCAAGTATTTCCCATAGACTTTACAATAAAAACTCAATAAAATAAGATTAAGAGTTAGAAGAAAACTTTTAGACAATATTCCAAGTACCTTAATTAAGTACTATTAATTAAGTAACATTACTATTATTCAAAATTGAATTTAATTCTGAACTTCCTGGAAGCCAAAATAAAAGGAAAATATGATTATGTTCTATAATTTTCATTATCTGAGAAAATATGATTAAAATAGAAGACAAACAACACTACTTTCAGTAGCAGTTTTAAAGATGACACAAAGATGTTCTTCGTGATCACTTATTTAATTAGTAAATTATTTTCACATGGTCTTGAATGTGTTCATTTGTAAAGTACAATTAAATATCATTGCTACTATGATCTGAATGTGTCCCCCTCACAGATGGAATTGGGACTCTTACAAAAGTAGTCAATGAGAGCTTGCTTGCCCCCTCTGCCATGTGAGGACATAGTAATGAGTTACTGTCTATGAGGAAGCAGCTCTTATCAGATCCCCCTGGTGTTTTGATTTTGGATTTTCCAGCTTCCAGAAATATGAAAAATAAATTTTATTGGTATAATTTGCCCAGTTTATGGTATTTTTATAACACCTTGAACAAACTAAGACAATTGTGTTTATGGAACAGATTTGCAAGATGTTGTACAAAATAAAATATATTCTAGAATGAGTCTCTTTCTAATTTCTCATTCTCCTTTCATCAAGTACACATTATTTGCTTTTCTTCATCCTCAG
Organism: Hydrochoerus hydrochaeris; assembly: GCA_004027455.1. Lineage (NCBI taxonomy): Eukaryota > Metazoa > Chordata > Mammalia > Rodentia > Hydrochaeridae > Hydrochoerus > Hydrochoerus hydrochaeris. The sequence continues at coordinate 163,091 of PVLA01000967.1, read as the reverse complement.
TGTTAAGTGACTCCTAATAGTTCTGTGACAGGAAAATTTTGATGAATAAATTATGCAATCTTAATTCTACTTGTAATCATTTAAGGAACGCCAACTTTTTCCATCTCTCTTTTTCAAACTATAAAGGATTTGAAATTCAGAAGAAATGTTTGCCTTAAGAACTATTTTACCAAGCCATCATTGTAAGAGTATGGTCAAAAGCTACATTTAAGACCTAGAGATAGTGGCATACCCGTATAATCCCAACTATTTGTGTGGCTAATACAAGACAATTGCAAATTCAAGAGTAGCCTGAGAAACTTAGGGAGACTTATTGCAAATTTAAAAAAAAAAAAAAGGACTGAGAATGTAGCTAGGTGCTTCCAGTACTTCAAAACAAAATAAAAATCAAAAGAACCCCAAAATTGTTTTTGCCTATAAAAACTATTTGCATATAAGCCCTATAATCACAAATTCATGAAAATGAGTTTAAGGTGCATTGAAAAACTCTTTTACTTTACAGAAAGGTTAAGGACATATACACATTCCCATATATATTTAGTAGAAAAATGTATACTGGAACTCGTGTCTTAAAATGAGTATTCTATTACTTTTTTACTATAACATAAAAGATTGTAAGATTATATATTCTTACCTCCCTACACATGATAAGCCTAAGCCTCAGGTTGTCTTGTTCCTCTCACTATAGATTTTATAACCCAGATTAGTATATAAACTCTGGATTTTAAAGTTTCCTAGTGCAAATTGTCTATATAGAAATTTAAAGGGTCTTAGTCTGTTTAGTCAACAAATCTTTCTGAACTATGTAGTTCATAATTTGAGGTCTATTTGGTTCAAACTCATGACGATTCCATTAGTACCTTAATTAGAAAAATTGCAAATTCCAAAGCAGCAAAAATCAGAAATTAAGTTTATTGGTAGTTTGTTTATAGTATGCCTTGGGAAAGGGAACTCTCACTTTTTGTCCTTAGCATCATTAATTTTCTGTTTCCTCTTGACTTTTCTAAGCGCATGAGAACTACAACTGCATTACTATAAATAGAATATATATTTACCTCCTACTCATGGATATTCCTTTTCCTATTTAGGGGAATAAATATGTTTTGTCACAATTTAAACAACCTCCCTAGTGGTCTATCTGTTGGTAGCAGCAGTCTTGAACTAAAGGTACAGGAAAACAGTTTTTGATCACTAGCAAAGAATCTAAAACTTTTTAATATTTTACATAACAGATGCAGGCAGGGCTTTGCTATTTTATTAGCTTTGTTCTTTGGAATTCCAATTAGCCAGAGAATGCTGGTACATATAATAGTGCCTGCCAATGGAAATTATTCCCCCTGCCTCCACAACTACCACTGTTCACTTCTTAGAATATGTATCTTGGCATAATTCCACTGGACAACCTCCTCTTGCCTTTTGGGCAAGTATTTGTGGTGGTGAGAAGCTTGGAGGAGAAACCATTCTTTGGGACAGTTTTAAAACCTCAATTCCTCATTAAAAATACTACTTGAAATAGCAGTTTTTATTACCATTTTATACTTTTCTTATGATTTTTTAATTTCTATTGTCTAGGTTTCTTAAAATATTTAAAACTATTGATGAATCTGCAGTGTCTCCCAAATTACTAGGCCCCTAAATTCATCTTTCATGTTGTGGTTTGTAAAATTTCAAGCCATCTTTATATGAACAATAAGAATTAACTAGATTTCAGTGTAAAATTATAGAATAATGCCTTTTTCCCCCTTCCTACTTTTTATTTCTTGAGATCTATCACCACCTGCCATGTATTTATTTATTCTTTGAATGTCCCTTATTTCCCCATTGAAATGTAAACTCTCCTCTAGTTATTCAAAAACTCTCTAGAGCCTGTAACAATATCTGACAAATATTTATAGAAGTTGTTCAGTATTTTTTATATTAGTGATTAGTCTGCATGAGCTATACTGTTGACTTATTTCAAGTGCTACGATGAATATTCTCCTATACCTGAGAAAGTTTCCTTCAGAAAGTATAGTTACTTTATTTGCTATTTTACTGCTAACAAGGTAGTACTTGAGGTACTATAATTATGACTGAAGTGCTTTCCATATCCATGTACATTTAAATTTTAATTATCTATATTCTTCATATTGACATACATTCATTCATTCAATAAATATTCATTGAAAACTTACAATGACCTAGACACTGGCTCAGACACACCCAGATAATTAAGATACTGCACCTTGCTATGACTGTGTTACTGTATAACTTCAAGCTAGGTTCAAAATCTCTGTCTAGTGAAGATACCAAGAAGGGAAATAGCTTGGTTAAATGGGACCTCTAGTTTCAGTGTTTTGAAATCTCCATGCTGATCTCCTCAGAGGTTGCACCAGTCTAGAGTCTCACCAAATGTGGAGAAATGTTCCTTTTTCCCCAGAGCCTCACCAGCATTTGTTATTGGTTGATTTCTTTCTTTGTTTTGGGGTTTATTGGTTTATTTCTTGAGGATAGCCATTTTTTTTCTGGAGTGAGATGGAATCTCAACATTCTTTTAATTTGCATCTCTTGAATGATTACTGATGTGAACATTCTTTCAATGTATTTATTTGCCACTTGTACTTCTTCTGTCTCAAGGAAAAGAAAGGAAGGAAGAATAGAAATGCTTCCTACAACATTCTAAACTGATACTGAAAGATGTGTAGGAGTAAAAAAGGAAAAAAATAAAGTGAGAGGCAAATATTCCTATCAAGAGGAATAATATTTAAGACTCAACAACATGGCAACAAGCCCAGAAGACTAGGAAGAAAAGTCAGAGAGATTTCTATTTCTGTTAGTGATGTAACTTGTGGCAAAATAGTGCTGTATCAGGCACATCTACATAATCCAGATAAAAGACATCACATCTGTTTCAAGGCATTGGACAGTGGTTAGGGCTCCAGAAGTTAAAAATTCCAAATAAAGAGTGTGACAGAAAAGTGAAGTGTATTTTTCTTCAAGGTATTTTCAAATTCCTGGTGAATGATACAGAGAAATCACCAGAGGATTCAGCTATCTCATGGGGCTGGGAGTGAAGAAAAAAAGGGAAGTCTGTGAGAATAGTCAGGGACAAAATGCTGAGGAAAAGGAATGAGGAGAGAAATAAACTTTGCACTCATTAGTTTTTACCCTTAGGTAGTTACCAAATTCTTAAGCTTCCTGTATCATGAGAATGATTAACTGGCCAAATAGGAAGTGACTGAAAAGCAAAGTGGGGTTTTTTCCCAGACTCATATTATTGAAGAAATAAAAGCATAAGGTTTAGAATGTTGTGCATAGGAGCAACCCCAAGACCTACACCAGAATTTCAGTTGGGACCTCTAAAGAACCCATTCTATAAAATGGGGTAAGCCAGATTTAGACTGAACTTTTAGAAGTGTACAACTCAATCTTGTGGTTGTTTCCCTCCTTGATTAGATTAAGACTATCCACTTCTACTGTAGCTACCTATAAATGATAGAGTGAACCCTATTTAAAGGAAAATATCATCCAGTCCTTACAGTTTTTCAGATAAAATGTTTATAGTCAATCAAAAGTAATAATCTAGTGAATAAAGTGAACCAAGGAAAAACTCAAGCAATGTAGGTCTACGGATGATCCAAATGTTGTCATTATCATAGACTTGAAAGTTAAAGGATACTCAGAGGTAAGAATATAGTGGCATAAGAATACTGAAAACTTATCTCAATAAGGAGGGAATAGTAGATACAATACTTATTCTATAGAGAGGTCTTTTCATGTAGTAACTAGGACGGTTAGTACTGAGAAGTCCTTTGGATTTTGCAGGTCAGTTGATGAATTTAGGTGCACTTCTACTGCAGTTGTGAGTATAGAAGACATGTTAATGACAAAGATATAGATTTTGAACCAAGTTGGGAAAGTGACTATAGAAATGTGGAAAGCATGAATGGGGTTCATTAAAACTGTGTTCCATGAATATATAGTGTCATCAATCTGTACAGCTCTGTAATTTCCACTGGTAATACTTGGGTAGACATATAATGTTCAGTTGCACCATTGGGTTTAATAATAGTTGGAGTTTTACTATGAAAGTTTCAGAGAAATAAAATGTAGAAGAGAAACGGAGGGTTTAAAAAGACAGGGAATTGAATGCTTTTGGTCAGAAGTAATGACTAAACTAATTTAGGGCCACTTAAGATATATTAATTATTCTAATGGAATGTGGAAATAGGTGGCTTCTCTCTTTAGTTCAGTGTTTCAATTATTTTAGAGCTATATCTCATGTTTTTTTTAGGTTTTTTATTTAAAGAGAAACAAAAGCGTGTAAAAGGTAGAGATAATACAGAATTTCAAAAAAGATAAACAATAAGAAATCACTAGTTAATAAATTACCTATTGTCCTCTTAGAAATAGTTGTTCAAGTTACAAAATTAAAGCATACAAAGTAAATATTCAAACAGTGAGCATGCAAACAGCTATGCATGCATGAATCTCTACATCTATTTCTATCCTTTCTGTATTAGAGGGAAAAAACAAAGCTTAGCAAGACAAAACAAAGCAAATTCCTATAAAAACATGAAACTAAAAAGTTGTATAGAACCACAGTACAAGGTGATCTACAATGATTACTGTGTTGTTTCTTATTATCTTCAGTAGAATGTCTGTATCATCAGATATAATTGAATATAGCAGTATGCTTGAATATAGCAGTACATAACAATATTAGTAAAAATAAAACATTGTAGACAGTACAAAACTTCAAAGGCAGGTAATAATCAATCCAGAGTGGATATTCTAGTGAATCTTGTCATCTTCAGTGCAGTTGCCTATACTCTCAGACTGATACTATCAATCATAACAGCTTTGAATAAAATCTATCAATACAAAACAGCAATATAACAAACCAGATTCGATTATGATCAGTCATGGTAAAACAGTGTAGGTTATACAGAGCTTTAGATTAAGTTAATAGGAAATTAAGGATGATTACCATACTATATCCTGTTATTTTTGGGATTACTGTCTGTGCCCTCAAATCTAGTACAGGTAAAAATGACTGGAACAGAATATAATACATCTAAGCAGAGTAGTGTGGGTAATGTGGGTTTTAAATCCTGGTGCCCTATTTACAATATAGTGTATCAAAACCATCTATATTATAGTTTCTAGTTATCCTTTTCTGCCTCATTTCTGATATGCTATTTTTCTGCCTTTCTCTACTTTTCTCCTTCATTCTATTTCCTTTCATATAGGCCTTTCTGCCACTGTTCCTAAAATCCTGCTATTTTTTTTCTCTCTCTAGAATGTCCTTCAGTATCCTCTGTAGTGTTGGATTGGTGGTCACAAACTCTCCCAGTTCCTCTTTGTCATAGAAAAATCTTGTTTCTCCATCAACTTCTAGTTTCGATTTTGCAGGGTACATCAATCTGGGCTGGAGGTTATTTTCTTTCAGGGCTTGGAATACTTTGCTCCAAGCTCTTCTTGATCTGATGGTCTGTGTTGAGAAGTCAGCCGTGATTCTGATGGGCTTACCTTTATAGGTAATCTGTTTCTTTTCTCTGATGGCTTTTAATATTATGTTTTTATATTGAATTTATAGCTTCTTGATTATTATATGTCTGAGTGAAGATCTGTTTTGGTTGTAGGTGGCTGGAGTTCTGTATGCCTCACATAGTCGAATGTCATTTACTTTTCCCATGCTTGGGAAGTTTTCCTTAATTATTTCTGTGAATAGCCTTTGTAATTCACCTGTATATATTCCTCCTTCTTCATTCACATTTCTTAATCTTATATTGTAGATTGTCTTGTCATCTTCTAGCCTTTGTATTGTTACTGCCTGTTTCCTTGTTATTTTTAAGAGATGTTTCCTTTCATGATAACACATTGCAAACTTGTCTTCAAGTTCTCCCAGACTTCTTAGTTTCTTTTAAGGAGTTTTGCCAGCTTTCAATGGAATTTTTTAATTTCCTGGTAGTCTCTTTGAATCTGCTTTATGTATTCTATATTTTCTTTATATTCATTATCGAATGTCTCTCTTTTTTTTTGTGTTCCTGTCTTCTTCTGTCTGTATCATCCTGAGAGATGCTTCCTGAGAGCATTTCTTTTATTACTTTACTCATATCTTGCTTTACCTGTTTTAATATTTCAGTTTTGGGCTCGTCTACAAGGTCCCGAAGATATCTCTTAATGTCCATTGAAGCCATGTCTGATGTTGTGTTTTTGCTGCTCTCAGTCTCCCTTGTTTTTCCCTCTCCTGGATCAGTGTTCTCAGCGTTCTGGGTTGGGGGCCTCCTCCTGCCTCTCTCTCCTGTCATGGTCCTGGCTTCTTCCACACAGGTTATAGTGGAGGTCCCAGCCCCCTTCCCTGTTGGCCACGTTTCCTCCAAAGCACGCTGACGAGGGACCTCCGCCCTCTGCTGCCTGCTCTTGTCACTGAGGTGTAAACAGCAGCTGGATATTCCTGCCCCTCTCCACTGGGCCAGCCAAACTTCAGGGGCCTTCAGTTTAGTGCATACTAGGTGCAGGGAATCAATTTGGGATGGCTCATTTGGTCCCAGCCAGGGGTGCAGCCCAGTCCAAGCAAATCCCATGAATCTGCTCTGAGAAGGGAGCAACCAACTGAAGTCACTGTCACTCCCTGTTCAGGCTCCTCCTGCCCCATTCCAACATGCTGCCCCTTAGGTCGCACCCTTCCTGTGTGGGTGGGTCTCATTCCCATCACTGACCATGGATTAATGAAGGTCCCTTCACCAGCTCTGCTCTCTGTTGGGCTCACCAACCCCTGACTTCAGCACTGCTGTGGTTCCTGTGAGTGGCAGCGGGAACAAGTTTGGGCAGCTCTGCTGTCCAGTGCAGATTCAAGCTGGCGCAAACTTGGCAGGTCACCGCAAAAACACTGTGTCCTGTAATTTTTAGCTGTTTCAGTTGTAGTCCTAAAGTATTTGATGAGCTTTTTTATGTTTTAGTTTCTTTCTGTGTCAAGACGATCCCTCTCCCCCTGTCTGGGTCTCTCCAGAGTGTTTTATTCTGGCATATGAGTTGTTTCTCCCAGGAGGCTTTGTATTTTGTTGCTCACTGATCAGCCATCTTGGCTTCTCTCTTCTATATCTCATGTTTTAATTTTCTGTCATGGTCATGAGATAGCTGCACTAGGTTTAGGCATCATATCTGCATTCCAAGCAGGAAGAAAGGAGATGGGGAAATGCCAAATGAATGTATTATTTTATAAAAAAAAAAAACCTTTCAGTTACACCTCACTGGCAAAAACTGTTACATGTCTAACTACAAAGAGTTAATAAACAGGATATTTAGGTAAGTCACATCTAAAGGCAAGAGAGAAAGGACTTGAGTTACCAATGGTTGTTGAGTTACCAAGTCACCAGTGTCTGCAACAAAGCAACAGATCTACCATGAACTCTAGGCTGACAAGAGAAAGAGGTTAGGACTGGAAGAGGCTGAGAGCTAAAAACAAAGTGGAAGGGTTCTGAAGCAGTACATGACTTTTAACACTAGAGAACAGGAATAGCAGGAGTAGCTACATGAAGGAGATGGAAGTATAGGAGCTATTGGCCAGAAAAAACTATGGAATTAGTCATTATTTGCCATATCTGAACTGGTGTTTTTGAATTGACTTCATTTCCAATTTGGAATAAGACATCTGGAGCCAATGATTGGAATAGAGGCATAAGAGTGGGCCAGAAGATGGTGCACTCTACAAGAGTGTAGGGATGAGGCGGGAGTGTACTTGATTGGATGAATATCAATATAATCTCCAGAGCTAAAAATGGCTGATCAGTGAGCAGAAAAATACAGAATTTCTCAGAGAAAAACAACTCATATGCAGGAATAAAACATTGTGGAGAGATTCAGACAGGGAGATGGATCCTCTGGGCCAAGGAAGAAACTAAAAGGAAAAAAAGCTGGTCAAACCTGCAGTCTTAGGGCTACCATTGGAGCAGCTAAGATTAGTGGCCACTGCACTTTCTCCAGAGCTGGACAAGTTCATGCCCACCGTGACCTGCTGGGCCACCCAAATTCACTCCCGCTGAGACTCACAGGAGCCACAGTTGTGCTGAATTCGGGGTTTGGTGAGCCCAACCGAGAATGGAGCCCATGAGGGACCTGCACTATCCCACAGTGAGTACTCGGAATAATACCCTCCCACAGGAAAGGGGCAACCAACTGGACAACATGTTGGAATTGGGCAGGACAGGCATGAACAAGCAATGGTAGTGACTTCAATGGGTTGCTCCTTACCCAGATCAGATTGGTGGGATCTGCTTGGCCTGGGTCACGCCCCTGGCCAGGACCCAATAAGCTGCCCTGAACCGAATCTGTACCTGTGGCACACACTAAAGTTGTGAAGGCCCCTGCAGGTTGACTGGCTCAGAGGGGAGAGGCCAGCATATGCTGCCCCTGCTTGCACCTTAATAACCAACAGCAAACTAGAGAGGGCAAAAATCCCTAGCCAGTGCACTTCAGAAGAACCATAACCAACAAGGAAAGGGGCTGGGACCTCCTCTAAATACCTGTATGGAAGAAACCAAAAACATGACAACAGAAAGAAAGAAGAAAAAGCTCCCAACCTCCAACCCTGCAAATATTGATACAGGAGAGGTAAATACAGAAGAGATTGAGGGCAGCAAACATGCAATATCAGACACGTTATCAGCTAACATAAAGAGATATCTCTATGACATCACTGACATTCTCAAAACTGAAATATTAATTCAAGTTAAGCAAGATATAAGAAGATTAATAAAAGAAATACTAGACACCTCTCAAGAAGACACAGAAAGAAGAATGGAGGCACACAAAAAAAGGAGAGAAACATTTGATGAAGAATATGAAGAAAACCTAGAATACATGAAGCAGATTCAAAAAGATTACCAGGAAATTAAAAAACTGCATTGAAAGCTGGCAAAACTGCTTCAAAGAAACTAAGGGTAGACTATCAAAACTTGAAGACAGGTTTGAAATGAGTGATCATGAAAGGAAAGATCTCTTTAACATGGAAGGGCTAGGAATTTAGCTCAGCGGTTCAAGCGCTTGCTTGGTAAGTGCAAGGTCATGAGTTTGATCCCCGGTACCCAAAACAAAAAATAAATAAATAACAAGGAAACAGGCAGTAACAATACAAAGGCTAGAAGAAGACAAGCGGATCTGTAACTTAAGAATAAAAAATGTGAATGAAGAAGTAGGGTAAAAACAAAGGAAATACAAAGGCTATTCACAAAAATAATTAAGGAAAACTTCCCAAGCATAGGAAAAGAAGATGACATACAGATGTATGAGGCATACAGAACTCCAGCCACATACAACCAAAATAGAGCTGTACTCAGACATGTAATAACCAAGATCTCAGAAATTCAATATAAGAACAGAATATTAAAAGCCATCAGAGAAAAGAAACAGATTACCTATAAATAAAAACCCATCAAGATCACGGCAGACTTCTTAACACAGACCATCAAATTGAGAAGCGCTTAGAACAAAGTATTCCATGCCCTGAAAGAAAATAATCTCCAACCCTGATTGATGTACCCTACAAAACTGTCTCTCAAAATTAGTGAAGAAACAGGATGCTTCCATGACATAGAGGAACTGGCGGAATTTGTTACCACCAATCCAACCCTACAGAGAATACTGAAGGACATTCTAGAAAGACAAAAAACCCAGAATTTTAGGAACAGTGGCAGAGAGGCCTCAATGAACAGGGCAGACAGTGGAATGAAGGAGAATAGTAGACAAACAATGGCAGAAAAATAGCATAGCAGAAATGAGGCAGAGAAGGTTGGCTATAATCTCTAACATAGGTGGCCTTGATATACTAACAAAATGAAACATAGGCAGAGTAGATCAGGAGGTAGGGTCCATTGAGATGCTCTGTATATGAAATATAATTAACCTGAAAAAGGGTTTGTGGACTGAAAATCAAATATGAGAAAACAGTGCTCTATGTGACAGGGAACCAGAGAGAAATAGGGGCAACTCGACCAGTACCTGCAGATATGCTGGAAAGACATAATATTTATGTGCCAGTAGAGAACTACTCAGCTATAATGAAGGAAAACGTTGAGGGTTTTGTAGGTAAAGGAATACAACTTGAGATCAAGTCCCAGGAGTGAGAAGGTTCAGAACCACTTAGGTAAATAGCAGATTGCCCCCCTCAATCTAAAAACTGAAGAAGTTGGTGGGACCCAAAATACGCAGTGCACCCTGTGGGAGTGCAAGAGGAGGAATAGTTTAAAAAAGGAAGGCAGAGGATATTGTTAATAGTGTATCAGTATTTAAAACCCACATTACACACACTGCTCTGTTTAGATAGATTACATTCTGTTCATTTGTCTACTTGTACTAGACTTGAAGGCATAACAGGATATAGTAGGGTAATCACCCTTAATTTCCTTTTAACTTCATCTGAAGCCCTGTATAACTTCCACTGTCTTAGCATGACTGATCCTGTTTGAATCTTGTTAGAGTACTGTTTTGTATTGACAGATTTTATTCAAATCTCTTATGACTGATAGTATTAAATCTGAAAGTATGATGACAAGATTCACTAGGATACCCACTCTGGTTTGATTATTACCTGCTTTTGAAGTCTTACACTGTCTACAATGTTTCATTTTTATTAATATTGTTATGTACTGCTATATTCAATTATACTATGCCTGATGATATAGACAATTCTATTGAAGATGACAAGAGACATTACAGTAACCATTGTAGATCACCTTGTACTATGTTTTTATGACTTTTTAACTTCACGTTTTTCTAGGGATTTGTTTTGTTTTGTCTTGCTTTGTTTTTTTTCCCTTTAATACAGAAAGGAGAGAAATGCATGTAGAGACTCATGCATGCATAGAACTTATAAACAATTTATGAGAACTGATTATATAATGCATGATGAAATGAACAACTACTTTGAAGAAAAAGAGACACTACAGTACTCAGTGCTGATTCCATAGTGTAATGATGTGAAATCCAGCAATACTGTTATTCTTGATTCATAGTGATTTTAACCTATTTTATTTTATTTAATTTCAACATACATGAAAGTATGGGTAGCTGTTTTGAAAAGAATGAGAGACACTATGACAGCCATTGTTGACTTCCCAATTGTCTGGTCTTAAAGACCTAAAACGCCTTCCTCATTCTGTTTGGATCAGTTTTATACTATGTTGTTTTTTATGAATTCTCTGTATCCAAAGATATGGACAACTATTTGGAAGAAAACAAGAGACAATATGATAGATAGTGAAGATCTCTGGTTGTCTTGCTTTGAAATTTATGTCTCTTACATTGATTTCTTATGTTCTGTTTTATTCTGTTTTGTTGTGTTTAATTTTACTCTCTATTAAAATAAAAAATAGAAACAAAAACAAAATAATCTCCAAAAGGTAAAATAAATATTAACATTTTTTAAATTCATATGTTTCTATTCTTTTTAACATGGAGCTATCCAACTGCATTTGGTATTTTTTTTTGAATTAAGGCAATTTACGTGTTTGTAGGGTAACAAAATTAGATGTGACTAAAACTGTAGAATTTTTAATTTTCCTAATAACTTTCATTCATCCCATGGTCAGAGTACCTAGTACAACTGAGTTTTCACAGGCTCTTACAATGTAAATATTTCCCTTCACTTCTCTTTTCCCCATAATTTTTCCCCTTTCCCTATTCTGTGTTCTCTTCGTCCTTTCCCAGTTTGCATTCCTTTTCCGTTTTGAATTTTGTTTTCCTTTAATTCTTGTTTTTCTTTTCCTTCTTTTTAAATTCCAGTAGTGGGAATAATGATAACATTTATAGATTGCAAGGGGGACACATGTACATGTAGAAAGATCTACTGTGCCATCATAAATCCAAGATGATTTTTAAAAGTAGTATGTACTTTAGTAAAATCTGTTCTGCTACCTGAATCTTTACAGATATATAATAGATCACAAATAGAATGTCTTTTAGAGAACCAGATATTTAACAAGACAAAAAATAAGTGTGTATACACAGTATTTGTCTGTTACAAGTATGTACCTGTATGTGTTCATGTATACACCAACACTGCCTTATTGAAATAAATTTTAGAGTTAGAAAAAACAAATTATTTTATCACATAGACTGTTTAATATAATATTACTATCCAGTGTTCAGGGAGTTGATTATTACACTTTATTAGTCATCACCATTTGGGATAATAGCTGTTCTAATATATTTAGCTGTTGAAAGAATTATATTTTAAGTGTTCTAAATTAGATTGATAATTACTTGTAACTGAAACTCTAGAATTTTAAAATCTGGTCTTATGAAATACTTCATTGCTTATCTTTGTTATTGTGCTGTTACTTTAGATTAATTTCATTTTGAAATTATGTATCATATTTAATTTGCTAGAAGTCACATGAAATATATGACTGTACTCTGAGAAACAAAGCCTCCTCAGCAGTTTTTAATATATACCAAAACAGAACTTCGAAGATGGTTAGATCACATTTGGCACAATATAGATCTATTTGTACTTGCATAATGCTTGTACATGTACATACAGTTATATTTTATGACTATTTAGGTACATTGATTTTTTTTTCTATTAAGACAATTATCATCCACATCATTTTTCACAGAGGTATACTTAAATACTGGCATAGGAAACGACTTACTAAAATAAAACCCACGCTTGGCACAACTATTATTTGTGTCACAGATTTTACAACTATAATATTTCTGAAAAGTTGGCTTGAACACTTTGGAACATTTTTAAGAATGACTGCAGAGGCAGTTTGGTGAGCTGTAAAACTTCTACACTTCATTTTGCATTCTAGTCCAGGCCACATCTGAAGTATCACTAAATCTGATTCCATGTTGAATTGTAGCCCACTGTCATTCCCAGAAAGAAGCTTTTCCCTACACTGGGCAAACTGGCTGTTTGAATCAAAGGAGGTGGCTCTGCCGGCAAGCAACTTTGAGGAATGGAAAAGTTTAGAAATAGGTTAGCAAAATTGAAAAAATAAATGCCCAATCCAGAAGTACAGACAGCTTTAATCTATTTTCTCTTGTGATCATATTGGGGAAAAATGTATTAATTGACTATGACTAAAGTAAAAGTCACTAGTATACTGTAGAAATAATCTTAAACTGATAAATATTTCATCTCTTCACTTAAAATGAAACTCATCTTAAGACATCAATTGTTCCTCATCAGGAGAGGTCTTTCCAAAGACTTACTGAATGTCTCAAGACCAGGTAGTTGACTTACACCAAAATGAGGATTCCTTGAGACTTGAGATTGACCCTTTGAAGATTTATTACTGTCTGGTTTGTTTAATATATAGAGAGTAATTAGTTTTTGTAGATAATTGGGTTTCCAAACCTCAGCTTTGTTTCTATTTTTTAAATTTTACATTCTTGCTAATTTATAGAAAAGTTGTAAGAATAATATTGAAATTTCCTGTGTTCCCTTCACTTAAAAATTTAAATTTGATATAATATGGTATTGAAATTCTTAAAACTAGTAAAAAGTTTGTGAAAATATAAAGTACCATAAGATATTTTTATACTTGATAAAGAATAGGTAATGTCCAATGTCACTATCATCCAGATTCATAATTTCAAAATAACAGAGTATATAAATATAATTTGATATTTGCTCATATACTGATTATTATTAGTCAATATTCTGAGTACTATATGTGATAGAAATTTGAAAATTTTAAAAATGATTAAAAGAGTATGGTCCCAGTAGATGACAACATCAGTGGATATAATTTATATGAACAACAAAGTATCCATTCTAATATCTTATGCATTCTTAGGTAAAGCATTATCTAAATGAAATAATTGTTTAATATGGCATGGAGAAGCCGTATAAATTAAACACTTGTAACACCAAGGGAATCTGATTGTCAAGCACTTCACTAAATGAAGATTTCAAGAAAACTGCAACTAAGTATCATAAAAAAATATGTGTTTAAAAACCTCTCATTGGGCCAGAAATAATGCAGTTCAGCAGCACATTTCTCTCCTAGCAAGTATGAGGTCATGAGTTTGATTTCCAGGGAACTCAGGATGGAAGGCTGGATGCAACCCTTGGAATTTTATGGACAAAAGCAAAGTTAATCTGTAATATTTCTGTACCTTTTTTTGCCTTTAATGCATAATGTGGACTTGTCTATGAATAAACACTCCTGTTATTAAAGCATTAAGATGTATTATAGACCATAAGAAGCCACAGTAGCATTACAGGCTCTTTGCAAAACATCATGTGAGTCAGCTTTTTAACTAAAAAGTTCTGTTATTCTCAACTTTAAGCATTTTAATGATGTGAAATTATCCTCAACATTTTTGTCAGCTAATTTTAAATAGAAGATTGTGGTAGTATGGCAAATATACTAAAAGACAACTAGCAATTTTATATTTGTACCAGAGAAGATTATACGATAAATACCTTCAAATATTGTGGAATTTCTGCACTGATAATTTAACTCTTCTTTCTATAGCATTTTGGCTTCCTGCTGTCTCTGAATAAATTCAGTATACTTTTCAAGTACATTTAAATATTGGATTGAGAATCATATGCCCTGAAATCTCAGAAAACTTTGTTACCAAGAATATGCATCAGATTGAGATTCAATACAGTTCTGAATTATACAGAATTATGCACAATTAAGCCTAAAATCTTTTTATTTGCTGCCAAATTAAAAACAAGGTATTGTGATAGTTGCTGTAAAAGGTGGAAAAACAAGCTGAGTAAATCATGATTGCTGTCTCTGCAAGGAGTATATTGTTCATTGTAGGAGGCAAATATTCAAATAATTTTGTTATATTTATAATTCTGAATTAGAGATAAAAACTAATTTATATAGTCATATAGATGAAAGAGTCAGATTTTGTTAGGAATATCTCAGAAACATTCATGGCTGAAAAGGTTTTCGAATCATGTTCTAAATGAGTGGATTAAGTTCATTAATTAAGGCTGGGGATTTAGCTCAGTTGCGTAAGATCTTGCCTGGTAAGCGTGAGTTAGTGAGTTCAATTCGCAGTACCAAAAAAAATTTAAAAATTAAAAAAAGATAATGTCCATTAATTAAATGGAATAGAAAGATAAGGAAGTTAAGTGTGGTAAAATAGATACTTCAGATATAGAGCAGAAAGGTGGGAAAATGTAGTGTTTAACAGTAGTTTTTTTATAAGTAGAATGAGAAGTAAGATATTGGCAGACCAAAAATAAGATTTGAAATTTGAACATTATTCTCTATGTTGTATGGGAACATTAAATGTTTTTAAGCAATAGAATTTCAGAATCACACCTGATATATGAAGGACAGAGTAGAAGAGGCACACACCACTCAGGTGATGTTACAATAAAGCTCAAGTTTGTTTAAGTAGAGATATTGGTTTAATTTTAACAGATTAGTAATATGGTAAACAGCTCCTAAAATGGCCTTCTGTGGTTTTTTTCCTCTTGGTGTTCATGCTAACAATAGAATATGGAAAAATTGAAGGGATGTCAACATGATTTCCTTTCAGCTTGTGTGCTCTTTGTCTCTCTCATAAATATTATGAAGATACATAAGTAGTGCATACAGAGGCCTACATGTTCTCAAACACATGGCTGTTGATAACCCTGTGAATGATCTGCAAAAAAGGTCTGGCCCTGGTTAAACTTAAAGATAAAGCAGAAGCCTTTGCCAACATCTTCAAAACAAAGTAGAAAAGACCTGTGTCAGATGCACCCCTTGTACTAAGTTCAGATTCATCACACATAAAAACTGACGTAAGTGTTTATTATTTGATGTCATTGGAGTTTGGGCTGCTTTGTTGCATAAATGAGTTATAAAAAGAGATCAAATCCAATATCTTGCTTGGCTGTATTGTCAATTTCATTTGTGTCATTTCTATACATAATATTGCTTAAAGATTACTGAATTGTTTATAAAATCCTAAATTTTCTCCATTATAAAGCTATAACCTTAACTAGTATATTATGTTAAAAGTTATGTGACCTCTTACATTTACAACATTTAGAGAAATGAAAGATACAGATTTATATGCATGAGAGGTCTTAGGATTCTATTTTAAAATTAAACAATTCTGACATTTTCTGTTTACCCTTTTTAGTAACACAAATCTGTTTTTAGTTTTTGGAGTATTGTCATTGAAGAATGCTAGTTTTAAGAATTCACTAGCTTTGATGGTAAAATAGTACTGGAAAAAATAAAGAAATTGCTAATCAGTTCATTAATCAGGTGTATATGCTGCACATTATTTTGAGTCAAATTGAAGAGGACACTGTGCTAGCCAAAAACTCCCTCTCAAATGAAGTCAAAAGTGAAGATAAACATAATTGACTTTTTTTTCTTTGTGTAAATCGATCCACCTCTAAAATCTTGAGAAAATAAACTTGCTTCATGCACAGATTCAAGTCTCCACGATGACTGCACACAGATTAATTTCAACTTCATTTAATCAAATTGTCTTTAGTTTAATTGTATTTATAACCCACAGGCTTTTTTTGTGTGTGGTACTGGTGATGGAACCCAGGAACACTCTGTCACTGAGCTATATCCCCAGTCCTTTTTATTTTGCAACAATGTCTCACTAAAATTCTCATTTTGGATGCTTCAAGTTTGCATTCCTTTTGCTGTAGACTCCCAAATTTTGGGACTACAAGCATGTACCACAGCACCCACTGGCACATTTTCAGTTTTTAAATGTTCAACTATATTTAAAAAGAAGAGATAAAAACAAATAACACTTTTCTCACTGCATTAAGACAACTGGTTTCATAACAATCAAAAATAAATACAAAAAATTAAGTTGCATAGCTTCATGTATATTGCATCAAAAAAAGCAATTAATGGACAAAAAAATTTGTTGGTGGTCAGAGTGTGTCCAATCTTTTCCACTCTCTGAGCTGTCTTAACTATAATAATGGTAGTGAGGCATTATAATCTGAAAAAAAAATGTAGTCAAACTTTTCTGCTATGATTAGATCTTCCAAAGGGTTCTGTACAAAAGATCCAACTTTCTACAAAGGGTGGAGTGACTAAGTTCTGACTGACTTTAGTCTCTCTCTCTTTTTCTTGACACTGATCTTCAAATATATTAAATTTTCTGAAAACCTACTCCTAAAAATATTTGCAGGTTCAAAATTAGAATTTTATTCAATGAACTAATAGAAATTAGCAGTGTAAGTGAAACAAATTAACATGGATATTTAAACATTTTTAAAGCAACAAAATAACCAGTCCACTAATGTGTCCATTTACCTCCCAAACAAGTGAGCCTTAAGGGACACCCAAGATCTAAACTGTAACACTAGCCTATGTCACTTTCTTAAAGCAGAATAATTTAGATTCAAATAAATAGTGTACAAGGAGCAAGGTGACTTGGCAATTGTATTAAATCTCAATTGATATTGATATATACATAAACTTCTTTAACAGGTTATTTTACATTATTTTGGCTTTCAATGTTAAAAGTCATGAGATCTTAGCGTGTGTGTGTGTGTATATATATATATATATAAAAATATGAAATGTAATTTTCCTCATTTTTCTTAATTTTCTATAATTCTTTTCTGAGGCTCTATGGAGAATGAGAAAGCAAACTCAAGAAATAATACGTGAATTTAAACATAACTGTCTATCATATTATAAGGATATGATCCTCACTCATTAACATATGTATTATAAATTTGCCCCATCATAGATTAAGATTATACTGAATTTACAGATGAATAAATTGAGGGAGAAATACTACCAGATCAAGTGCTTTGGTCTTCCAAAGGCATTACTTTAAGCAGCTGGCCCCTGATTATCCATCTGTTCTCACAGTGAAATATGCCCATGAACACTCCTTGTCTTCTATCCATGTCATGTTCAGTATGCTGTTGGAATTAGCAAATATTTACCTAAAAGTGCTTTCTTTGAAATCCAGAATAGAAATCCATGAAATGCAGTGTGTCACTGGTAGGATCTGATTGAAAAAAATGTCCACATATTTTAAGGCTTATATGAATGAGCAGAATTTCCTATCATTTTATTTATCTTTGTCCTGATTCACATCCCCACATTCCAGTGTGCATATGTGTGCATTTAATTTCACAAAAAAATTCACAGGACTTGTGATGAGATGCAAACCAGATTTAGATGGATTTTAATTGATCTGCAAGTTTTGCAGTAAAATTTTCAGCTAATTAGCATGTTGCAGAAATTAAGTGAACTAATAGTAAAATTTAAAATGATCTATTGGAATTATTTTAAATTTTTTTGTATGTTTTTAAAAATCAGAGAGTAAATGAAAAATACAAAGAAAATCTTAAATATAATGTATGTCATAGAGAATTCATCATCATTCAACCAAAATGTCATGTATAAAATGGTAGGTACTACAGAATGTTAAAACTATGCAGGCAAAAGCCTGAAAAATAATTAACTGTAAAGCTATTTATAGAAGCAAAAATGTAATTTAGAAGCCTTGTTGGAAACTTTAGAAGTGAAGATGTGTGACCTTCCATCTCTTTGGCTAATCATCACGTATAGATACATTCTTATACTATATTTATAGTAATTTGGTAACTTTTAAAGCAATTGTTAATAAAACTAATATACTTATTGATAAAGATACATTCTCTCTCTCTCTCTCCCTCTCTCCCTCCTGTCCTCCTTCCCTCCCTCTCCTGAACAGTTTTATCATTCTGTAGTACCTATTACTTTATATATGATTTGTATATTTTCGTCTTCTAATTGGTTGAATGATGAGTTTTCTATCTAGTTGATGATACGAAGATTTTCTTTGTATTTTCATTGACTCTATGATTTTTAAAAAACTGAAATACAACTTAAAATAAGTCCAATAGATTATTTGGGATTTTACTATTAAGAAAGAGATAGAAACAGAGAGAGGAACTGGAGAGAAACAGAAACCAATAGGGAAATTGAAATCATATGTTTCTGTGTGCAAGTGCTTCCAAGCACAGGCAAAAAAATAATAAAGAAAAACTACTTTCTACTTAAAATAAAAAATTCTCCATTCTCATGGATAACCAGATTCTTCAATTGACTAAGACATTTCTTCCAAATAGTAAGTGCCAAACTAAAATTCAGTTTCAGAAGCAAATAAAATTATAGTCAAGAAGATAAGTAGAAGAGAAGAGAGTTAATTATATTTAGCAAGTGTCCCAATCCATTTACATCCTTAGAAGGGTACTCAGCATTTTTCACTGCAAAATTTGCATTTAGAAGTTTCTAAATTAGTATGAAACGAGTTTTATCGAGACTAGAGGAATCATTATGAGGTCACAAAGAAGTGCTCTAATATCATAACAATCTGGGAAAAGTAAGAACAAATTCCTGTCACAGAGGAAAGCAAATGGACATCCTTTCAAATCATCTTTCCTGTCAATAATGCCTATATATCACATACAGTGTGAAAAGGCAGGGGAGACAGATTAATGAACTGGTCAACCAAAAGATATAATGATCCAAAAAAATTTTAGTGACTTTTCCATTTCTGTCATATCCCATCAGAATACATTTCTACATTGTTATGCCATAATATTCTTGAACTGGGAAGGGGGTACCAAACCTGAGCAATGGCTCAGTTTTATGCTATTCATAATGGGATCATGTATATGAATGTGAATATGTGTGCATATACATCAACCATCTGGCTTCATTGATTAATTTCTAGAAATTTTCTTCCTTCACATGCCTATGCAACAGGGTGGAAAGGGAACATAATTACGAAAACAGAGAATAAATGGGATTATACAATTTAAGAGGAGATACAAATTAAATATCTATTATTTGAAATACTTGGGGGCAGAAATGTTTCAGATTTCAGATTTTATCTTGATTTTTGAATATTTCCCTAGACGTAGTGAGATATTTTAGGAATGCAACACAGTCTAAGTATGAAATCCATTGTGTTTTATATACTTTAGCCTGAAGACGATTTTATACAGTAGTTTTAATGTGTCTCTTTGAATGTGACCCATCACACAAGGTCAGGTGCAAGACTTTCTACTTGTGGTATATGTCAGCATTCAAAGGTTTAAGAATTAGACCATTTCAGATGTTAGATTTTGTGTTAGGGATGTTCAATCTGAACTTTTTATTGCCTTGTGTAAAAAACCCTATATTTTTATTGCCTAATGAAAAATACTATATAGAGAGAGTTTAAATTACTAATTATGATTGTGTTGAACTTTAAAAGTTTTATGCTCTGTAAGGATAATTGTTGGAAAGGGTGATACTTAAATCTCCTCTCAGCATGTTGACAAGATAGTCAAATTTTCTGGTAGTTTTTGGACATGGGCCTGCTTGGAAGCATGGTGTGGGCCCGTATAACTTGACTGAATCAGTAGAGAGCTAATTTGAAATATGCTCTTTTATCTGATTGGTACAACATTAAGTAGATTCTAGGCATTTTAAAGCCATTGCCATGGCATTATTAATTTGTAATAATGTAATTATATTACAACCACCTGTGTTAATCTCCCGGTCAGAAGGCTTTCAGTAAGTTTTTGAGCTCATAAAAGAGAGTTGATAAGAGAAGGAAAAGAACCTAATTGAGGTTTATATGAAAATTTAATTAGTAGTAATAGGCGGTAGAGGCACAGAATTTCAGGATAAAGTGTTTTTTGGAGAACTCAAATATATTATGCATATCTTTTTGTATAATGTGTACACAAATATGCACAAGACCTTAATAATTAGAGTTCAATCTAAGCAAGTAAAATCCTTTCTGGGTATCAGCGCAGAAAAGGTGCTACATTGTTACCTGGAACTGAAAGCAAAAAGTCTTTTTGATGGTATTCTAAGTTCAAATCTGGCATTTTCATTCATTTCACTTTCACAAATTCTTATATATTTATGGCAGATGGTGAAAAAGAAGCACATAATCCACTTCCCTTCCATTTTGGGAAAATGGTTATATAATTTTGTATCTTGGAATGCAATACTCTTGTATTGACCTTACACGTGGTAAACTCAGTATCAAAATCATAAACAGTAAATGACTGAGAAAAAAAGAGGGGGGTATATTTAAAAGCCAAGAAATACTCAGTGCATTGGCTAATACCAAGATAAAAAGTGTAAAATAATTAGCAAAATAGAGTAGAAAAAATGAGGGGTTTAAGAAATGGAAGGCTGTTGTAAGGTATATCTATTCTCTATTGCTGTGTAAGAAACTAACCAAAATGTAATCACTTGTAATAATTGTTCACAATTCTGCAATTTGTGACAGTCTCAGCTAGGGAGTTCATAGTGGTAATATTGATGCAACTGTAGTTATCTTTAGGCTCCAGGGACACAGTGATCTAGGGTAGACTTACATGTCTGGCAGTTAGTTGACACTGTCAATCTAGCATTTCAAATCTCAACCTTTTTAGGGCGATGTTCAGACACCATGCATGGAAAATGCAGTGATCCAAGAAATAAAGAAAGTATGCTACAGTCTCTTGAAGCCTGGGTCGAAAGTCAAACAGTATCACTTTTATTGCATTGTGTTGGCCAAAGCCACCACAAAGCCAAGTCAAGATTAAATAGGTGGTAAAATAGATTCCACCTTTAGATGACAGAAGCTGCACATATCATGTGTCCATATTTAATCTATCACAGAATTTAAAGAAATATGAGAAAAGCATGGCAAATCTAGCATGTTCTTTGGTAAAATAATTTCTAATATACACCATTTTATAGTACTCTTAATAGTACCTTAGTTTAGCATATTTTTATGTTTTTTACTCATCTCTTTTATTCTTGAATCCTTCAAATGCTAGTAGAAATCAGACATTTATATGTTATTAATTCAATAAACAATGAGTACCTGTTGGTATCAGGGTCTATGATTTATTTATCACTCTCAGATCTATCAGTAACCTTAGATGCAAATTAATTCTTTATTGCTCTGTTACAATACTGTTAATGTTTTATCTTTTTTGTAAGTGAATTATTGACTCTTGATAGAAAAGACTATATTATATTTATTCACTAAAAACATAAGTAGTATTCTTTCCTATTGTTGCTAAACCATTGTCCTGAAATTATACTTGAAAGATAAGAGGAAAACTGGTAAGGCTTATCTTTTCAATTGTATTTCAAGCATATAAAACATGTTCTGTTCCCTAGGAACCAAAATTAATAAAATGTTAAGTAAGGAATATACATAGTTAAATATACATTATTTTATATGATTTGTTAAACATTTTTAGAATGTCTCCTACCAAAGTAATTCAGTTGTCATTACCACCAGTTAAATAAGATTTATAAGTGGATTGTTACCAGCTCCTTTTTATTTGATTGTAGTATTCCTCTAAAAAGAGAGGATGAAAATCAAATAATACATAAGGTACAAAGTTGCTGCATCTTCTCTGTTACACACAAGTTATAGTTTTGATGTTATTTCCCTCTGAAGGATATCTCAAAGCTAAAATCTTATGTGAAAATCACCTGGGAATTGTCATTTTTGCTGAATACAACTCAGTTCTCATATAAAATATAACAAAAATATTACTTTGATGGTCTTGTTTTAAAGCATGGCAGACTGTATAGACTTCCTGAACTTCAGCAGTGGCATTTTTTCAGATACTAAAGACTGAATTGCTAAGTTTAGCACATTCTCATCATGTTTTCATCAGAGAGGCCATTTTCAGTCTACAATTTTGTGGAAGTGGAATTGGAGGAAACGGGAGAGAAGGGAAAAGGATGAAATATGTATATGTACCAATACACCATGATGAATGTATTTATTATATATTGCAAACATATACTAATGGAAAAGGGAAAAAATAAAAAGTGAAGGCTTAAGGAAAAAATGTTTAAATTCATCAAAAAGAATTTAACAGTCTACTAAATTCCCAGGGTTTGTATTACAGACCTACTGTGCACTCAAACATGATGTACCTGGCTGCCTTGGGAACCGCAAATATATGTGTAAGCTGTCTCTGCACCTGAAGTACTTAGAATATGGTTGGTGAGACAAACATAAAACACCTAAACATAAACAACTAATTGGCGCAGTATAAAAGAGTTGCATAAGGTGGCTTTGATAAAACTTTTCTGTCTATATTTTCACTATTTATGTCATCTAACCTATACTCCAGCCCAAATGAATCACACCATTTTCTCTATCTTCCCATTTCTACCTCTAGGGCTTTGTTCATTTCTTTCCTACCCATTCCTTAACACTTATTTCAAACACAAATTCCTTTCACAAAGATTTTACCCCTGAATAAACCACTATCCCACACTCACTTCCTGCCAATCCAGCACTATTTTTCCTTGTTCCTATACCATTGTGTGTTAATTCTTCTGTGGGTTAAATTTGTCTCTTTATCATATGCACCATTAATTAGATTTTGAGTCATAGAAACATAATTTTATCCTACCTCCTGTAGTACCTTGGAAAATAATTGTGAACTGAAAATGAAGAGAAGCAAATACTGTGACCATTTGCCAAAATGTGCAAAATGGGTAATGATTCTGGAAAAGAGGTAACTTTCCTTTAAAGTTTGATTTTATATATATATATATATATATATATATTCCTTAAAATTAATTACTTGACCAAAATTTAATAGCTGAAAGAATATTTATAATATATTCATTACTCTGCATGTTTCTCATATATGTAAACATGCATTATTTAGTCAAAACTATCATGTTAAATTTCACCCTGTAATTCCTATTGGCTGTCAGCTGCTCATTAAATCTTGATTTCTGTTAGGAAGAATTAATAATCTTTCCTTTGAGTGAATTTAGAAGCAATGAGGGATTGAACAGAAATATTTGAATAGCCTCTTGGTAGTAAATTGGGCATGCAGTTTTCAACTTTAATAAGAAAAAAAAGAATTGAATTCAGAAGCTGTTTTTTAAAAATAGTTTTTCTTGGAGTTAAAACAGAAGGACATAGTTCATTCTCAGTGATGGGGGAAAATCTATTGTTATTTACTTAAATAGGTTTCTCAAATTTGAATGAAATAATATATGGACAAGCCATATGGCTGAGTATATAAGGTAATCCTATGGAAATCAAAGGAAAATTCAATTCAATAGCACAAATTGATTTGAATGAGGCGTATGTAGTGTTTTTAAAATAAAGAATATTTCCCCAAAATGAATTTATTGTCAAATATTGGTATCTGACAATTATTAATATCACAACTCAGTCTCTAATAGCAGACTTCCTATTACTACCACAAAGACACAAACATATCAAACTAATAAAATACAGGTATTAGTTTTTTAGTTTCAAGTACACCTATCTGCATCATAACTAGATTTAAGGGCCATTAAAAGTATAAATGATTGAGACACTGATATACAGGCATAAAACCTTTTAGGGTTTTTCCAAATATACTTTTTTTTAAATCTTAGCCCAGTTATACCATGCAATATCTATAAGTACTTCTAGCTGTTATAAGGCTGCTAATAGAAGATATCCATTTACTATGTAGTGGAGAAGTACAGTTACATTCTCAGAGAAACAATGAGGTGGACAGTGTGTTTCTTTCTGTGTAGTATGGCTGAATGAACTCATGTGTGTCGCTTACTTGAACCCCTTCGTTTTTTCTTCAAATATACCAAGCAGCACCTGGCTTGAAGTTACTTCTTTTATGCACATTAAGAGAAAATAGTAGCACATCCCATTCAAAACTATTTTTATTCTGAATTTGGTTTTATACTAAGTATTTTAATATAAATGTGGCTTACATGCATGATAGTCATTATACTTCACATGAAGAAATGAGCTCTAACACAAGCACCTCAGTCAGAAAGATCTGGAGGCCTATGGTTGCTTTATCTTCTCTTTTGCTTCTCCCACTGTTCTTTGGGATCAATAGCTTCACCAATCAGCCTGCTGAAAACAGTGTAGGAGTTTCTTCTATCTAGTTTAGACACTCACCTCTCTTGACCTATGCTTCAAATATCCAGTATTTTATCTGATTAAGTTGAATACCTCTTCTCTTTTAGTTTTTGCTTTCCAAAAACAATATAAGTAAAAATGATATATGTCAAGAAATAGAATTAGAACCACAAGAATTAGAGAGAATTAAATAGTGAGGGACAAAAGCTAGATAATTACCTGTGGATAACTGGGAGTTGTCAGCTAGTCCCTAATATTTTTCTTCAGATGATGTCTATGTATGACAAGCATGCCTCTGTTCATAGGAGCTATTTAGCTTTCTACCCATTCATCTGCTTAAATAAGCCTTCAGATTGGATGCAAATAACCTTTTTTAAAAAATAACTCTAGCTCCAGTATCTCCTTTGAAAATGTTTCAGTTTTTCCATACCTCATTTCAGTTTACAGTATTTCAGCCTTTCACTCACACAGCAATCACTTTTTTTGTATCAGTGCAGGGCAATTGTAGCCATTCATTGATTCTCTTTAGGATTTTCACTGGATATATCCTCATTTTATACATGAATAAATTAAAACCTGACAAAGTTAAATATGTTGCCTAATATCATCCATCTAGCAAATGATAAAAGTTAAGATTTGACCCTAGATGTGCCTCATTCTGGCTACCTTGGGTGTTTTATTTTTTGTTTGTTTTGTTTTATTTTTTGTCTTTTTGAGACAAGGTTTCACTATGAAGTTCAAGTTGATTTTGAACTCACTTTGTAGTCAAGACTGGCCTTGAACTCACAGGGATCCTCTTGCCTTAGCCTCCCATGTGCTGAGATTACACACGTGTATGACCACACCCAGTTGAATTCTGAATACTTTGATTTTTGTACTACTTCTTGTCATATCTCTGCTTAAGAGTCTTACTTATATTTGTCCTCCATAAAAAAAGTTAGACTTTAGCATCAATTCGTATCAACTGGTCTTGGTCAGTAGTGCTCATGAAAATGCTCAAGTCGTTATTGGAAAACATCTAAGTTCAAATCATGCTCTAAAACCTGACAATTGAATTCACTCTTTTCTAGAAAAAAAGAACGGACCTGAGGATGCTAAAATGTTTTGTGCAATTCAAAGTCAAACATTTGAGTTATTTATTCAATTCTTTCATTTTTACTTTGAATGTGTGTGCATCTCACACACACATACATACACATTTTTGGTGGATACACAACTTGTAAAGTCATTTTTCATCTGGAGAATTTGTTCTTCCTTTTGGTGATGATTAAATAGCCATATTGTCTGCCCCAAACTATGTAACTTATTATGTATGATTCTCCTGAGCACCTTCCTTGTGAGTTCTAATTTTTTGCCTCCTTTTAAAAATACTCTAGAGGGCAAGGATGGCCTTTGGCAAGAAACGATGACATGTCAGGAGGTCTCTGTAAGCCAAGTTGCTTTTCTTTAATCATGAAAGGCCACTGGCACTTAATGATATGGCCCAGTCTTCTAATCTAATTGAATATACAGTGATGTGGGCATTAAGGATTAAGCACAACTCCACCTCTATCCAAAGTTCACAATGCCTTTTGAACAAAGTATAATATTTCCCCATTTCTCGTGAATGGGTTTATGTTTTGGCATATACAGTTTTCTTTGTGTTTTCTTTTCAAGATGATACCTTAAAAAAATCTGTAAAAGCACCATATAATTTTGTCTTCTGAAATATGGCTTGATTTAGCCTGTGGATCAAGACTAATCTAAATGTTATATGATGCTCTTGTGACAAAAAGAACTGAAGGGATGTCATAACAAACTGCTAACTTACTTGCAACTGAAATAAAATAAATTCATATGTTTGTTACTTTTAAAAGATAATCTATTTCAGACTTTCACTGTTACTTGTACATTAAAGGCCATATCAAGAATCTGTCCATTCACAAAATGAACAGATAGAGATTTTCCCAAAGCTGACAACATATTTATACTAAAATTTAAAATAAATTTTGAAAAAATAAATTCTAAAATACTTCTAATGTATTATATATTGTGATTTTTAACTCATTTTTATATAATTTCTTTTAACCAATTTGTAGATATTCTGGATTTCTAAATGGCTTTAGTAATTGGGTTTAATTTACTATAAAGTTAATCTTAGAAATTAACATTTTAAAATTAAAACTTGCCTTTCACATCTTTCTAAATATATATGTAAATTTATAAGTAATCTACATATAAACATATTCTAAATACTGTGTAGCTTTAAAAAATATTTCATTTGGGGCCAGGACTGTAGCCCAGCAGCACAGTGTCTGGCTGGCAAGTGCAAGACCCTCACTTCAATTCCTGGAACAAAAAAAAAATTCACTATGAAATGATTTCAGACTTACAGAAAAGTTACAGTAATAGTCGAAATTTTGGTATACCCTCCATCCAGAGTCCCAAAATGTTAAAATTTTATCGTGTTTCTTTCATGAATCTTTTTATACACATAAGCCTTTTTTCTGGATGTCTGAGAATGAGTTATAACATTATGCTTTCTTGGCCCTAAATACTTACATGTGCATAGAGATCCGTTTGTTCCTTGAAAATAAGTTCAAGACTCCCAGTGTATTCCTGACAAGATGAATAATAACAAACTCTATATATTTTTGTTTTTTCCTATACATACAGATCTATAATAGTTTATAAATTAGAGTAATATTTTAACAAAAATAATAAAATAAAATAATTACAATAACATGGTAATAAAGATTATGAGACTGTGGCATCTATCAAAGTAACATACTATACTTCTCTTTTTTCTTGTGATGATGTGAGTTGACAGCAGCTACATGAGAAGATGAAATGAAATATATTGTGGCACAGCATTAGGCTACTTCATAAGGGTTACTTGGGCACAAGTGCTATGTTATAATAATTAGGCTGATGACCAAGACACTTTCTTCCTAAGTGACTGATGTGCAGTCACATCAGTCTGTTGATAATATGATAGATGAAGGTATGTTTATATCCCAGGCATAATGAAGAAGGATAAGACTTCATCATGCTCCTTAGAATGCTATACAATTTCAAAGTTATGAGTTGTTCATTTCTAGAGTTTTTCACTAATATTTTTGGACTGTGATTGGCTGATAAACTCAGTAAAACTTTGGATAAGGGCAGACTACTCTATTTCTTCAAAATAACATTCTATTACATAAGTAAATTTATTAATGTCAGTTAATTAATATTTCTAATATGCTATCTAAAATATAGGCTTCATTCAAATTTCATCAGTTTGCCTACTGTTCCCCTTTATTTAAAATAGCTCTGATCATGTCACCTTAGCCTCCATTAATCTGGAATGGTTTCTCTGCAAAAATTTCATAGCCTTCATAAAGCCATGAGAAAACATAAAGCAAATCCACAATCTACAAAATAATTACTTATGGTCCTCAAAAATATACTATTTTAAGCTATGCTATACCTCCAAGATAAGTATGTATGCATATTTTCATTTCTAATTTCCTCTAAGAAAGAAAACAATTCCAAATAATGCCTGAGTGTGTTTTTAAATAAAGACTTCTTTTTCAAAGTCAAAGAGCAACACTCTTAACCCAAATTTTTATTGAAACATAGAAAGGCCATTTCATAAATTCAATATTATATAATATAGGTCTATAATAAGAGACAGTGTATCTTTCATATACAGACTTCAGACAAATAGCTCTTTATTCTGAATTGAGTTATGTTTTTCCCATGGCCTTTTAAATTAAGAACGTTTAGCAACCTATCAACCATTGTACTGTGGTTTCTTACATCATCTCTCATGACCATCTTCTAACTGCCACACTTATACTATACATTTAAACCTGAGCTCAAAAGTCTAAAATAATTATCTTAAGTGTATTGGGAAATTCTCCAGAAGGTTCTTTGGAGGAGAGGTTGACAAAGACTATTAGGAAGATTCATTTTTCCCAAAAATACCTCCCAAATACTTAGCTTCTATCAATTTAGGTGGCATTTTTGTTAAAAAAGGCCTTCCTGTAATACATAAATGAGGGTAGTTAATATTATCAGTTTTCTCACCTCCATGTTAACATTTCTCTCTATTTTCTGGATTATGAAGGAATGGAATATTTTACTGAAGAGCCAGGCAAATGTAAGAAGTAACAGAGTGTAAGGGGTGAGAGGGCCTGTTTGAGTCCCTCTGTTAGGGAATTACCAGACATGGCAGTATATACTTGTAATCCTACCACACTGAGAAGCTGAAGCAGGAGGATTGCAACTTCAAGCTCAAACTGGGCATCTTAGCAAGACTTTGTTTCTAGTCTAAAAAATGTAATCAAATGTTCCATCATTTTACATGATAAATTTCTGACTTACTGATTTGCAAAATTCTCCCTGACTCAGGAATCATAGAAAAACCTATACTTACAGTGAGAAGGTGAATTATAGTCTGCAACTGTATGACATTGGTCTGATCACTAGACTTACTAGACCTTAGCATTATTCCCTTGTATTAAATCAGGTTCTTGAATTAGATGATCCTTGCATGATCTCCTAAGATGTACATTCAGTGATTTAGATTATAAGAATTTATGAAGCCACCTAAGGTAATAAGGAACCATTCTATGCATTGATTTTGGTTGTTTGTTGGTTGGCTTTGTTTCATTTGGTTTTTTGTTTCATGCATAATAGGAAAATACTGCTATCACTGAAAAGTATTCTATGCTCTTCCATTTATTTTTTAATGAAATATTAATAGAGTTTCTACTATGTATAATCCTTACAAATGACAAGGACAGATATCTTTTTATTTTAAAGAGAATAAAACAAAAGAGGACAGATCTAAGCAGATCGGAACAGAACAATGTAAGCATCATGGCACTTCACAGTAAGACAATTGGATATTAACAGTCGCTATCATAATATCTCTTTCTTTGAAATAGATGAGCTTAGCTTTACACACAATAATGTCAAACATAACAAAATAGAAAAAAAAACACTCAAGAGAATGAAAGTACTACAAGGCATTCTGAACCAAATAACCAAAGATGAACAATGGCTACTATATTATCTCATTTTCCATAAAAAATTGTTTATACTATCATATATATTAAAATCCATTAACATACATCAGGATAGAACCAATGGTAAAAAAAAAGCAAAAGCATGGTAGGACTTCAGTGCAAGATGATATTAAATCAACAATGGTTGCCATGTTGTCTTTTCTTCAAAGTAACTATTCATACCATCACATATAATAAAATCAAACAAAACAGAATAAAAAACCCTTCCAACCAATGAATGAAAACATAAGACTTAAAAGCAGTATAATGGTGAAACATCATTACCATAAAATCTTCTGTACTCTTACCATTTCTTACACTGTGGAGACTATAGGGTATTTATACATGTAAGTTTGATTTATTTCACTTATGAGTATGGATTCAAGTTGCATCCATTTATTTATAAATATCTCCATGTGATCATTCTTTATAGCTGAGTAGTACTCCATTGTATAAAAGTACCACAAGTTTTTTATCCATTCCTCAGTTGATGGGCACTTAGGTTGCTTCCAAGATCTGGCATTACAAATTGTGCTGCAACAAACATGGGTGCACATAGATCACTGTATTAAGATGTTTTCAGTTCTAGGAATATGCCTAAGAGTGGAATAGCTGGGTCAAATGGGACTTCCAACCACAGCTTTTTGAGGAATCTCCAGACTGACCTTCATGGTGTTTGCACCAGTCTACACTCCCACTAACAGTGCAGAACAGTTCCTTTTTCCACACAGTCTCTGCAGCATTTGTTGTTGGTAGTTTTGTTGATCCTGGCCATTTTTTCTGGAGTGAGATGGAATCTCAGTGTGGTTTTAATTTGCATTTCTCTAATGACCAGTGATGATGAACATTTTTTCATGTATTTATTTGCCATTTGTCTGAGAACTGTGTGTTCATCTTGGATGCCCAGTTTTGGATTGGGTCTTTGAATTTTGGGCGTCTGATTTTTTTTTAATTCTTTATAAGTTCTAGACAGAAGTCCTTTGTCTGAGGGATAGTTCACTAAGATTTTTTCCCAGTTTGTGGGTTTTCTTTTCACTCTGCTGGAGATTTCTTTCGACATGCAGAAACTCTTTAATAAGATGTGATCCCAGGTATTGGTTCTGGGAAGTATTTCCCATGCAGTTTGATTCTTGTTCATATAATTCTCTATCAACTCATATGTCTTCAAGATTTTTGCCTACTTTGTCATCCAACAGATTTAGGGTTTATGTTTTAATATTTAGATCTTTGATCCATTTAGATTTTAGTTTAATACATGGTGATAGGCATGGGTCTAGTTTTAGTTTTTGGCATATGGATATCCCATTTTCCCAGCACCATTTATTAAAGAGACTATGGTTCTTCTAGTGAACATGTTTGGCCCTTTTATCAAAGATAAGGTGGTTGAGTGTGTTCATAGTTGTATCTCCTAGTCTATCCCATTGATCTTCAGGTCTGTTTTATTCCAATACCATGTTGATTTTATTATGGCAGCTTTGTAGTGTAGCTTCAAATCAGGGATTGTGATACCTCCTGCCTTGGCTTTGCTGCTTAGAATTGTCTTTGCTATTCTAGGTCTCTTCTGGTTCCAGATGAATTTTAGGAGTGATTTGTCTAGATCTATGAGGTATGTTAGTGGTATTTTCATTGGGATTGCATTGAATCTGTAGAACAATTTTGGGAGAATGGCCATTTTCAAAATATTTATTCTTCCTATCCATGAACAAGAGATGTCTTTCCATTTTCTGAGATCCTCTTCAATTTCTTTTTCAGGGTCTTAAAATTTACCTGTACAACTCTTTTACTTCTTTCATTAGATTAATTCATAAGTATTTCATTTTTTTGGATGCTAGTGTGAAGGCTGTGGCTTCTCTTATTTCTCTCTCGGTGATTTGCTGTTAGTGTATAACAATGCTGTTGATTTTTGAGTATTGACTTTGTATCCAACTACATTGCTCAATTTATTTATTATATCTAGGAGTCTTTCAACGGAGTTTTGGGGGTCTTCTACGTAGAGTGTCATGTCATCTGCAAATAATGATAGTTCAGTTTCCTCTTTTCCTGTCTTTACTCCTTTTATTTCTCTCTCTTGTCTAATTGCTCTGGCTAGTATTTCCAGTACTGTGTTGAATAGGAAAAGTTATAGGGGACATCCTTATCATGTGACTGATTTCAAGGTAAAGGCTTTCAGTTTTTGGCCATTTAATATGACACTGGCTGTAGGTTTGTCATAGATGGCCTTTATCATATTTATGTAAAGACCATCTATTCCAATTCTCTGTAAGGTTCTTATCATGAATGGTTGTTATATCTTATCAGAAGCTTTTTCTGAATCTATAAGAGATGATCATGTGATTCTTTTGGCTCTATTCATATGGTGGATTACATTTATTAATTTACTTATGTTGAACCATCCCTACATGGCTGGGATGAATCCCACTTGTTCATGTTGTATAATCTTCTGGATGATTTGCTGCATACTGTTTGCCAGTATTTTATTGAGAGTTTTTACATCTATGTTCATTAGGGAGATTGGCCTGCAGTTCTCTTTTTTATTTGGGTCTTTCTCAGGTTTTGGTATTAGAGTAATATTTGCTTCCAGGAATGACTTAGGGAGAATTGCTTCCCTTTCTATTTCGTTGAAGAGTTTGAGGAGTGCTGGCATTAAGTCTTCTTTGTATTTCTTGTAGAATTCCACAGTGAATCCGTCTGGGCCTGGGCTCTTCTTTGTTGGTAGGGACTTGATTACATTTTCAATTTCATTAATAGAAATTGGGTTATTCATCAGTTTTACATCTTCTTGATCCAGCTTTGGTGGTTTATATGTTTCTAGGAATCTGAAAGACAGATATCTTAACCCTACTAAATTGATTATATATATCTAGGGAAATGTTTAGATGAAAATAAAAACATCAACATTGGAAATAGTTAGATGAATTAATAATTTAAGTAATTAGTAGTACCTAAATTAAATCCTGGATTTCCACATGTCTATGGAATCATACTATTCACTGTAAATATGTTTTTGAGAATACCCATTCTGAATAATAGATTTTTATGCTCTGGAAACATTGACTCAACAATCATCATTTAACCCATTTTACTCTTCATTAGTTATTATTCTTTTTTTTAATGTCTATAATTTCTTTCCTATAAAAGAAACCAAAAAAAATTTAAGATGGCTATAGTTTGTATGTTTGTTTTAATGATAGTATAATTCTATTTGGAAGAGCAGCATATATGCTCCTATCTAAACAACTCAAAAGAAAAAAATTCTATCAGAATTTTGAAGGTCTGAAAATAGTTACTAGGGCTTCCATAACAAATGTTATTCTACTACAGTTTTGTGTGCTGGATGCATTTTTGAGCTTTGATTATTCAATTTGTCATCTATAAATGTGTTATCACAATGTGACAAGGATGTGAAATGTATTGCTTCAAAATACACCCTAATTAAGGTAATTAAATATTCACAAAATTTCATAACATTTGTTTTTTTCTTATTAAACATAACAGAAAATTGAGTGTTGTTTACATATCACAAATCTACCAGTACATCAGACATTTTACTCTGTGTTGATAAGGATTTATTTTTTGGTATAACAATGGTAAATTTTATTGCATTTAACTTCTAAGACTCCATTAATTACAAACACAATGGACTTTCTCTTAATAATCTTTATATGCAGCATATGTTAATTCTGAAGTAGAATTACTAAAATGGAAAGTATTGAATTCTAGTGTGGCCCAGTACTGAAACACAAAATTGCAACTTCTGACCTTTTACCAAATTCATGATCCTGTTCCCTGGCTGACCTTATATGACTTTATGCAGTAAGTTAAAATGTATGACTGAGGACATACCAAGGCAAGAGTATTATAAGAAAGTATGAGAAATCATAGGATCTTTGTTATGTAAGGTTTATATCTTAAATGTCCTCTAAATGTCTCGTGAGTTCAGAGAGAAGACTCCTGGAAGATGAATGAATCATGGGAGCACTATACTTATAAATGGCTTAATCCATTTTTGAGTTCATGTTTGAATGGGCAGTGCAGAGGTGGATTATAAAGGAATAACTGGGGCATGAACTGGAAGATTGTATTTTTGTTCTCCTCTCCTCTTTATCTTGCTAAATTTATTACCCATATTTAGGGAAATATGGATAACTCTAGAGTTGTTATAAGTCTAACTTCTATTATTTTTATCTTTTAGGGTCATTATTGAGGGCCCCCAAGTGTTTGTGAGAATCTAGGTTTAGAGTAGCACCAATTGGGTTCAAGGTTAAATTAGGTATTAAATTAAGAACCAGTCACCCAAAAGGGTCTTTCCTCATGATATCTGTTCCTAATCTGTACACTCAGTGTGCCACCTTGGACTCTTTATCTAAGGAGGCTGGATCACTCGTGATAATGAGTGTACAGTTGTATCTGAGTTATTTTTGCTTCATTGCTGAGACAAAATACCTGGCATCCAAATTTAAAGGAGAAAAGCTTTATCAATTTTGTAGAAGTTTCAGTACATAATTGGCTAGTTCCAAGGCAGAAGAGAGCAGTTCATGGCAGACAGGAGGTAGCAAAAATAATAAGGAAGAGAGACAAAATTGTTTTCTGTCCCTTATATTGTATAAAGACCTCTCCGCTCCACTCCACTCTACTCCGCTCCTCTCTCCTTGCCTTGGCTTGTCTCTCCTCTCCTTTCCTCTCCTCTCTTCTCTCTCCTCTCTCTTTCTCTTTCTGATTCTCTCTGTCTCTGTCTCTCTCTCCCCTCCTCCTCCTTCTCCTCCCCCTCCCTCTCTGTCTTTCTCTCTCTCTCCTTTCTGACTATCATGGATTGAGCAGCTTTGCTCCACAAGGCCCTTCTGCCACGCCATATCTGCCTTGGAACAAGCTGACTGTGGACTAGACCCTCTGAAGCCATGAACCAAAATGAACCAAATCAAAGTTTTCTTCCTTTAAGTTCCAGGTATTGGGTATTTTGTCCATCAATGGGAAAACTGACAGATACAGCTTCTGTTGGTCTCATTCATATTACTACAATGAAATACCTGAACCAACTAGCTTATAATGAGACAAGGTTTATTTAACTAATAAGTTGAAGATTCATTCCTATGACTAGGAGACCCACTTCTTAGACCCTGATGAAGGTGGTAGATGGTATAAACAGGAGCATATAGCAGAGAACTTTCTCACATCTTGAGTCAAGAAGCAGAAAAAGAGGAAGAGTGTGGTCTAATAGTGTTCTTGGAGGATACACCATCAGGGATCTTTTAAAAGTTCTACCACCTACCAAAATTGCTACTCCAGGGACTTAAAATTTAACATGTAAAGCTTGGTAAAGATTCATCCAAACCATTGTGGGGCCTAACTCAGACAGAATATAGTTCATTAAGAGTTCATGGTGTCAGTCAGACACCACATCTGAACTCTTCCCACTTGTTTACTGTGTTGCTTTGTACCTCACTGTTTCCTCCATAAATGACACTAACAGCAGTACTTGTGTTTTACTTCAACTATGACCTCATAAACAGATTAATCCACTCATAAATATAGTGCTTACATGACACAATCATCTTCTTGAAGTCCCCGCTCTGAACACATGAGATGTTTAAGATATAAACCTTATATAACAAAGATCCTATGCTTGCTCATACTTGTATTATAGTGATGGGATTAATGAAATAATTTATGCAAATTTTTAGCATAGTTCTTGCTATATAGTAAACTCTAAACAATGTGTAGTTACATATTAGTGTTTGTGTATACAGGTATATGTATATATAATATGCATATTCTCCCTCATGTTGGTATACTACTGCAGTGTGCAGTATAACTAATAG
The DNA here is from genome assembly GCA_004027455.1 of Hydrochoerus hydrochaeris. Classification (NCBI taxonomy): domain Eukaryota; kingdom Metazoa; phylum Chordata; class Mammalia; order Rodentia; family Hydrochaeridae; genus Hydrochoerus; species Hydrochoerus hydrochaeris. The sequence goes on along the minus strand of PVLA01000967.1, from coordinate 127,393 downwards.
CTAGTCCTACTCTCATGGTGGATAAAATATCAGAGACCTAGTCAGCAGAATATACCAGCCTGAAATGGTACATCTTTCTGTGAGCAGGCATGTAGGATCTATAGGAAAATGTCTAGTGCCTGCCTCATAGATCCTACTTCTAATTTATTGGAAATAGTTACACAGAAATCCTAATCCATTCCTTCTTCTTGCACTATTTGAGCCATGTCTTGATATATATAAGGCTTAAAAATATCTGTAAATTATTTGTTGATCTACATAGGAATTTGATGTTTCTTCCATTTTTAGATCTCAGAGAAAAAAAAGAATATATTCATTCCACCTGCAATTTCAGCAGTATCTGCTATAAGCTTTCTCACACCTTAGATACTGAACAAATGATGAAATGTTATGAATCCAGAAACTAATAAATAATCCAAGAAAATGAGAAAAGCTAAAAATCTCCTCTACACTGGACTCAAATTGGTCTAAAATCTTAAAGAAATCACTGACAGAGGGGAGTTCCTTGTACAGGGGTTGCAGAGAAAGGAGTACCTGGGTTTGACTTAGACAAGATAATTAACCTCTCTGTATCTTGTTTTCCTCAGCTATAAAATGGAGGTAGTCAGCTTGTTTCCTAGGGTTATGAAGATTAAGCAAATTTATAATGTACTTAGATTAGTTTCTGACACAAAATAAGTGATCACACTTATTACAAGTCTGTACTACATACGTAACAGCAAATAATGTCTGGTGTCTCAAGAGTAACCTACACACTGTTCTGTTTCACATAGACAAGAGCCACTATTGACATAATAGAGAGTTCCTAATGAGACAGCTGTAGGTCTTTCTTAGTATTAGTGTTACATTAGTGCTAGTGTTAGTGTTAGTGTCAGTGTCAGTGTTAGAGTTAGTTTTAGTGTTCAGCAGCAGAAAGGGAATCATAAATTGGTTTCAGCTAAGTTTTTTCTAAATCTCTTTAAAAGCAGACTGGTGGGATATTTGATTTGTGTTTCTTTGGTACTTTACAATCTTTGTTTCTAGAGTCTGAATCATTAATATATGTCTCTTTCCAATTTAAAATCCATCATCACTCAACTATGTCTCTCTTGACCTAAACCTGTCACAGGAAGAGAGGAAAAATATGGATTAAAGTCATTCATCATCCATTTATCCACTCAGTAAAAATATTTCCCAGGACTATCATAATTTATTACCACAAACTTCAGTACTTAAAATAACAGAAATTTCTGGAGCCTCACAGTTCTGAAGACTAGAAATTTGAGGTGAAGGTGTTTGCAGGGTTACTTTCTTCTGAAAGTTCTGAATGAAGATCTATTCCATTTTTCCTTCCTTTCTCCTATTTGTTCCCAACAATCCTTGGCATTCCATGATTTGCAGCCATGTCATTCCAGTCTCTATCTTCATCATCTTATGGCCTTCTTTCCTCTGTGTGTCCCAATTTCTCCTCTAAGAAAAGTATGAGTCATTGGATTTAGGACCCAACATATTTCAGTATAAGTTCATTTTAACTTCATTATATCTGCAAAAACATATTTCCAATAAGCCTACATTCATAAGTAACAGGAGTCAAGACTTCAACATATATTTTTGGAAAACACAATTCAATCCATATATGGTGCCTTCTTTGAACTTGATATAATCCTAGATGCTGAGGTTGAAAATATGAAGAATATGCATTTTTTGCATGCAAAGATTTCATTAAAATTTGGGTAACTGTAAGTATATAATTACAGCATCATAAATGTATATGTCTCAGCAAAATACTATGAACACAAAGTACAGAGTGACAAAAATTGTCTGAAGTAACCAAAAACTTCATTGTGCTAACTTTAATTTATGGAACAAAGGATTTTGGAGTTCATGAACAAATTCATAGTTATGAGTGTGCAAAGGCCATTCCAGAAAAAGCAACAATATATATAAATGCATAGCATCAGGAAAAGACCTTGTATCTCTCCAGAAAGGTAAGGATTTTGTACAAGTAGATGCTAGGATTTACTCACAGAGCATGAAAGAATAGGTGAATTACATAGAGATGAATAGATAACAGATGGTGCATGGTAGAGAACCATGTATTTTATATCAAAGAATTGGAGCTTTATACCATATGAAAGAATATCTCTACCACTATTGTTGTGGGTATTTTTAAGCTTTTAAGTAACAATGTATTTAACTCATAAACTAAAGTAAAACAATAATTTATAAGGCAGCTTGCAAATTTGGAAAGCTTATTTTTATTTTGAGAAAATTGTTTTATTTACAGAGTATTTTAAGGAAATTCTTGTATCTCTAGTATGTATAGGAGTGCAAACTGAATTAACAAAATTCAGTCATTTAAACAGTTAACTAGTATAGATCCTTAATAATTCAGTGTCAGCAAACAATTATGGTTAATTGTAATTAGCATAACAGTCATATGTAAATTGATGCTTGGAGGTTTGAAAAGTTTACCCACTTAAGCATTTTAGATTTTCTCTGCATAATCTTATTTATACTATTACTTTTATTTTATCTTTGAGGAAGGAGTTCTCTAAACAAAAGTAAACATCAATACTTGTCCCTAGGCAACTATGATGAATTCTGAATTAGTTACTTTTTAATTTATTCAGGAAGTTTTTGTTAGTTAACACCTGTGAAACATACTATATGCTAAATAGTAGATAGGGCATATCCCTGTCCTCACACAACTCACAGTCTAGTTGAGACCAAGATGGAAAAAAACAACAAAAAACTAATTAGCATTTTTTGAATCAGATTAATAATGGTATATACAGGGTGCTGGGTACGACAGTAGAAGAACCAACTGTCTAGTGGAGAAGGGAAAAAAGCTGAGAAGAAAAGTTATTTATTTAAGCTGAACTATGAACAATCTATAACTCATTTTTTTGGAGGGAAGAAGGAAACCAAACAATGTAGTCACCCCTAGGTATTGGGCATTGTTTGGAGAAATAAGGACTATGCCAACGTCTCAAAATTCTAAAATACTAAAATTGTGTGGCTTGACCTTAGGATAAAAGAACCAAAGTGGAAGGTGGGGCTAGGGAGTCAGACAGCAGCCAAGAAGGGTTCTGATACAGAGTAGTTTATTCTAGTATTTTTTAAATAGATAAAAAATTTAAAATAATACTTTTATTGTTTCAAAACAGGTTAGTAGGAGAGTTACAATAATTAATATGTTGTGTATTGTCTTTGTTGTAATTATTCAGAGTATAAGATATAGGTATGACATCTTGTTCAAAAAATATTAGCACAATAATATATATGTCATAGGATTCACTGGCAAATTTTAAGCAGAAGAGACCCATGATCAAATTTGGGTTTTATAAAAGAGATTTCTGGAAATATATCAAAGCGAGACACTGGAGCAATGGTTTCCAAACATTTTTTAAAAGCACAGATAAGTTTTCTTTGGAAAACAAAGAAAATTTTGTGCTTAACCAAGAAAGGTAAGGGAAAAGAATAATGTTTCATTAGAATAAATATATATGCTCAAATGTGTACCTTTTTTTTACTTTTAGATTAATAAAAATAGTTTCCTTCACATTTGGAAGTGTAAAATTGGGGTTTTAGATAATGGCTCTTTTTTACCATTAGACTCAAAATCAAAATTATATCTTTATTACTATATCACACTGAAAAATTCTGACTTGCCCTGATAAGTTATAAATAACAATAGTTTAAGTAACTCTCCTTGTCAGCTAAGGGAACTCTTCAGTTGAATTAATCTAAGTGAAAAAAGAAAGACTGATATTAAAAACAACAACAACAAAAAAAAACCTTTAACATAAGTCACTATGACTCACATTTTTATCAGAAATAGTACTTAAAAAATTTTAAAAATGCTAAGAGCATTCATCATAGTGTTGTATCTTTATTTTACATATTCTTTTTTGTTTATATGTTTATCATGATAAATATCTGTTAAATTGAATGGATTAAGAACGAAGTGACTGCTTATAAACTGCTGCTAAGATATATCAAGAAAAACTTGAAATCTTACCCATTCCTCAAGGCCTAGGTCAAATTTCATTTTCTATTTGCGACATTGTGTCTCAGCTCTTTTTGAGTATCACCCACACTTCAGTAATAGCATTAGGTTCCAGAGATGCATTTAATTCTGTCACCCCTTATCTATATTCCTAGTGTCTGTATCCACTAATTTTCTCTTTTATGATCTTTCTATTTATACCTGAGATTCTAAGACCCATAAAAGTATCTGTAAATTGATTTTAACTTACATTTGTTGACCACAAGCTCTATGGCAGGTCCTACTTTAGGTGTTAAAACATAAAATATGTAGGAAACTAGCCCTCAAATAGCTTATACTCTAACTTGTAAAAACCTCAGAGGGTAAATATTTTAATGATCTGTCTATATTAAAAATGAAATTTAAATTCTTCATGTCTTTTTCAAATAATTTATTTTCTTCTTGAGACCATGATGATACCACAAAAGAAACCTTTTGCTCCATCTCCAGTCATGTTTTATGTCCTAGAATGGGACCTTATGTAAACAAGAATTTTCCACTACATATTCATAGTATCAACATAAAGGGTTGATTTTCATACCTCACCACATATATCAGCATTTCCTGTAATTCCTTGAAGCATCTGATTGAGAATATCCTTTAATTTTCTGTTGCTGGGAATATTTTGTCACTGGTGGTTGTTTTTCCCTTTATCTTTTGTGTTTATCACTGTTCATCTGTCTCATTTGATATGTGTCATTTGATTTAATATTATTCACCTGGATCTATTTCTCTTCTGGTTTCTATATTCTCTTGATGGATGCATTTGTTCTGCTTTAAAAGGAAAGCCAATAATTGAATTGCCAGTGATAGACATACCAATAGTACCATTATTAATGGATGTGTAGAGGTAATTTTTCTTCTCTGAAAATCTGTAAACATTATCTTCCATCCTGGTGCCTTTTAAATGCAGCTCAACAACAGTAGTGTACTGGTGACTGCTGCCTGGGCTGTATTTTTAGTTGCTGACTTTTCTAAGTATTTACTTGTTAGAAAGAAAGGAAAGCGCTTAAAAATACCTAGTTTGGCACCACTTGAAATGTGTTAGTTGACTTTAGCTTTCTTAAATTATTCTGTACCCATTCATCATCACCAACCACAATGCCAAGTGACTTTACTTTCTTGACATTAAATTTGTGCTGTTTGACCTTTAAGCATCAAGCAGGCCATTCTTCAGCACTGAGTTGAATCTTTTGTACTGTACTCTTGAACCATTATCCATCTTGAGGATCTTCCCTGCCTTAAAGGAACCCTGACATTTGCTAAAACTTTCTGTTGGACTTGTAAACATTTCTAGATTATGATAATATCAACTGATATCTTGTTTTTAAGAGGGACTTATACTGTGGTATCATAGTATAAAATAGGAAAAAAGATATTAATTAGCCCTATTGAAAGAGTCTGTCTTTAGATAGACATTGTCATTAATACAATCAATTATTAAAAAACTTTATATTTTTCCTGGTAAAGTATTGTTTATAAATTAACTTAATTTTCCAATATTGTGTTTGATCCTCATGAGAAATGAGTGAAGTATAATGCTTCACTTTGTTGATAAAGAGGCTGAGGATGAGAAAGGCTAACTTACTTCTAATTCCATGACTTGAATGAAACTGAGCCAGAATTTGAGCCTAAAACTTTTGAATCTAAATTTAGTACTCCCAGTATACCATACAGTTTCTGCTTATAACATGGGATTTGAGCCTGTTAGTCAAGAACTTTAATTGACAGAAGCAAACTGTATTCAGGACCTAAGTCAAAATTTAGGTATATATTAAGGCAACTCTATCATTGTATGGTTAGTGTTTGTCTAGGCCACTGATGGTGAATCTCTTAGAGCTTTCAGTGATAACAAATATCCTGTTTCAGCACAAGTGCCATACGTTCACCACTACTGGTCTATACTATAGATAAGTAGACAACACTGTTTTGTTATCAGGTTCACAAACACTCCCCAGGAAAGTATAGTTGGATTGTACAAATTGTTTGTGTTTGGCAAAATAAAACAAAACAAGAAAAATCCTTTGATTTATATTTCCTTCATATAGTAAATAGGTACAAGACAGCTTAATCTTATTGACTTTTTTTTTTTTTAACCGGGGATTGAACTCACAACCTCACGCTTGCCAAGCAGGCACCTATGCCGCTGAGCTAAATCCCCAGCCCCTTATTGACATTTTTTAATTGAAATGCCCATAGGAAAATTGGAATTCTGCTAATTGATTTCTTAAATTCATAGTAAGCCTTCACACAATTGAGAAGGCCTATCTTATGTATCTCCAAACCTGAAAAGGTAGTACTATAAAAATCAGCAAAGCTTCCCAGTCTAGGAAATAAACACTAAGTTCTCTAAATAGTCAAGAGCCATATAGAATTAAAATGCAACTTGGGATGGAAGGGTTGATTAGAAGGATTGATGACAATGAATTTAGAGTATTTGGCAAATTAATCCCTCAGTTTTTGCTTTCAGAGATAGGAGAGGCCAACAGCACATTTAATTCTGGGCTTATACTGTGATCTATATTTCATTATCTCTATGGAAAAGTGAATTATTTTTTAGAAAAATGACACTGCATGGAGCATACATTCTTCAAATTGGAAAATAATTTTACACTGAATATTTCTTCTTCAATTCTAAATATTATCACTTAAATTATTTTGTGTAAGCGGTTTATCCTATGAAAAAGTTAAGAAAATTGAAGTAAAAGTTAACAGTTGACATTCAACTGTTTGACTTCACTGAAAGTGAAATGTCAACCAGCCAGGGATCCCCTGCAGGAAGCTCTCAGGAGGCACCGGAGTAGGCTGAAAAGTTGCAGCATAGTTTTAGCATGGACTAGGAATGCACATATGGAAAAATGAAACTAAAAGAAACTAGCTTGCATTCATAGGCTGGCAGGCTCCGACTTTTCCGTTTCAATCTAGAAAAGGATCTAGAAGTGACAGAAAAGTATTAAATTAAAAAAAAATATCTCAGGAAGATACTGTAGTCACTAGTGGTCAACAAATTGCTGGTTGGCATTAGCAGAAATTTGAATCCAAATAGAAAACAATTTGTACAGGTTAGGATCCGCCAGACTGAAGGAAATATTGCAAGTAATTCTAATTAATGGTCCTTTTAAAAAAAAAAAAAAGAGGGAGAGAGGCTGCTGCTATATCAAGCTAGAAAAGGCTATTTGTAGTTAAGACTAGGAATTGTGAAGATTCTTATGGAAGACTAAAACAATTAGGGCTCTTATGTTGGAAAATATAATAGCTTTGTGAGACTATTTTCAGACACCAGAAAATCATAAAATCTGGATACAATAACTGAAAATCTGTTTATTAAACATAGGCATATTAGCATTAAGAAGTATCTTAGTCTGTTTAAACTGCTAAGAAAATGCTTTGGGATGGATAATTGATAAACAGTACAATTTTTTCTCACAATTTTGGAGGCTGAAAAAAAAATCAGGTGCTGATAGATTCAGTGTTTGATGAGGACTTGTTCTCTGATTTCAAATTGGTGCCTCTTGCTGTACCTTCACATGGTAAAAGGGAAAAAAGCACATCTCTTCACATGACAGGAGTGGAATGAAGAGTCTTTTGTAAGGGCATTTATCCCATTCACAAAAATTGAGTCCTCGTAATTTAACTACTTCCCCAGAGATCCTACCTCTTAATATCACCACCATGGGAATTATGTCTCAACATAAATTTTGGAAGAACACAAATAATCAAACCACAGCCAGGAATAACGTTAAAACATTGCAGTCATGAATGATGGAGACAGGGAAATACTATTCAGTATTTTCAGCAAGCTTTTTATTCTTCGCATTTCACTCATCTTTTGTAAAATGACTAAAGAATTATTGACACAATATATAAGTCATTTTATAAAGTACATGGCATCTAGTAAGTGATAAGTAAATCACACTTCTTCCTATTGTTGTAAGCTATTGAACCTGGATGCAAAAGGTTATCACAAATATAATAGATAGGGAGGCTCTCATTTTTCTAAAAAAAAGTTTTCTAAATGTTTTGACTATACATAGCTTTTTAGAAATCTGTATGAAGCAGTGGAATATGTAGTTATGATACTGAGTTATACAGATATATTAAAATTGCATATGGCATATAATATCCTTAAGGATATGTTGTGCTTTTTCTCTCCTCTCATCCCACTTTTCAAAACAAATTTGTTCAAATTCTTCACACTTAACATCTAATGTCAACATTTCTAAAAGTGCCAGAGCCACTTTTTTAAATCATCTAACAGTTTTATGGAGCATTCACATCCACCTAAATTGTTAGATAAAGATAAATACTTTTCTCACTATATGGTACCATCACTGTCATTTTTATCTCACAATATATATCCATTTATATAGCACAGATCAATTGTTCTTTTTTCATTCATACTCTTTTGTGATACAGTATTTAGGTATTTACTAATCTAAAATTTTAAATGATCATTCAAAGGCTTGTTTCTAATTATCAAAACTTGGTACAATGATGTTATACACTTTCAAGAATTGTTAGATCTGTGTCAAATTTATATTCACCCCCAATCTTATAATTTACCTCCGTTATCATGTGAAACTCTTATTAATTGAAGTTGTCTTAGACTAGTATATGCTCTACAAAGAATACGTTAATATTAAAAGTAATTTAGACAATAGCCTTTAAAATTAAAGAGTTTTTAAGAATTCAAATATAAGACACCTTCTATTTTCTGAGAGATAATGGAGTGGGGAGCTACCAGTTATCTGGTATGCTTTTCAGGAAAATCAGAATAGAAAATTTGTTGAAATACAGATCCAAAGGTATGACTTTAAAGTCATTCAAGTTTCCCCTTTGTAGTCATTGGATATATGTGTTAAGTGCTAGAATTATCAAAATATGTAGGAGATAAAGTTCCTGCTATTGTCAGAAAGTTTGGACCTTAGAGAATATTCAGTTTTTTAAAGAAAATGCATTGAAAACCTGCTATGTGTACAACATTGCAGAGAGAACTGTAGCTCCTGTCTCAATAGTTTATAACAAACATGTCAGGAAATGTATTTATGTTCACATTGAACATAGTATGTTTGAGGGACCTGCAGATATATTTTACAAGGCAGCTAACATAGGAAAAAATGAAGTAAATTGACATGTAAAAATCCTACATAGTAAGTCATCATATACAAAAGTGTTCTTTTCATTAAAAAATAAAGAAATGCAAATGAACCTGACAGTATGATAGAAACATTTATTATAATGTCTCAGCACAAAATGAGGTATTGGAGAAGCTCTAGAGAAAAAGGTACACTTTGATCATGGTGCCATTGCTTGAAAATATATACATGAAACATGTTTTAAGTGAAAGAATTACATCACAAGAGTATGTAAACACTGATTATATCCCTAATAATGAGTATATGTTGACATCTATTGGAAGAGGATTTGAAGAAATGTAAGTAGTTTAATGTTTCACTTGCATTTTCTTTCTGAACAGTTATTTAAATGCATATGAATTTAAAAAGAATGAAATGAAAATTGGTTCCCCATCACACTCCTAAAACAAACATATATATCTTTGCAAATATATGGTGGTAGAATATGATGTTCATTGTTTGTGATGTTGCAATATTATCTATAAATCTAAGACTTAATTAAAGTTGTAGCTCTTTATCTACCATAATTCTGATGAAGCAGTTTTGATCATTTTTTGTCATAGTAATGAGAAATCAAGAAATCTCCCTTGTAAAACCTGACAATATGTATTTCAAATCTTTTCATAATATGAATTCTTTGCACCCACTAAATAAATACAACAAAATATGTGCATGTTATTCCTTCATTCTCCCTCCCTTGCTCTAATATCCTGTGGCCCTTTCTTGACCTTTAACCACTTAGTTATGTTTCAGGGACCTACAGACATGTTATACAAGGTTTTTTACCTAGGGGATAAAAGAGTGTACAGAAAACTCTCTCCTGCCTGAGATTGGTAAACACACTCAGCTAAGATTCAGATTTATATTTACCTAGCACACTGATTAGGCTGAATAACTACTAGGAGCCACACATGCTTTGGGTGCACTCCACAAAGGAGACTTCGCTAGATAGTAGGTTTGAAATATTTTTATTTATATATATATATATATATATTGTGTTATATATATTTTATACTATATTATTATATATATATTTAATATATATTATATATAAATATTATATGTATTTCTTTAAAAATTTTTTGAAATATATATATATTTTGAAATAAATATATATTTCAATAAATTGTGAATAAATTCAATAATAATATAAATATATATATATATATATATATATATATATATTTCAAACCTTTTTTTTTAAGACAGTATCTTGCCATGTAGTCCAGGCTGGCCTTAAACTCATTATGTAGACCAGGCCAGCTTCAATCTCATGACATCATTCTTGCTCTTTGTCTTGTATGTTGGGAGTATATACATATACACAATACATCTTAATTCTTTTTCTTCCCTTTCCTTCCTGCCCCCTTGTTGTCAGCATAAGATTCATTTAGTTATAAGTGCTTATAAATTCAATTATCATATGTGCATATTTACAGGCAGACTAAAAGGCTAAAAACAAATAAAACACATAAGGCAATTATGTTAAATCAAGGTACATTTTTAAATGCATTGTCCATACTGGATTACAATAAATTTTCTTTCTTTTCCTCTTGTTAATAAACATATTTAAAAAAAATAAGTGTGCTGCTTTTTATCATTCCTTTTCTATTTTGTTTTTATAAAATTTCTGTATAAGGATATTTGCAAATTTTATATAAAGCAATCATAAAGGACACTTAGCTGGAAACTGTCTTTGCTGCAGAAGGAAAAGGGAGGAAGATGAGGAAGAATTTTAGAAATGGAAAATGTGAATATAATATAATAAGCATCATGCAAACCATGAATGCAGAAACATCCATCTGTTTTTGCCACACTGTGGTATACAGGAGTAAAAAAGCTGAATAAAAGATAATCGTTCACTCAGCGCAAGCCCGCCTCAGGGTAAGGCTGCCCTGAACCACCACCAAGGGCCTGCCCTGCCACCTGAACTCAGTGCAAGCCTGCCTCAGGGCAAGGCTGCCCCTAACAACCACCGAGGGCCCACCTAGCCACCAGAACTCAGCAAAAGCCCGCCTTAGGGCAAGGCTGCCCCAAACCACCACCAGGGCCCGTCCTGCCACCTGAACTCAGCCCAAGCCCACCTTAGGGCAAGGCTGCCCCAAACACCACCGAGGGCCTGCCCTGCCACCAGGAACTCAGCGCAAGCCCACCTCAGGGGTAGGCTGACATAAACCACCACCAAGGACCCACCCTGCCACCTGGAACATCAGAAAATCATAGTGGGCTCCAGTTAGTGTGAGAAAATTTGGAACTTTGCTCCCAGGTGGGGAACTTTGGACTACAGCGGATTAACTGTATCAGTGTGTGAGTACACCCCAAAAATAGAGGTGTACAGAGGATAAACAGGGCCATTAGTAAAACCCCCTCCAACTAAATGTAACACTTTGGTGTGTCTGAAAACAGTGTGTGTGACCCCCTCCTACATATAGAAAACATCAGGCAGAGTGAAAATGACAAAACAAAAAAGCAAAATGCAGTCTCGAACATATACTTCACCAGAATCATGTATAGGAGACATTGAAATAGAGGGCCCAAAAAGTAACACACTGGGAATCTCTAAAAAGATAGCCAGTGAAATAAAAAAACAACTGCATCAGGCTATAGAGGAAATCAAATTAGAGATACTCTCCCATGTAAAGATAGAAATAACTTTAGTGAAGGAGTTGTTGAATGCAGCTAAAGAAAAACTAGAGAAAAAAGTACATGAGCATGGGAAACTGATTGAAACTTTGAATGAACAATACAGAAAAGAAGCAGAATTCATGAAAAAAAAACTCAAAGAGACATCCAAGAAACAAAAACTTCTATTGAAAGTGTGCAAAACCACCTAAAGGAAGCTGAGGATAGGATTTCAGACCTTGAGGACAGGATCACAGTTAGTGATTAGGAAAGGATAGAACTTTTAAAAAATAACAAAGCACCATGACATGACAATCCAGAAGATTCATGATGATGCCAAGAGCAACAATATAAGAATAATGGGCATTAGTGAAGATACAAGAGTCCAGGCAAATGACCTATGTAAAGTATTTACAGAAATAATAGCAGAAAATTTCCCAAACATGGGGAAAGAATCTGATATGCAGATAAGTGAGGCATATAGAACACCAAACAGTCACAACCAGCATAAATCCACAACCAGACACATAATAATTAAGATCTCAGACATACAGCATAAAAACAATATTAAAAGCTCTCAGAGAAAAGACACAACTCACCTATCAAGGAAAGCCTATTAGATTCATGGCAGACTTTTCAGCACAAACCCTCAAGTCAAGAAGAGCTTGGAGTGAGGTATTTCAAGCCCTGAAAGAAAACAACTTTCAACCCAGACTGATGTACCCAGCAAAACTTTCATTCAACTTTAATTGAGAAACAAGATACTTCCATGACAAAGAACAACTGAGGAAATTCATGTCCACCAAACCAACCCTAGAAAGAATACTGAACGACAAACTAGACAGAGACAAAAATGACCACAATCCCAAAACAACAACAGAAAGAAACCACCAGGTAGGATAAGCAATTAAATAAGAGGAAAAGCAGAAAGAAACAACTGGAACATAACATGGCAAAGTCGAGCCAGTACATATCAGAGAAATCTATAAATATAAATGGCCTCAATTCACCTATAAAAAGAAATAGATTGACAGAATGGGTGAAGAAACAGGACCCCACAATATGCTGTATACAAAAAACACATTTGACCCAAAAGGAAACTCATAGATTAAAAGTCAAAGGATGGAAAACAATATTCCAGAAATACTGGAATACAGGAACCCAGAAAAAAGCAGGGGTAGCTATTCTATTTGCAGACAATGTGAACTTCAAACCTAAAATGATTAAAAGAGATAGAGAAGGTCACTACATTCTTGTTAGTGGTAAAATTCAAGAGGAAGAACTAACAATTTAAATATATATGCACCAAATACAGGAGCACCCAACTATATAAGACAAATGCTAATAGACATAAAAAACCAAATACACAAGAACACAATTATAACAGGAGATCTTAACAGCCCATTGTCACAAAAAGATAGATCAACTAGACAAAAAGCAAAGAAATAACAGAACTGAATCATACCTGTGAGCAATTGGACTTGGTAGATGTTTACAGAGTGTTCCACCCAACCACATCAGAATACACATTCTTCTCAGCTGCACATGGGACATTCTCCAAAATAGACCATATATTATCCCATAAAACATTCTTAAGTAAATGCAAAGGTATTGAAACCATACCATGCATAACATCTGACTATAGCACACTGAAATTGGAAATTAATGGCAAAATAAATTGTAAAACCTGCACAAATACATGGAAATTAAATAACAGCCTATTGAACAACCAGTAGGCTACAGATAAAATTAAAGAAGAAATAAAACAATACCTACAATTCAATGAAATTACAGAAACAACATACTGTAATCTGTGGGATACAATGAAAGCAGTCTTAAAAGTGAAATATATAGCAATAAACTGTCATATCAAGAAAATGGAATGAGCACAAATAACCTAATGCTCCATCTCAAGCATCTAGAAAAACAAGAGCAAGCTAAACCCAAAGCTCATACATGAGAGGAAACTGAAAATATTAGAGCAGAAATCAATGCAATTGAAACTAAAAAAAATACAAAGAATTAATGAAAAAGCTGTTTTTTTGAGAGAATCAACAAAATTGACAAACCGCTAGCTAACCTTTTCAAGAGAAAGAAGCAAAAATATCCCAAATTCATGCAATAAGAACTGATAAGGGAGAAATAACTACACATCCCATGGAAATTCAAAAGATCATGAATACCTAGTTTGAAAATCTCTACTCACATAGAGTGGAAAACACATGGGAAATGGACAGATTTCTAGAAAAATATGAACTACCAGAGTTCAACCAAGAAGAAAGAGCAATTTTGAACAACCCAATATCAGCTATTGAAATTGAAAATGTCACTAAAAACTTACCAACAAAGAAAAGCCCAGGTCCTGATGGATTCACAGCTGAATTCTACAAGAAATTTAGAGAAAATTTGATGCCAGTACTCTTTAAACTCTTCAATGAAATTGAGAAAGAAGCAATCCTCCCTAAATCATTCCTGGAGGCAAGTATTACTCTGATACCAAAACCAGAGAAAGATCCAACCAAAAAAGAGAACTATAGGCCAATCTCACTAATGAACATTGATGCAAAGATTCTCAACAAAATACTGGCAAATAGAATGCAGCAAATCATCAAGACGATTATACATCATGACCAAATGGTGTTCATTCCAGGAATGCAGGGATGGTTTAACATACGCAAATCAATAAATGTAATAAACCACATCAACAGAGCCAACAACAAAAAACACATGGGCATCTCAATAGATGCAGAAAAAGCTTTCAACAAAGTCCAACACATATTCATGATAAAAACCCTTCAGAAACTCGGAATACATGGCGTCTACCTCAACCTTATAAAGGCTATCTATGACAAACCAACAGCCAACATTATACTACATGGACAAAAACTGAAAGCTTTCACTTTAAAATCAGGAACAAGATAAGGATGTCCACTATCACCACTCCTTTTCAACATAGTTCTGGAAACACTATCCAGGGCAATCAGACAAGACAGAGAAATAAAAGGAGTAAAGATAGGAAAGGAAGAAGTTAAATTATCACTATTTTCAGATGACATGATACTCTATATCGAAGACCCAAAAAACTCCATTAAAAGACTGCTAGAGTTAATAAACAAGTTCAGCAGTGTAGCTGGATACAAAGTCGATGCTCAAAAATCAATAGCATTCCTGTACACTAACAAACAACTCACTGAGAGAGAAATTATGGAAATATTGCCCCTTACAATAACATGTAAAAAAATGAAATAATTAGGAATCAACCTAGCTACAAATGTAAGAGACCTATATGCTGAAAATTCTACTACACTAAAAAAGGAGATTGAAGAGGATATTAGAAAATGGAAGGACATTCCTTGCTCTTGGAAGGACATTCCTTGCTCATTGGTTAGGAAGAACCAACATTGTGAAAATGGCCATACTCCCAAAACTATTATACAGATTTATCACAATCCCAATCAAAATACCTTTGACATAACTCACAGATCTAGAGAAAACACTCCTAAAATTCATTTGGAAACAAAAAAACCTAGAATAGCAAAGAAACCTAGAATAGCAAAGGCAATTCTAGGCAGAAGAAACCTAGAATAGTAAAGGCAATTGTACGCAACAAAAGCAAGGCAGGAAGAATCTCAATTTCTAACTTGAATCAGTCAGAAATCAACTGATAACAAATGTTGGCGAGGCTGCGGGGGAAAAAGGAACACTACTCCACTGTTGGTGGGAATGTAGAATGTAGACTTGTGCAACCATTATGGAAATCCATATGGAGAATTCTCAGAAGACTAGGATTGGAAGCCCCATTCAATCCAGCTATCCTCCTCCTGGGTATTTTCCCCAAAGACATGAAAATTTCATTTCACAGAGATATATGTGCACCCATGTTCATAGCTGCACAATTTGTGATAGCTAAATCCTGGAAACAACCAAGATGTCTGCAGAGTTGATGAAAAAGATGTGGTCTTTTTATACAATGGAGTATTACTCAGCTATAAAAAAGGATGATCTTGAGGCCTTCATGGGTAAATGGAGACAATTTGAGACTCTCCTCATTAGTGAAATAAATAAGAATCATATGTATAAATATCATGTCTCTCTAGTGTAAAAAGTAAATAAGAACTACAAGAGTAATAAAACCAAAATATTTAATTGCTGTTGTAAAGAAGAGAGGAAAAGAAAGTGCTCTGGGTGATATAACTGCATGTATGTTGGAGTGTGTAAAATAGATGACCATATTGCTGAATCTTTGTTGGATGTTTAAGCAGAACTGTTTATAGTCTGACTGTTTCAATATTTACTGTGTACCCTTTAACTTTGTAACTTGACAACTACATCCAGGATGATGGTATGTAATTTATAAATTACTGATTTCTTCTTGGGGCTTTTTCTCATTCTCCTTTTTCCTTCTTTTTTTTAGACTTCTGTATTGTTGCTACCCTTTTTTCTGTTTTGTTTTTTTCTCTTCTCTTTAAATAAAATTTTAAAAATGTATAATTGCTATTGTAAAAAATAGGAAGTAGGAAACGCTATAAAAGATATAGCTGCATGTATGTTTAGATGTGTGGGATTGATGACCATATTTCTAGGTTCTTGTTGGATCGCTGAACAGATGTTTGCACTCTCACTGCTTGTGTGTCCACTTTGTGTGCTTTAATTCTGTAACCTGAATAACTATTTCAAAAAGAACAATATGTAATTTATAAGCTAGTGATTTCTTACTGTTTATCTTCTTTTCTTGATATTCTGTAATATTTCTACCTTTTTCCTGATTTTTTCTCTTTAAATAAAAAAAGATAGTCATTTCCCCTAAAAGAATTATTACATTGAAATAAGTGAAAGGACATCATTTAATGGCATTTTAAAACATTTTATAATAGTAAGTGGCATAACAAGTCCATGAAAAACAGCTATTGCTTTCTAGTCAAGTTCTAAATAACTGTCCTGAAGATATACAACTCTTTGAAATTCCAGAGAATAGTTGGAAACAAAGGCATTATGAGACAGAGCTCTCATTTAACTTGTTAACCTGACAGTTGACTTTGAATTATATTTTATTATCAGTCACCCTAAATTAAGAGTATGCTGCTCACAGCAAAACCCCGCAGACAATGTCTCAAATAGTAAAACGTACTGTACATAAGTTACAGTAAAGTAAGGATATAGATTGACAAAAGCAATGACACTGAACATCAATGTGGTACCAGTGGCTTTGAGCTCTATCATCAATATGAAACCTGATGAAATTCTCACAGGGGACAGTACAGTTGGCATTCCAACTTACAATTATAAGAAGAGATTTTAACTTTTCAATCTCAAGTACCTAATACCTTATTATGAAGGTGTAAGACCAAACGTCAAATATGTTACATATGCTTTCATATATTATATGTGTAACATAATATATATGTAATATTATATATGTAATATATCATATATATGATATAATATATCATATTACATATAATATATTATATTACATTACATATGTACATATGTAATATATACATATACATATATAATATATACATATATAATGTTATAATATATAATATATTATAATCATCATCTATTCAAAGGTATATCTCACCAAGATGCTTGTCCAAACAATTACATTTGGTTCTGAAAAGATCTTTATTTAAATGTGAGTTAAGGACTTTGTGGATAGTTCATGATATTCACATGCTTTAGGATCAATAACCTGCAGATTTTAAGATACATGGAACTTTTCCTTGCCAAATAACTAAATTACTTACTATCGTACTGTTATAAAATTGCCCAAGTTTAAAACTCACTGTTACTCCCTAATTTCTGTAAAGTGAATATTATATGGGATCATCAGATGATTGTCATGTGTCATATTATTGCTATCTTCCTTGATATATTTTTATTAAAGTTCAATCTCATAATTATTCAATAAGTAAATGATAGAATAATTATGGTTATATGGTTTATTAGCTTATATCCCGTTCCCTGTTTTAAGCCTTTCATTTTCATCTGATTGTATTAGAATACTTATAACAAGTCAGTTCTTTTTTTTTTTTGGAAGTTAGTATCATTGTATATAACATGAAGGGTTGAACTTCAGTTAAATAATCCATAAACTTCCTTCCAGCTCTGAAATTCTGTGTTCCATTGATTATTTCTAAACCATTATATAAGTTCATGAGACTCTTTGTAAAAAAGTATATTTTAAAATTACTTCATTATTATGCATGAACTGAGAACTTATGTGTTATCAGCACTCCTTTCTGTTAATTTATAATTAAGGATAAATGCATTTGGAAATATTTAGCCCACAAAAGGAGAAGCTATGGGACTAATCAGTCTTCAGATTTATGAACAAGTAGCAACTAGCTTTCACTGTAGTGAAAGGATAGAATTTTTACTAGTAAAGAATAAACTTTTCACTGCTGAAGGATTGACTAAGAAGGAACAAACTGCACAAAATCCCAGATTGCATAATATAGTGCTTCATGAAAAGAAATGCTATAGAATTTGACTGTTTATAGGACATATTCATTTGTTGCAAAATGTCAGCATAACTCATTTGATATGTTTTAAAGCCAAGGAGTCTAAAAATATGTGATACAAATCAAAGTTAGAGCTGTTTCTCACAAATATGTAGGCAAGTATTTTACATATTTACATGTATTTTTATTATTTTTTTAGGAGCTATTGCTCCTAAAAAAACCTTTCAGACATGTTCTATAAAAGGCATAGTTATTATTGGTCTATAAAAATTTATATATCATCACTGCTACCAAAGTTAGTTTATATGACATATTTGTATGTACTTCATGTGTGTCAAGATCCAAGTGTAGATTTGCTCCCTCTGTGTCTTCTATTCTAATGATGATAGTCTCAATGCCAAAATCTCATGAACTATGCTATTGATTCTTATAACTAGAGTATATTTTATAAAAGTGGACACTCTGATTCTAAATAAGCATTTAGTAAAAGTTCAAGGTTATGTCATAATTGTTGGACACAGATGGCTAGCTAACCAGTAATCATAGGATCATCCAGCTAATATCAACTCTGAACTTTTCTTTAGGATTATGTAGTGAAGCTAGTGTATATCACAAGACACTCAAGAACAAAATAGTCTTACAGTCTGCTCTTTTACATAAAAAAGTTTTCTCAGAACATTTCAGTCATTATCTAAATATTGCAAACCTATGAATTACAAAGGTTAACTTAAACATGAAAAAAATGTTGATATTTAATCTAAAACTAATTATGGATAGTCTGCTTTTATGATTAAAGTATTTAAAATATATAGTTTTACATTGAGAATACAAGGAGAATTATTATATAATAAAAGCATTTCTGAATGCATTAAAAATACAGGTAAGTGATTATTGCAGTGTAAGACAAAAAGTTTGCTTTTAAAAGTGTGTCAGATATAGCCTAGGAAGAAAAGTGTAGTATCTACTATATGTAAAACAGTAGGGGAAGTACACAGACACAAAGAAATTTTTCTCAGATTCTATTATTAAAAAAATTCTTTTGTAGAAGAGAGACTGCTTTTTTTTAAGAAAAATTATTTCTATTATTGCTCCCATCTCTGAATTCATCGCTTTAGTGTGGCATGCAAAGCATCTGTGCGTGGCAGACTGTAACTTGTTATTTAAACTGACAACTGTTAAAATGGATTGAGTTGAAACAGAGGAGGACAATAGCCCCACTGAGGCAAATGCATTTTTACACCCTTCTTTAATAAAATACTGTAAAGAATAGCTAGAAAGCTTCCCCTCACACTTTTACCTAAAATTGTTAGATTATAGCTGTGTGAGAGAATCATTATTGACTACTGTCAGACAGTTTTAGAGAGGAAGTGAAGAAACCTGTCTTCTGATTTTCTGTATGCTTTGTCAAATCAGGTACTTTGAGCAGAAGTACGAAGTGAAGGCTGATGTCAAGGAATGCCTTAAAGCAGAAACTCTAGCTAGTCTCCTATGACTTCCTTTCTTACTTATTTATTTTTTAAAGGAATCGTATTGAATTATAAGATGATAGGAATATGACTGGACACAAATGCATTTGTTGCAGGCTCAGCAGCCGTTACATATCATTAGTGAAAGGAGGCAATGGGCAGGGGATCCATTTTGATGTCAGTTTCATTATTTGTGAGGACAAATTCTTTCACTGATGAGAGATAAACTGGCATCTGTGAAATGTCAGGGACCAGTAGTATTTTAATTCCTTCTTTTCCTGCAGGTAAACATACAACTTTTTAATTGTCATTAATATAAAACAAAGTCATGGGTAATGTTAGAGTTGCTTTTAAGGATAACAGGTATGAAGCTACCTTGACTTATTGGAATAAATATATTTCAAAATGGTCTGTTTCTCACCATGTACACACAATTGCTGATACTTCATCCACAATTAATGAACAAATATTTCTAAGATGATAATGATTTTTATTAACAAATATAATTTGACCTCAATTTTCTTCCTAATAATATCATATTCCTTGCACATCAACTCTAACATTAGTGTCTCTCTTTTTTTTTTTTGTACCGGGGATCGAACTCATGACCTCATGCTTGCCAGGCAGGCACTTATGCTGCTGAGCTAAATCCCCAGCATAATCTCATTTTTTTTTACTTTTCCTTTTCAGTGTTCTTCTTGCCAAAAAAATGATGTCCATAATTAGCTTGTTCTATGAAACATTTTATTTGCCCTTCTGAACATCAGCTATTTTAAGAATCTAAATATATTATTGGAGGGAACACAAACTTAATTTCAAGCCCTTCCCTGTCCGCACTCACGCCAAATCAATGCTTTTTGTTTTTGACCATTCCAGGGAAGAGTGCAGCCACTAAGGTGTAACTGGTACCATGGAGAAATCTACGCATTAGAGACTCTCCAGTAAAGTACAATTATCTGTGTGCCCTATGTGGATCATGGCCCTGACCTACTTCTCAGCTTATAACATGTTCTCAGAATCATTTCTTCTATGCTGTGATATTTTTTAAGTGAAGCACTTTTAGATATCCCATATGGTTTAGAACAAATCAGAAGTTCATGCCCTAAATGTTTCATTAGTGAGAATAATTAAGTTGATCAGTTCGGGGAGCCATGGAAGCAAAATAATGGGGTCATCGAAGCTGTCATGCTCAAATGGGAACCTGCACTCATTCAGATATCAAATCTAATAGTTGTTCTACACTGGCACACACAGTCCCATTGAGCAAATCCATATTAAAGGTTTAGTGAAATAGTTTCAATGCTCTGATCCAAAGGAACTTGCTACCATTTTCACAAGAAACCACTAAATATTTTTGGCAGTATTTTTCAGTGACGTGTTAACTAGATAGACTCTGTGTATATATTGATGCCCTCTCCCTACCCAGAGAGGAAGAAAAGAGAGATGTGTGTTTCTAAGAATGATTTCCTTACCATTTAAAAGTAATAAAGATTGCCTCAAGCATTTGCCACCTGGAGGCACTATAAGATCAGAAAACTCAACTGAATTGGAGGGAAATAGGGAAGAAGGTTGGTATCCTATACAACCTGCTAGAAACAAGGGTCACCTAACCCTTTCTCATCATAAAATGAAGTGGTATCAAGTATGATTTGGGTTATCAAAGTAGAAAATAGCAATTAAGCATTCTGTAGTAATTCAGTGATTCATTTCTCCCATGTTACTATATGGTTGTAACAACAAATTGCCTTTGATTCTCCTACAAGCTACCTAAAAAGAGTTTACAGACCTAAAAAAAAAAAAAACTAAAGATCTGAAGAGTGGAAAGATGTTTAATTCTGCCCTATAATGACCATTGAACTAATTAATCTGCAATAGAGACAATTCTTATATTGGGAGTTTCAAAGCACACAGGAAAATTAAGTGATTTGAAATATATCTTGAGCAACTATGAAACACTTACTTAGAGTTTTCAAACACATACACAAACTTTATTCAATGAATATTTTGCTCTAATATTTTTGCTTTCTTTAAGGATAAATCAAAGGCTGTGTTCATTTGTGTAGTCATTTAAAAATCATTTGCTAAGTGTCTATATTATATTTCAGGAAATAAAAAAGGTAAAAATTAAAAAAATTTTTAAAAATTTAAAAAGGTAAAAAGGGCAGTTCCTGCCTTTGCAGAGCTCACAGTAAACTGAGAGAAGACAGATTGCACATGCACCATCATAGTATGGATCCAACTGAATCTTAACGGATGAGTAGGAGTTTCATGGATAGAAAAAGAAAAGAGAAAAGAAGCATGATCTGAGACAGCAATTATGGAGACAATAGGAGAGCATGATACATACAAGGAAGAACCAACTATTTCCCAATGCTGGAGTCTAGGTATGAGAGGCTGGAAAGATAATTAGTCATGGCATTCCTTGTGGAATAAGTAGTTTGGTTTTTCTCTTTTCTTTTCTTTTCTTTTCTTTTCTTTTTTCTTTTTCCACTGAATGAGTTTGTAAGGGACCATTTCAGGCTTTAACTTACAATGGCATGATCAAATATACTTTGTAGAATTATTATTTCCTTGGTTGATTGAGTGGGAGGGAAGCCAGCAATATGGAGATGATGATGGAAAAAAAAAAGCTAAGAATATTTTAGGAGTTAGAGTTAATGGAACATATTAAGTAACTGGATATTAGGGTAAAAAAGAGGAGTCAAGGACGATTATCCGTTTTATGACTTGGTTTATGATGGCTCTTCATTTTCTAGAGTTTCTGTAACAAAGTGACTTAAACAATAGAAATTTATTGTCTCATAGTTCAAAAGGCTAGAAGTCCAGGATTGAGGTATAAGGCTGGTCATATGGTCTCTAGAAGTGCTAGGAAAAGATTTAGCTCAGGATTTCTAACAATGCTCCTGGCAATTTTCTGCAATATTTTCCATTCTTTGGTTGGTAAAAGCATCACCCTGATCTGTTTCCTTATCTTGACACTTGTCTCCAAATTTTCTTTGGTATAAGGACAGTCAGTTATAAGGGCTTTTCACTCACCCTAACTTCACCTCTATTCCTAATTAGGGTAATCATCTCCTTCTTACATATTGGAGGTTAAGGTCTCCAGTGTATGAATTGAGGGGGATCAAGCCAGCCCATAATATGGCCATAGTAATCAAAACAAGAAAACAGTAAAGAGAATAGAATGAAAAGAAAAGGAAATCAATTCAGTTTGAATCTTGAGTGTGAGGTAGCTTTTGAATACTTCAGAAAAAAACATTAGAAGGTGACTGACACTATACTAGAGCTCAAGAAATACAAACTTAAGATCCATGTGTATACAGGATGTAGAATATCTCAAGTTTTACAAGTAGATATATATATATATACTAATAGAAAGTACCTCATGGAGAGGATATAAAATAATATGGGAAAAGACAAACAATAAAAATCTGCACGTAACACACAAGGACAAAAAAAATAGTAACTTAGAGAAGAATTTGACAAAAATAGTTTCAAAATGAAGAAATATAAGGCAAGCGAAGAGAAAGATACATAAAATGAAAACAATGGCATGTGCTTCACACAGATTCTGGAAAAGGAAGTCTGGAAGAAAAATGCTTAAACTTATGTCGGGAATGTGATACTGACATGGGATAGGCCTGTTCATTAGATAGAATCATCATGGAACATACCCTATATTTCAATAGAATTTTACTTTATTGTATTAGTGCAGAGTAGAAAAGAATGAATTTTATTTATATAAAATTTGACACAGAAACTATGTTTTTCTAAATTATCTATTTTATTGTAATCTGTAGGAAACTATTGCTATCGAAGTATCTTTCAAAAGGTAGTTAAGGGAACAGGGATTTAGCTTAGTGGCACAGTGCCTGCCTGGAAAGTGTGAGGTCCTGAGTTCCAATCCTGGTACTCACTCCCGCCCCCAAAAAATGGTAGTTAAATAACCCAGACAGATAATCTTTCAGAAGCACTACATACAAATCCTGCAGTGGTCTTGAAGTTTTGATATTTATGATTATTGTATTTTCTAACTAGTGTCCAGAATAGGATAAAGAGGAGCATCTCAGAGAGAGATTGTAATATGGCTGGTTACGAGAGTCTTCTAAGAAAGCATCTTTCACTTCAGGTCACTGTCTGTTTTTATGCAGTCAACACTGTAGTTCTTAGGGCCGTTAGGTGTTATTTTGTGTACTACTTCACAATCTAACCATTAATATATTATTTTTCCCAATTCTCCTAAAAATTCAAAGTCATCTCTAGAGCCACTTCAGTAACATATAAAAGAATATATATTGAAAAGACAGCATGCAAACTATTTTTTATCCCATCCAAATATGTCTATGTGGGAACAAATGGCATTTTAAAAAGTTGTTTTTAACACCAACTATATTCATCAGTAAAGAAGCCATGAAATACCCCCATATCTTTCCTTGAGAAATCAAAAATAAAAGAATAAAACCAAAAATGAATAGAAGAAAATAATAAAGATCAGAAAACACAATTACTTATAAAACTGCCAATATCATTTTTCATAAAAATTAACATTTTGATTCTTACATTTCTGTAAAAATAGAAAAGACTCAAAATAGTCTAAACCACTTTGATAAAGAAACAGGATTAGAACTCTAACCCTCGCCTACTCCACGAATTTTCGCAAAGTTACACCAATCATGACAAAACAGAATTGATATCAAGATAGACAAACCACAAAAGTACTAAAATAAGGTCCCAAAATAGATACCCACATAACAGACAATTGAATTCTGACAAAGATGCAAAAGCAATTAAGTGGAGAAAGGATTGTACCCTCAATAAATATATTGGAACAACTGGATATCCACATGCAAAAAACCCAAACCTTATAGCATATCAAAAATTTCTTCAGACATCCAATTCAACTGAAAATGGCTCACAGTGAGTTTTTTAAAGTAAAGGCAGATGTGGCCTGAGTCATTGCTTGGCTGAAGTTATTCTCTCTGGGAAAATATATATGTTTTTTTCCTTCTCATGCTAATGAAACAATATGATGTTCATATATGCATGACGTATTTATTTCACTAAGTATGTTTTCAAGATGCATCCATTTACCTGTAAAACTATCCAGCTTATATTCTTTATGGCTGAATAGTATTCCATTATATAGAAATGCCACATCTTTTTTTATCCATTCTTCAGTCAATGGGCACTTAGGTTGTTTCCAAGATATGGCTATTATAAACTGTGCTGCTATAAACATGGGTGCACATGTATCAGTGTAGTATGATGTTTTTATTTCCTTTGGGAAGATACTCAGAAGGTAAATAGCTGGGTCGAATGGGACCCCCGATCCTAGTTTCTTGAGGAATCTCTGGACTGATTTCCACAGTGGTTGCAACAGTTTGCATTCCCACCAACAATGGAGAAGTGTTATTTTTTCCCATAGCCCCTCCAGCATCTGTTACTGGTTGATTTCTTAATTCTAGCCATTCTTTCTGGGGTGAGGTGAAATCTCAGTGATGTTTTAATTTGCATCTCTTGAATGGCTAGTGCTGTAGAAAATTTTTTCACATATTTATTTGCTAAATGATATTTTTACATGTATTTTTTAATTTTTTATTTAAAGACAAAAAATGTAAATGGTGCAGATAATAGAAAATTTCAAAAAAAAAGATAAACAGTAAGAAATCACTAGTTGATAAATTACATATTGTCCTCTTAGAACTAGTTGTTAAAGTTACAAAATTAAAGCATGCAAAGTAGATATTCAAACAGTGAGACTGTAAACAGCTACGCATGCATGAGTCTCTACATGTATTTCTATCCTTTCTGTATTAGAGGGAAAAACAAAACCTAGCAAGACAAAACAAAATGAATTCCTATAAAAACATGAAACCAAAAAGTTGTATAAAACCGCAGTACAAGGTGATCTACAATGATTACTGTATTGTTTATTATCTTCAATAGAATTGTCTATATCATCAGGCATAATTAAATATAGCAGTATAAGTGAATATAGCAGTACATAACAATATTAGTAAAAGTAAAACATTGTAAACAGTATAAAACTTTAAAAGCAGGTAATAATCAAACTAGACTGGATATTCTAGTGAATCTTGTTATCTTCAGTGCAGTTGCCTATATACTCAGACTTGATACTATCAATCATAACAGCTTTGAATAAAATCTATCAATACAAAACAGAGATCTAACAACCCAGGTTCGATTACAATCAGTCATGGTAAAACAGTGTAGGTTATACAGAGCTTTAGATTAAGTTAATAGGAAATTATGGATGATTACCATACTATATCTTGCTATTTTCGGGATAACTTTCTGTGCCCTCAAATCTAGTACAGTTAGAATGACTGGAACAGAATGTAATACATCTAAGCAGAGTGGTGTAAGTAATGTGGGTTTTAAATCCTGGTACACTATTAACAATATAGTGTATCAAGGCCATCTATGTTAAGAGAGTCTAGCCATCCTTCTCTGCCTCATTTCTGCTATGTTATTTTTCTCCCTTTGTTTGTCTACTTTTCTCCTTCATTCTACTGCCTTCCCCATTCATTGAGGCCTTTCTGCCACTGTTCCTGAAATCCTGGTATTTTTTTTTTCTCTCTAGAATGTCCTGCAGGATTTTCTGTAGGATTGGATTGGTGGACACAAATTCCCCAAATTCCTCTTTGTCATGGAAGCATCTTGTTTCTCCATTAATTTCCAGTGATAGTTTTGCAGGGTACATCAATCTGGGCTGGAGATTATTTTCTTTCAGGGCTTAAAATACTTTGCTCCAAGCTCTTCTTGATCTGGTGGTCTGTGTTGAGAAGTCAGCCATGATTATGATGGGCTTTCCTTTATAGGTAATCTGTTTCTTTTCTCTGACAGCATTTAATATTTGGTTTTTGTATTGAATTTCTGGTATCTTTATTATTATATGGCTGGGTACAGCTCTTTTGGTTGTAGGTGGCTGGAGTTCTGTATGCCTCACATAACCAAATGTTATTTTCTTTTCCCATGCTTGGGAAGTTTTCCTTAATTTTTTCCATGAATAGCCTTTGTAATTCACCTGTTTGTGTTCTTGCTTCTTCATTCATATTTCTTATTCTTAAATTATAGATTCTCTTTTCATCTTCTAGCCTTTATATTGTTACTGCCTGTTTCCTTGTTATTTTTAAGAGATCTTTCCTTTCATGATCACACATTGCAAATTTGTCTTCAAGTTTTGATAGCCTATCCTTAGTTTCTATTAAGGAGTTTTGCCAGCTTTCAATGGAGTTTTTAATTTCCTGGTAGTCTCTTTGAATTTGCTTCATGCATTCTATATTTTCTTTATATTCTTCATCGAATGTTTCTCTCCTTTTTTCATGTTCCTCTCTTCTTTTGTCTGTGTCTTCCTGATCTATGCTTATTATTTCTTTCATTACTCTCCTCATATCTTGCTTTACCTGATTTAATATTTCAGGTTTGAGCTCATCTACAAAGTCCTGAAGATATCTCTTAATGTCTATTGAAACCATGTCTGATGTTGCATGTTAGCCATCAGTCTCCCCTGTTTTTTCACTTTCCTGGATCAGTGCTCTCAGGGTTCTGGGCTGGGGGCCTCCTCTTGCCTCTCTCTCTCCTGTCATGGTCCCAGCTTCCTCCACACAGGTGTATAGTACAGGTCCCAGCCCCCTTCCCTGTCAGCCACAGTTCCTTCAAAGTATGCTGGTAGGGACGTCTGCCCTCTCCTGCCTGTTCTTGTCACTTAGGTATAAGCATGTATTGAGTATTCTGGCCCCTCCCCACTGGGCCAGCCAAACTTCAGGGGCCTTCACCAGGTTAGTGTGTGCTAGGTGCAGCAAATTGATTTGGGATGGCTCATTGGGTCCCAGCCAGAGGCATGACCCAGTCCAAGAAAATCCCACAAATCTTCTCTGGAGAGGGAGCAACCAACTGAAGTCACTGTCACTCCCAGTTCAGGCTCTTCCTGCCCGATCCAACATGTCGCCCATTTGGTCACACCCTTCCCATGGGGGGGTCTCATTCCCAGCACTGACCATGGATTAATGTAGGTCCCTTCACTGGCTCCACTCTCCATTGGGCACACCAACCCCCAACTTCAGCACAGCTGTAGCTCCTGTGAGTGGCAGCGAGAATGAGTTTGGATGGTTCTGCCAGCTGGGGCTAATTTTCGAATTCAGGCCAGTGCAAACTTGGCAGGTCGCAGTGAAAACACCTTGTCTGGTAATTTTAGCTGTTCCAATTGTAGTCCCAAGATTGCGTGTTTGACAAGCTTTTTTACATTTTAATTTCTTCCTATGTCAAGAGGATCCATCTCCCTCTGTCTGGGTCTCTCCATGATGTTTGATTCTGGCATATGAATTGTTTCTCCCAGGAGGCTTTGTATTTTGTTGCTCACTGATCGGCCATCTTAAGCTCCTCCTACATGTATTTAAATACTCATTTTTTTCAGAAAAAGCACCAACACATATATATTTCATGACTTTTATATTGAGAAAGCTAATAAAATGGTAGAAGAGATCCTCTTGAAAACCCAGTATAGGAAGTGATTGTGAATCTTGCAAAGCTAACTATAATTAAAAACTGATTGTGTGGTACAAGTAAAGTTTGTGTTAATGGAGTCTAGATGGGATAAAGATCAGTGAAGTCTAAAGGGACTTGATTTGAGCTTTAACTGAAGGATTGTATTTAAAAGTAGAGTAAAAAAAAGCAAAATGTACAAATGAGCTAATATCTAGAATTCATATAGTTATTTCCATGGAACAATTATGAGCCAAAATAAATAGATTCAGGAATAAGTTATGGTAGAATAGGGGAAAATCTGACTGGATGGAACAGGATTCCAACAAACAACAACAACAAATCCAGATATATTGGATATATTGCATAAATTTTCCTTTACAGTTTTAGCTGTTACAAATTTGAAAGACAAATTTTCACACGTCATTTCCAATCTCCCTGAACTACTTTCTTTAGTGTGAATGTGTTCACTTTCATCTTCATATGTCTTATCTTGCAGTGATTTTTTTATCTTCGAGTTCTTTGAAGTCTTTTTGAAGGTTAACCCTTACAATTTTCCTTGTTGTTTTGTCTTTTTGTTTTTTTACCACTTCTCAAATTAGGGTTGAGTCAGGTTAGTCATATTTCAAATCCATTCTAGCCTTTTGATCTGGGGAGTAATGTGTCTTTGAGAATATTACTCAGAAAGGTAGGCAAATGACTAGAAAAATCCCAAGTGTAGTGATTAACCTAACCAGCATATTTTATGAATATTAAAAGGAATTTGTTGATCCATTCTAGTGAGAACTGAGTCTTTGGTGTTCCCACTAATTGACTTAAAATTATTTCTAATACAGTGTTACTTAAATATGTACTCACTTCATTAGCACATATATATTATTAAATATCAAGTTACAAAAATAGGCACAAACTTCATATGCTTTAATATTAATACAACTATAAAACTGATAAAAGTACAAGTAACATTCACTTAAATGTGCCCACCAATGCAAGATTTAATAATACAAAGGTTTGGCTTGATATCCAGTTATATATTTTCATCTGATTGATATTTATGCAAAGAAATCCTGTAGTTTAGACTGGACAAAATGATACTCATAACTTCAAGGTTTTTTGGCAGAATTAAAGATCATCAGACTCCATAGTGAATGTAAACACTGTCAGTAAGTGTGTTAACTTTCCATCACTGAAACACATGAGAAAAACATCTTAAAGAAGAAAAAATTTATTTGTGACTGATGGCTTAAGAGTTTCCAGTTTAGTGTTGACTTCATTCCACCTCTGGCAAGGCAGTGACACATGACAGAAGAGCATGGTGCAACAAAGCTCTGTGTGTGTGTGTGTGTGTGTGTGTGTGTGTGTTTGAGAGAGAGAGAGAACCATTCAAAGTCATGTCCCAGTGACCTATTTTTTGCAAGTAGCTTCCAGCTCCTAATATTTCAAATAGCTATGAACTCATCAATAAATCTGTTTATGAGGTTAGAGCTCTTATGAGCCATTTACCTTGCTAAGACCCACCTGTGAGCATGGATTCATTGGAATCAAGCTCTCAGTACATCAGTCCTTGAGGGACACTTCATATTTAAACCATAACTGTGAGTAACTGTCAAATTCTAGTCTTCCTAGGATATCAACTCAGTATCTTCATAAAATTGTCTTGCTTACATGAAGATAGGCTAGGATTGAAATCTTTGTAACATGAGTAATCCATTTGTTTGTAGAATTAGGAACAGAAAAATTATTTAGTTCATATTTGCCATTCCATTTTCAATTAATAAACAATTGCAAGTTAGCCCACAGAGTACATTCTTACAATATATTAGTACACTTATTAATATGTATTGACTGCTTTGCCACAGACTCTCATATTTTTAGTTTGCCTATTGTATTATGTGAAATTGTATCTTACCCTTGTGATAACTATGAAAAAAACCTCACTATCAAAATTATTTTAAAAATTTCAAAACCTTCATTAGTACAGTGCACCATGATACTACTTAGCTTTCAGGTAATATAAAAACAAACCAATATTCATATTGGTATGTACATGGTACATGCTATACTTACATACATACATACTTACATACATGGTAAGTATCAGTGATCATTATAGTAGTTACTTATAAAGTGATGGTATAGAGTATGCCTATGTCAACATTTTTACTATACCTATAAAAATGAAAACATAAAACTTTATCATACTTTAAGAAATAATGACAAAAAGAGCATAACTATTGTTTTAAATTAAATTGGCCACAATTTTGGAAATTAGATCATCTAACTAATGTCTTTGTAATCATGGCCTCTTTTTAGAACTGAAACTTAATCTGGACATATTAAGAGACAAAATTAGCTTCACTTGTTTCTGTGTGTCTGTTCATTCTTTTCTAATTTTCTTAAACCAGCTTGTAACCCTATTAAACAGTGCCTTTTATCACAAATCATGTCCTGCATTGGTTAGTAGCCAATATGAAAATTGGCCACACGTAGGGTACAGATATACATCAAGGCCATAGTTGGGATGGGGGAGCCTATAATGCTGCTTCCCTAAGGGAAAAAATATAAGCAAGACAGTTTCAACAATAAATGATATTGGCATGTCAGGAAAAGTGATCTGAGGTAACTGTTTTTGCCCTAGTAAAATGTCATGGGAAATGTAAGAGTAAGTTGTATTCATTGCCATCATTTATTCTTCAGCCATCTAAAGTTTGGTCTCTGCTCCCAACTGTTCTCATTAAGGTCTCTATATCCATATTTATAAATCTGATAGGTTTTTTTTCTTTATTTTATGTTTCTATAGTATGTATTATTGTTTATTCCATTTTTTAAAATATTTACTCATGATTGTTTTAGCCCCTCTTTGAATATTTGCTATTTATTTTCTTCATGGAATCCCTTCCTAAACGCATCTCTTATATATCAGTATTCCAAGTTTTTAATTATCAGCCCACTGGTCTTCTCATTCCACATACAAGATGTGATCAAAATACATGATGAATATTTTAAAAAATAATTTATTACTAAAAGTCCATTGTCATTAATCCCCCTCAAAAACACTTTTGTTTAACTTAAAAACACTTATCCTGTTGTTCTTGCCACTTCCTTTTTTATATTTCTTTAATATTTTATTTTCATTGTTGTTTTATCTCAGCGATATATGAGGATTGATGTCATCTTGTGAAATTAATACATATATGCAACACATTTCTCTCATTTTCCCACTTCCTTCCCTTCTCCGCTTTCTTCAGATTCCCTTCCTTTCTCCATGAAATCTGTCTCCCTGTTTTCTGTCATTTCTTTTTTACTTTGCTCTTAAAATTATTTATGTTTTAGATTTCTCATATAAGAGATACTATGTGATATTTTTCTTAGCTTGATATAGTATCATTTCATTATTTTTTGGTATTACTTTTTCTGCAATTGTTCTGTTCAGAAAGTCTTTACATAAGCCTGTGTTCAAGAGTTGTAGCTATTTTATCTTCCAACAGGTTCAGTGTTTCTGTTTTAATGTCTAGGTGTTTGGTCCATTTTGACATGATTTTAGTACAAGGTGAATGATGCAGCTTTAGATTTTTTCTTCTACATTTAAATAATTAGTTTTCCTAGCACTGTTTGTTAAAGACGTTATCTTTTTGTCAGTGTATGTTTTTGGTTCCATTGGCAAAAATCATATTTCCAAAGCTTCCTGGGTTTTTTTCTACAACCTCTTCTGTATTTCATTGCTCAACATGTCTAGTTTTTCTAGTACCATGTTGTTTTATTATCATAACTTTGTAATATAACATGAAGTTTGAGATTTTAATATCTCCTGCTTTGATTTTCTTCTCAGGGTTATTTTGGCTATTCTAGATTTCCTCTGGTTTCATGTAAACTTTAGAATATTTTTTCTAGTTATGTGAAGACTGTTACTGATATTTTGACTGCATTGTCTGTATATCATCTTTGGTAATATGGCCATTTTGACAGTACTGTTTCTGCCTCTTCAGAAACAGAAGATGGCTTTTCATTTTCTAATGTCCTCTTTAATGTCTTCTTTTTCCAGAGCATTATAGTTGGTGTTATAGAAATCTTTTACATCTTTGGGTAAATTCTTACATATTTAGTTTTGATGCTACTGTGAATGAGATTGTTTTTCTAATTTCCTTCTCAGCTAGTTCATTGGTAGTGTACTGGAACTCCATTTATATTTATGTATTGACTTTTTTCTTGCCACTGTAATAAATATATTTATTCATGATATTTATATTTATAAATATATTTATATTTCATAGATTTATAAGAGTTCTGGTAGAGTTTTGGGGGGGCGTCTTCTGTGTAAAGGATAGTGTCATCTACAAATAATAGTAATTTGATTTCTTCTTTTCCTAAACTTACCCTTTTATTTTTTTTGTCTTGCCTGATTTCTCTGGCCAAAGTTTTGACTACCATATTTAATGGGAGTGATGACACTCTTGAGTAGACACACTTGTCTTTTTTCCTCATTTAAGATGGAATGTTTTCAGTTTTTTACCATTGAATATGATGTTGGCAGTGGGTTTGTCATATATGGGTTTTATCCTATTAAAAATAAGGTTCTTCTGTGCCTATTTTCATAAGGGTTTCAGGGGGGATTTTGTTCTTGCTTTTACAATGGATGGAATAAAGCCATTGAATTTTGTCAGAGGCTTCATCTTTTGAGCTGATCATGTAATTTTTCTGTTTCTGGGATTTATCATGCAATTATTGATTTATGTATGTTGATCCATCCTTGCATTCCTAAGATGGAAACAGCTTGGCCATGATCTTTCTAATGATTTGTTGCATTTTTTTTTTGTAAGTACATTGTTGAGGATTTTTGTATCTATGTTTCACGAAGGATACTGGACTATCATTTTATATTTACTTTCTTCTCTCTCTCTCATTAAGTCCTTGTCCAGTTTTGTTATTAAGATAATACGAGTTCTATGGAATGAGTTTTTGCTTTGGCAGTATTCCTTAACTTTTAATGTCATAGGAGAGGATGAGTAATATTAGTATTAGTTCATTCCTGAACTTCTGGTAAAATTGAGAAGTGAATTCTTTTGGTCCTTGGATTTTCTTGGTTGGAAGAAAAACACAAACTCAAGTGTTTTATATTTTTCTTGAGTTGTGGTAATTCATATGTCTTGGAATTTATACACTTCTACATTCTCTGATTTATTAGAATATCAGTTTTCAAAATAATCTTTTATAATCTTCTGAAGTTTGGAGATACCCATTGTGATTTCATCTTTTTTTTTAATTGTGAAGTGAATAAAACAAATCAATAAAATGAGACAAAACAAAACTTTAAGAGCAATATTAGATTTCAAAAACAGGACTAAAGGAAATCCCCCATAGTTGCTATATTGCATATTGTCATCCTCTAAACAGATGCTCAGACTACCAGCCCCAAGTCTGCAAAGTCAATCAGTTAATACAAACATTAAGTTGTTTTTGTAACTCACTTGCTATCATCCCAGCCTGAGTTCCACCAAATCAGCCAGCTGCCTACATAATGTAAGGAGGTCTTCTTGTCTCCCAGCTTGAGTGCCAGCTGGCTCCTAGGAAAGGCAGACTGACTTCTTGGTTCTTTTCTAGGCCTCCATGGCTGCTGTTGGCTTGCAGGAAAGGCAGGCTGACTTCTTGGTTCTTTTCCCAGCCCATGGCTCCTGCTGGTCCATGGGAAAGGCAGGCTGACTTTTTGATTGTTTTCCCAGCCTACATGGCTGCTCCACCTTTTTCATTTCTAATTGTACTGATATAAGCCTTTTCTTTTCTTTTGGTAAGTTTGACAGAGGGTTTCTTAACCCTTTTTTATCCTTTTGAAGAACCAAGTCTTTATTTATTGATCCTTTGTGTTTTTATTTTAGTCTTAATTTTATTAATTTCTGCTCTAATCTTTATCATTTCTTCTATAAGATTTGGATTTAGATAGGTCTTGTTTCTCTAGGACTTTGAAATGTATCAGTATGTAATTCCTTTGAGATTGCTATGTTTTTCTAATATGGGTATAATCAGCTATAAACTTTTCCTCTTAGAACTGCTTTCCTCATGTCCTATAAGTTGAGGTATGTTGTACTAGTATCACCTTTTGATGCTAGGAACTTTTAAATTTCCTACTTGATTTTATGTGTGACCCATAATTATTCAAGAGTGATTATTTCATCTCCATATTTTTCATAGTTTCTATGTATTTTTTGCTGTTGATTTATAGACTTATTCTGTTATAATCCAATATGATGATTGGATTCAATATGATATCAATTCTTTTGTATATAATTAATCATGTTTTATGACCTGAGGTATGATCTGTGTGGAGAAAGTTCCATGTGCTATTGACAAAAATATATATTCTGCTATTCTTAGATGAAATGTTCTATAGATATCTATAAAGTCCATTTGTTCAATGGTGTGGTTCGACTGAGATGTTTGTTTGATTTTCTTTATATGGTTGATCTATTTGTGAGAGTGGGATGTTAAAGTCCTCTACTATGACTGTATTAATATCTATCTGTTCTTTTATGTTCAATAGTTTTTGGTTTAGAATATCGTTTTCTATCCTTTTACTTTTTATCTATGTGTTTCTGTATGAAGTCTGTCTCTTGCTGTCAAAATATAGTTAGGAGTTTTTTTGTTTGTTTCTTTCTGTTTTTATTTTAAATAGCAAAAAATAAAAATAACAATAAAAGTTTCAAAACAGGTTGGTAAGAGAGTTATAGTAACTAATACATTGTGCATGTAGATTATTGTACCCTTCTACTAGCCTGTTTTGAACTTCTGTTTCATTGTTATTTCTTACTTTTGTCTGTTTAATTTTTTAAAGTAATACATTGAGTATTGTTTCCTTTGTAGTAGTTATTCAGAGTACAAGGTTTATGCATAATACTTTGTCCAAACAATATTAGCACGAACGTTTCTTTTCAGTGAACTAACTATCTTGTGTATACATTTTTTTTCTTTTTCCCCTTTCACCTTTCCCCTATCACAGCTTGTCTTTTCTTTTGAACATTTTTTCCCAATTATCAACATTGATTGTACATTTTGAACCCCATTCACTCACTCAGTTTCTCATACTATTGAGACTACACAATGTTTACACATATGGGTCTGATTTATCTCACCTATGAATATGGTCCCAAGTTGCATCCATTTACCTATAACAGTTTCCACTTTATCATTCTTTGTGACTGAGTAGTACTCCATTGTATAAAAAGATGACATCATCTATATCCATTCCTCAATTGATGGGCATTTGGGTTGTTTCCATGTAAACATTGTATTTGTTCAAATTGTGATGCTGTAAATATGGATGCACATATATTGATGTGGTATGATGTTTTTAATTCCCAAAAGGAGAATAGTTGGGTCAAATGAAACCTTTAGTCCTAATTTTTTGAGGAATAGGCACACTGATTTCTACACTGGTTGTACCAGTCTACACTCCCACAAACAGTGGAGCATAGTTCCTTTTTCCCCACAGCACCACAAGTATTTGTTATTGGTTGGTTTCTTGACAGTAGCTATTCATTCTGGGATGACATGGAATCTCAGCATTGTTTTAAAATACACCTCTTGAATGACCAATAATGCTCAACATTTTTTTCATATTTGCCATTTGTATTTCTTCATCTGAGAAGTGTATATTCATCTCAGATGCCAAATTTGGTATGGGTCTTTGGTTTTGGGGGAGCCTGAATTTTTTCAGTTTTTTATATGTTCTAGATATAAATCTTTTGTCTGAGGGACAAATAGCTAAAATTTTTCCCAATGTGTGCAATATCTTTTCACTCTGTGATTTGTTTTGTTGTGTAAAACCTTTTTAATAAGGTATGATCCAATTTGTTGATTTTTTTTTAATAATTCCTTTGCAGTCTAGATTTTGGTCATTAACTCTCTACCTACATCTATGTCTTCAAGATTTCTACCTATTTTCTCTTCCTGTACTTTTACTTTTTCTATTTTAATATTTAGTTGTTTGATCTGTTTTGACTTTAGTTTAGTGTATGGTGATAGACATGAGTCTAGCTTTAGTCTTCAGCACGTGGAAAGCCAGCTTTTCCAGCACCATTTATTAAAGAGGCCGTCTTTCTTCCAGTGAACGTGCTTGGCTCCTTTGTCAAAGATAAATTGGCTGAGTGTGTTTGGAGTTGCATCTGCATCTTCTATTTTGTTCCAATGACCCAGAGGCCTAGTTTTTTTTTTTCCCAATACCATGCTGATTTTATTACAGTAACTTTGTAGTGTAATTTCAGGTCTAGGATAGTGATGCTCCCTGACCTGCGTTCGTTGCCCAAAATTGCTTTTGCTATTCACTTCTGGTTCCAGATGAATTTTAGTGGGGATTTCTCTAGATTGGTGACGTACACTAATGCTATTTTGATTGGGATGGCATTAAATCTATGCAGCAGTTTTGGGAGTGTCACCATTTTTTTTATTTTGATCTAGTTTGCAAGTCTGTGTTTTTATTTGGGGAGTTAGGACCATTATCAATGAATATTACTGAATGGTATTTAACAAATTCTTTCATTGCATCATTTTCCTAGCGCTAATTTTTTTTCTTTAAATAGTCTTCCTATTAGATATGTTCTTTCTTTTGGGCTTTTTGGTAAGGTTGGTCTCATTGTCTTTGTTGAGGATTCTTTTAAATATTTTCTGAAATACTGGTTTGGCCATCATGAATTTCATTAGGTTGTGTTTGTCATGGAAAATTTTTATTTCTCCAAAAATATTGAAGGAAAATTGTGCAGGATATAGTAATTTTGATTGGCAATTGTTTTATTTTAGAGTCTTAAAAACTTCACTTTAAGATCTCATGGCCTTTAAGGTTTCTGGTAAAAATCTGAACTCTATTGTTACTTTGATAGACTTGGGGTTTTTTTAGCTTACTTAATGTTTTTCCTCTAATAGCTCTTAGTATTCTCTCTTTCTGCTGAACTTTTAAGATTTGGACTATAAAATGTGATGGAGAGTTTTTGAGGGTCATGGCTATTTAGAGTTTTGTATGCATCATATACTTCAATATTGAATTCTTCCCCTAGATTTGGAAAGTTCTGTGCTATGATTTCAGTGAATAAATTTACCTTTGGTGTCATCTTCTAACCTTTCATAAGCCCTACATTTTTTTAGGTGTCTTTTGTTGTTGTTATTGTTTGTTTAGTTTTGTTTCTTGAGGATGGGAGTTGTCTGGCAGCCTTTGGTTCCAGATTTCATGATTGCATGATGTCTTGTTATTTTTAGTGTATCACTGAATATATGATCTGTCACATAATCATTTTCTTTTTAACTGAGACTTTTCTTTGTTTCCTCTTAAACTCTTTAAACAATTTATTAGTTATATCCTTTACCAGTTTATTTACATCTTCTTTAAGTTCACTGAAGACCTTAAGGATTTGCTTATTAGTTTCTTTGCTATCTCCAAAGATTTAAGCATTTGAATTTGAGTTCTTTGCCTGATACTCCATCCACTTGGGTGTCTGTGAGGTCAATTTCTGAGGAGTTATTTTGGAGTTATCTCTTTGCCTTGTTTTCTCATGTTACTATTGGTTTTTTTTTTATTGAAGGTTGAAGATTTGTTAGGGCAGAAAAACTCTGTTGATACTGTGGAGATTTATTTACTGTATGTCTCCCTGTGCTGTGACATTGATTTTGTTTATATTTTGGTGATCATGTAATTTATTATTCTATTCAATATAATAGGTGAGTCCAGGTCACTGCATTGCAGAACAAGTTCTCATATCAATATCTACAGAACCAACCATATATCAGTCATATAATTTAAAATTTGTTTTAACAATTTGACAACTGTTTTCAATGACTCAGGAAGAAAATGAAATATTCTTGATGCATAGGCTGGAATGTAAAGAATGAGGTTAGGAAAACATATGTAAAAAAGGGAAAAAAACATAATTCAGAAAGAAGGGAAGAATAACATGATAGCAAATAAAAGAATGAAAGGATAGTATTTGGCAGATATTTTTATATATGATATTTTATATATATATATATGGAATGGAGGTTGAAGGAGGGGGGTTGTGAGGTTTTCTGGGGCTTGGGAAGAAGAAGGAGAGAAAGAGGGAGAAGAAGAAGAGGAAGGAGAAGAAGAAGAAATATAATTGAAGATATAGAAGCCATAAGAGATTAGAACCAATTAATTTACTGGTAGACAGCTTGTGTTTGAATCCTCTATATACAATGTTTGATGAAGGTTAACCTGATATGGCCATGAAAGTACTATCTTTTTATGTTAAAGAGAATAAAATGAAGAAAAATAAAAATAACAAAATAATTCCAATAAAAACAAACCAGTGTAAATGACACAGGACTTCCAAACAATATGAAATCAACAATAGTTACCATAATGCCATAATACCATAATGTTGTCTTCCAAATAGCTACAGATACCTTCAGACATAGTAAAAATAAAACAGAGCAGAACAGAATAGAACCAATGAAAACAAAACAATGAATGCAATAAGGGACTTCAAAACAAGGTAAGGGTAAATCCAAAATAGCTACCATAATATATCTTGTTATTTTGAAATAGCTGCCCATGCCATTAGATATGATAATATCAAAACAAAACAGAATAAAACTCATCCCAACAAACAAAAATGATACAAGACTTCAAAACAGGATGATAGGGAATCAACAATGACTATCACCTTCAGAAGGAGATACCCCATAGATACTACATTGCATATTGTTATCCTCTGAATAGATGATAGGACTATTGGCTTTAGTCAGTGAAACACTAATCACTACAAGTGTTAAATTGTATTTTACCTCAATAACTATCATCACAGCCTGTGTTTCTCTGGATCAGCTTGTGGCTTACAGTGTTTTTTTTGGGGGGGGTGGCTCTTCTTGTTCTCTTCCCCTGTAGTCCATGAATGGAGCTGACCCATGGGAAAAGGCTGGGGTCTGTCTCTCCCCCCAGCAGCCCACCCATGGTGCCAGTTTGCAGGGAGGGCTTGCTTCTTGGTCTGTAATGAATTCTTATTATTTAGAAATACAGTATATATCAGATGAAAGAAGGTAAAGAAAAACAAAACACAAAAGCAAAGATTCCTCTCATTTCTGTATATATTTCAGTCTAATATACAACCAGTGTTCTCCTCCCTGTAGTTTCAAAACAGAGAGCTTGTATTGGAGTAGTTGTGAGGAGATGAGATCCAGTCCTTTCTGATCATGGATAGAAAAGCATAGTACATGAGCTGATTCCCCTCCTATGATGTTTTCTTGCCTACCATTCAGTAAAAGGGCCTGAGAATCTAGTGGACCCCCAAGTTTGCTTCTTGTTATCTCTGTAGACAGAATTATGTTATGTTTCAGCTGCACTCCTGTGGGCATAACAGAAGGCTTTTGTCGTTGCCTTATGATTGGATACCTTCAATTATATGAGGGGTAAGGAGAATGCTTGGTCCTCTACTGATCTCTGGAAGGGCTTCTTTGATCTTTCTGTTCTTGCTTCCATGGTAGTCCTCGAATCTGTTATATCTGCTGTTTCTACACTTCTTTGGGTGAGTGTACCTTGCTGAATACCTTCTGACACTAC
The DNA here is from genome assembly GCA_004027455.1 of Hydrochoerus hydrochaeris. Taxonomy (NCBI): domain Eukaryota; kingdom Metazoa; phylum Chordata; class Mammalia; order Rodentia; family Hydrochaeridae; genus Hydrochoerus; species Hydrochoerus hydrochaeris. The sequence continues at coordinate 87,614 of PVLA01000967.1, read as the reverse complement.
AGTTCCTCTTTGGCTTTCTGCTTAAACCAAACTCTCAGTTAGCACCTCTGAAATACTTTCTTTCCAGCCCATGGATACAGTTGCATTTATGACTTTGTGGAAAAGGACCTTTCTCTTTGGAATTTGGGAGCAAATAGGAGGGACTCACACAAACGCCAGTATCTCTGTGGTAATTAGAAGGCAGCTGGTAAGTGAGATACAAGATGAGCTCAGAGGTTGTGGGGTTTGCGGGGGGGTGGGAGAGTGTCCACTCTGGAACCCCAGCTAACACCATGCACAGATGTTGCATATGCCTATGACTCACTGGCCCACAGATCACTAACTTCCTGCTTCAGTATCATAATCTAGGACAACGTTCTGTCTTTTTTCCCCCAGGATTCAGTCATTGCTCTCTAAGTGAGTCTCTGGACAGTCCCTTTCTTAGTGCCCTAATTTAGGGAAACCATCTCCTGTGAATATCTCACTCACTTGGCTTCAGATCTCCATGGGAAGATTTGGGACAGGTGGACACTGGACAGTGCCTACTAGACTAGGTGTCAAACCCAGCTGCACAGCCTCTGCTGCTGTACATGGTCTCTTCACTTGGGAGGAATAGATTCCTTTCTAAGATGATGTGTTCACAAGACCACAGCTTTAAGTAGTGTCAGTATATACTGCGGATCTGCTTCTTTCTCAACAGTACTGATGTGAGCTTCTCCTGTAAGTTGATTTTTTGAGTACCTGTGGATCCTTGTGAGCATATTCTGAGCAATTCATGAACAATGTTGCCTCTATTTGCCATAGTGGGGAAACAAGCTCTTGACACTTTCTGAAGCTATTCTAGAAGTCCTCATTCATGGGTATCTTTAAGAGGTATGATTAAAAAAATATGGTGAAGGCTATTGGCAAGTCTCATTGAACAGAAATGTGGGCTTATGAAAATATTATGGTGTGCCCTCACCTGTTTTACTCACTGGCCCTGACACCACATGAATTCTGGCTGTTCCCCAAAGTCCCAATGACTGTGAAAGATAAACAACTTGAATCAATGGAAGACACTGAGGAAGCCTAAGAGCATAACTAAAGACACAAAAAAGGACTCTTTGAAAACTGCTTCAGAAAGTGGCAAGATCAACAGGATAAGTGTTTGAAGCAAGGCAGAGTATTTTGAGGGGGATTAATGACAATGTATCTCTTACTGCAATAAATGTTTTTTTTATGGAAGTATAAGCAGTTGTTTTCAATCACATCCCTCATGTGATGAATTCAATTACATATGTATCATGAGTCTCTCCAATCACTTTTACTCTTTCTAGGCTTCTCTTCTGACCTTCAGCCTTGTAATACCTAATGACTTGCTGGTCAGCTATGCTCAAACGTTTTAAACGTATCACCAACTTGACAAATTCAACACTGTACTCAGTTTTTTCTCCTTGAATACAACCCCTGCTCTTGTATATCCTGTCTTATTTGATACAACCACCCTTCCCCTAAAAGTGTAGACTAGAAATTTTATAGTATGTTGGACTCCTTTTCTATCCCTCATGTATAACTAATCTCCAACTCTTATCATGTCCTCTTTTAAGTTCATCTAATACATGCTTTCCAAATTGTACTGCTCTATAATATCACTCCCTATGGTACGTCTAAAATTCAAGAGCCTTGAAAGGGCACATGTGTTTAGTCTGTGTTCTGTCTGTAATCCCTTGCTGTTAATCACTACCCATCTGCTTGTAGTCACATAAATTTTTCCTCCTCCTCATAGTGTTTCTTTTTCCTACCATCTACTTTTCCTCTTCAGCCTTTGATAGATAACATCACTGCTCCTAGAAAGGCTTCCCAGAGATGTCTCTCCCAAGGCTTGGATGAGTATTACTTTTCTTTGCTTCTGAAGAGTAAACCCCTATTATTTGCATAGCATTAATGTCACTATATTGTTATTGTATGCTCCTCTAATAGAGTGAGCATATTTTGAGGCAAAGGGCTACAACTTTTAATTTTAATATTGGAGGATTCAATAAAATCCAGGTTATCAAACTGAATCAATGAGGACTCTACAGCAAGGTACAAATTAAGGCTTGGCACATCTCCATATAACTAGTTCTCTAGCAAAAAAGCCACCCTCACTACATAGTAACTGCCCCTATATCCCTCTAACAGTATGCTAGGTGCATAGTGTTGAAGAAATAACTCAGGTTTGGTTTTGAACAGAAAGAGCTATGCTCAACATAGGAACAGACTCTGATTATGACAATAAGGCTGCTCTACTTTATAGTGAATAAGCTACTCAGGAAACCAAATGAAAGGTTGTTAGGTTGCCTGGTAAATCTGTTGGCCTCTGGGGGGGAAAGGAGTGACCAGTTTTACTAGGTACATCATTCAAGCAAGGCTGGAATGTCTAGAAATAATCTCTTTCTACCCCAAGGGACAAATCTATCCAGACAACTGGAATCTGAAGCAAAGAAGTAATAGAAGTCTGGCAATATTTCTGTAACCAACAGATGACAATAGGAAAAATAAATAAATTGTTATGAAATATTTTCTTTGCTTCCCAGGGGTATAAAAACACTCCAGCACATGTTGATTTGTGAAATAAAAAGTCAGAACCTTGATAAGTTCTGATTTCCCAGCTGATCTTTATTAAGTCTTTGTTTTCATAGTCTAATCTGAAAAGAACTTTTATAAACATATGTTTGCATCTTTTCTCCCCATCCCAAAAGTGACTAACTCCTATGTTAGGTATTTGTTTAATAGTTATTTCAGGTTCATAATAAGGAATTTAAATTTAGGAACACATAACTATTAAGAGCAAAGATGTGAATATGTCTGGTTACACACTGAGAAATTAACCTATCTGTAACACTAAATCATAGATATACATTTTACGTAGAAACAGTTTTTCACTTGAGGCTCATTAATGGCTGTGTGTGTGTGTGCATGTGTGCATGTGCGCATGCACATGCACATAGTTCCCACCTATTAAAAGATTAATATGAGCCAGCTGAGTACTAAATTATCTCATTCTTTTAATACCCTAGTATAAGTACTATTATTATCTCTGTTTGCAGGTGAAGAAATTTTTGCTTAGGAAAGTTCATTTCACAAATATATAATAATTCATAAAAAATGTTCTATATTCATAAGTTCAGAGACTACATATATCATTTAGCTTTACTCCATCATAGTATAAAAGATGGTAAGGAAAAGAATCATTTTTGGTGCCAAGTTTTTAACCTGTACCTCCACACACCTGTACTCTATAGAAAAAAATAACCCAGTATGTATGACTTGCAGAAAATGTGTGAGCATCATTTACCTTCATAGGAGAGGTTTATTTTTATTTTTTGTGTTTTTTGGGCAAAATGTTGTCAAATAAATTTTAAGTCTCATGATATACAATGGCATACTTTCTTATCTGTTTGAACTTCTACTCATCTTTTTGAAGTGAGTCACCCTTTTGAAGAGAGTCTCTTTAATACTTGAACTTTTGGGTCAAAAAAGATGGCAGATGGATAGATAGCATGGTAGAGAGCCTCTCTGAGAAAAACAAATCAAATGCTAGAATTTAACACCATGTAGAAGACCAGATAAAAGGAGAGGAATTCTCATGACCTAGAAAGAAACTGAGGATAAAGAAAAAAAAGAAAGAAAAAAAGGGAAAAAAGTGTGAATGGAGGGCTGGAGCTGGACACGCTCCCATTGGACCCAGTCCGCACTGTGCTGGGCACATCCTAGAGTCTGGTGATTCACAATTGAGCTGGGGACGTGGTCTTGCTGAGATTGGGTGTTGGTGAGCCTGAGACCCTTGGCAGGAGGAGGTGCCACAACAGGGAGTGGAACTGGCAAAGTGAGCTGCACTGACCCACAGTGAGTGCTGGGAACTGGGTCCCACAGAGGGGGTGACCAGCTAGAGGACATATTGGAGTTGGGAAGGATAGGCTGAAACTGGCAACCACAGTGGCATCAGTAGGCTGTTCCTGGCCCAAAGCAGACTGGTGGGATATTCTTGGGCTTGGTCATGCCCCTGGTCGAGGCCCAATAGCCAGGGACAAAACTGTCCCAAACCTGTGACATCCACAGGGCACAGACTAATGTGCTGAAGGCACTCACTGGTTGACTGGCTCAGAGGAGAGGGGCCAGCCCACATTGCCCCTTCATGCACCTCACAGATCAACAGCAAACTGGAGAGGGCAGCAATCCCCTAGTCATTACACTTCAGAAAAACCATATGCAAAGCAGAAAGGACCTGAGACCTCCACCACACACCTGTCTGAAAGAAACCAGAAACATGACAAGAGAAAAACAAGAAAAAGCCTCCAGCCACTGAGCCAGGGAAAGTAAGTCCAGGAGAGGTAAATACAGAAGAGATTGAGGGCAGCAAACATGCAATATCGGACACAACCTTAATGGAAATAAAGAAATACTTCCGTGACCTCATTGACGAATTTAAATCTGAAATTCTAACTCAAGTGAAGCAAAATATAAGAAGATTAATAAAATAAATGCTCAGCACTTCTCAAGAAGACACAAATGGAAGAATGGAGGAACCCAAAAAAAGAGAGAAACCTTTGATGCAGTATATAGCCAAAATCTAGAATGCATGAAACAGATCCAAAGAGACTACCAAGAAATTAAAAACTCCATTGAAAGCTGGCAAAATTTCTTGACAGAAACTAAAGTCTTTCAAAACTTGAAAATAGATTCACAATGTGTGATCATGAAAGGAAAGATACCATAAAAATAACAAGGAAGCAGAAAGTAACAATACAAAGGCTAGAAGATGACAACAGGATCTATAACTTAAGAATAAAAAATGTGAGTGAAGAAGCAGGGGAAAATACAAAAGAAATAAAAAGGCTATTCACAGAAATAATTAAGGAAAACTTCCCAAGTATAGGAAAAGGAAATGATATTCAGATATTTGAGGCACACAGAACTCTAGCTACCGACAAGCAAAACAGATCTACACCCAGACATATAATAATCAAAATCCCAGAAATTCATCACAAGAACAGAATATTAAATCAGTCAGAGAAAAGAAACAGATGACCTATAAAGGAAAACCCATCAAAATAACAACAGACTTCTTGACACAAACTATCAAATCAAGAAGAGCTTGGGGCAAAGTATTCCAAGCCCTGAAAGAAAATAACCTCCAAGCCTGACTGATGTACCCTACAAAACTATCGCTCAAAATTAATGGAGAAACAATATGTTTCCATGACAAAGAGGAACTGGGGGAGTTCATGACCACCAATCCAACCCTACAAAAAATACTGAAGGACATTCTAGAGAGAGAGAAGACAATCACCAGGATTGCAGGAACAATGGTAGAAAGGTCTCAATGAACAGGGCAGACAGTGGAATGAAGGAAAAAAGTAAACAATGGCAGAAAAATAGCTTTGCAGAGATGAGGCAGAGAAGATTGACTATAATCTCTAATACAGATGGCCTGGATACACTAACAAAAAGAAACACAGAGTAGATCAGGAGATAGGGTTCATTGAGATGCTCTTAATAGAAAATACAATTAACCTGAAAGAGGGTTAATGAACTGAAAGTCAAAGGTGATAAAACAATGCTTTATGTGACAGGGCACCAGAGAGAAATAGGGACAGCTCATCCAAGAGCTGCAGATAGGTTGGAAACCCATGACACTTTTGTGCAGTGGAGAACTACTCAGCTATAAGGAAGGAAAACCTTGAGACTTTAGTAAGTAAAGGAATACAGCTCATGATCAAGCTCAGGGGTAAAAAGGTTCAGAAACACTTAGGTAGATAGCAGGTCATCCCCCTAATCTAAAAACTGAAGGAGTTAGTGGAATCTGAAATGTACAATCCACACTATTCTTATTGTTCTGTTTAGTTTGATTTTATTCAGTTCTAGTCTGTGTACTCATACTAGATTTGAAAGCACAGACAGCTACCCCCAAAATGGCAGGATATACTACAGTAACTATCCTTAAATTCCTATTAACTTAAACTGAAGGCTTATTTGAATCTGGTTTTTTAGATCGCTGTTTTATCTTGACTGATTTTATTTGAATCTGGTATGCTTGATAGTATCAAGTCTGAGGGTAGAGGCAACTACTCTGAAGATGAGAAGATTCAATAGGATACCCATACTGGTTTGATTATCCTGTTTTGTCTTGACTGATTTTATTCCAATATGGTATGTTTCATAGTATCAAGTCTGAGAGTAGTAGAGCCAACTATTTTGAAGACAACAAGATTCAACAGGATACCCATTCCAGCTGGATTATTAACTGCTTTTGAAGTCATATAATGTCTCCAATGTTTTGTTTTTATTAATATTGCTATGTACTGCTATCTTCAATTATACTATGCTATATAGTATAATAGAAAATTCTATTGAAAATAATAAGAGACATCATAATAACTACTGTAGGTCACCTAGTATTGTGGTTCTATATGACTTTTTCGTTTTGTGCTTTTCTAGGAATTTGCTTGTCTTGTTTGTTGTCTTGTTTTGATTTGTTCTTCCCTCTAATATAGAAAGGATTGGTATACATGTAGAGATTCATACATGCATAGAACTTCTAAGCAGTTTATGAGAATTGGTTATAGTTATTATAAAAAAGAGGAAAAGAACATATTCTAAAGGATGTAACTGCATGTATGTTTAAGTGTGTAAGATTGATAACCATATTACTAAATTTTTGTTGGATATGTGAACAGAACTGTTTGTAGTCTCACTGTTTAAATATCTACTTTGTATACTTATGTAACTTGAATAACTACTTCTAAGAGGAAAATATGTAATTATCAACTAGTGATTTCTTACTGTTTTTTTTGAAATTATGTATTATTACTACCCTCTTTCTGTTTTATTTTTTCTTTAAATAAAAATTCCATTTCCAATTTAAAAAATACTTGAACTTTTGAAATTTGAAATCTAAGATATATGAAATGTATTTATAAATTATAACTGTGTGAAGACAAATTTATGCTCTGAAACTTCATTTTGACATTGGTGAACACTTTATAGTCCTTACTTAAGCATGATAGAGTACTAGCTGTTTTCTCTCATTTTTTTCTGTATACTATGGTATCCATAGTGATGGTATAATCAACAGGGAATTAATTCAAAGATTATGGAATCCTGTATTATTTTCTCTTTAAATTGAAAACAGTATGTTCTTTGTAGTTGAAGACTGAGAATTTAACATCCTATCTATATTTGTCCTCTAATTTGGCAGATTGATCATACTTAATGCCAACAATTCAGGTATTTGTGAAAAATACAAAAAGAAAAAATTGTTATCATACCAGTTTCATCAGGATACTCAAATGACCAAGCTCAGGCTTTTAGGTCTCCCAGTTTCTAGTAAGGCAGCATATGTTGTGTAGCCCACATGTGCACAGTGAATATATAAACAAGTACAGTAAAGTAGTCTATGTTATATAACTTTTTAGGAACTTGCTGGCTTTGTGTATTACCATATATAAGGTAGTAGAACTTTGCTGTGTAGCTCCCTATTCTGCCAAGATAGTAAAGGCATGTGAGATATTCCCATAGCTTTATATCTTTTCTTCAGGCTGCCCAAATCTTGTTTGTTTGTTTGTTTGTTTGAGTCTTGGTGATCTGTAATTCAGGCTGGTCTTGAACTTGCTATGCAGTCCAGATTGACTTCAAGTCCTCCTGCTGTAGCCCACCGAGTACTGGAATTAGTTATGTGCCATCACACCTGGCTATGCCACCCAATGTTGAGTGAAGTTTCCCAGCCTAGACTGGTGGCAGAACATTCAGAGATAACCACTATTTTTATTAGTATATAGTCTTTCAAATTTAAAAATGTATAATATTATACATTATATTTTTTCAAAATAAGAATATGACATAATTTTTTGTTAATTTTCCCTCATTTTTAACATGGTTCTCTTTTTCTCTAGTACAAATAGTAATTTATATTGACTATATTATTTTAGTATATGTAGGTTCTACCCTTTATCTATCCTCCTCTGACATATGGGCCATTTATGATTTCACTGGTACATACAATACTGCAAAAACATGAAAAGAACAGATATAGAGATAGAGACATAGAGATAGAGAGATAGACATATGGTAAAGACTGGCTTTGTTCTGATAGACTTGAAAATCAGAAATGGCATTTTGGGGCTTGTTATATAATTTGTATCTAGTTAATAGGTAATCATTTACCTATAGACTGGCACTCAGTTTGTGCATAGATTTGCATTAGACATTAAAATTATAAAGTAACTTCTCTCTGTTACAAATATGAAATTGAAAAGCTGTGTTTTGACTATCTCTTAATTGCTCATATTAAAAACAACTGCTTACTTGCTCTTACCTTAGGCGAGAGTTTATATTTTAAAACAATGGCACTGGCAGGTGCTAAATTGTCTATGGTATTAACCACACACATTGCCTTTGTCCATACAACTGGTTCAGTAATTGAGCAAGGCTAGCAATGGGAATCACCTGTTAATAGGCTCTTGCACTGTAAGCTGTGGGTTAAGTGTCATCTGTCCTCAAAAATCATAAGCTGTGGAATGTTTCTATGTTTTACCCTGTAGGAAATCAAGACACTATGCAGGGAGAAGGACTGACATTTCTGCTGCACTACCAAAATCAGTAAGCTTAGTTCCTCTCAGAGTACCTGGGCATGCATAAATGAGAGAGTTAGACTGACAAATCTGAAACTTCCATTATCAGCAAGAAATAGGTAGCCCAGACCCAAGAAATGGGTTGTGCATGTTAAAAACAGTAAGAGTAGATATGTAGTATTAGAATGATTGAGAAATAAAAGCAAATGACAGATAAATTTTGTGTATCAGCAACAAAGTTCAGGTGGATGACAAACAAATGCCAATGAAAATGACAGAGGATTGTCCATCGTGTGATCAAAATTAGAGAATGGCTGCTGCCTACTAGTCTTAGCCACATGGATTCTGTGACATTAAAATAGTAGAAAGCCACAGAGATGAAAGGCAATAGCAGAGAATAGACCTTGTAGCCCCAGTACCATTTAACAGCTGGTTGATTCTGCAGTGACTCAAATGGCTGCTCAGTCTCTCACCCTGCCAGACACTCTTGGGTCAGGTCATTGTAATCTCTGTCTTCATCTGTTCTTCTGCTGTCACTCTTAATAGTGCAGTACAAGCCTCATCAACAGAACCTCATCAGATATTTCCAAAAGTCCTGCTTTTGATGAATTTTTTAGGAAGTAGAATTTCTTTCTAAATGTATGTAAATGATTCAAGATTACTTTTAAATATAGAATTAAAATTACCTCTCTATACATTCATTACTTTTCATGGTCTCATGCCCTCCCCATGGGGAAAATAATTTAATTGAGTGGTCAGCAATATGATGAACTAAAACTCACTTTTTCCTACTAACCCAAAATTAATAGCTATCTTTCTGGTTTTTTCTTGTTGAAAATCCATCAACTTTTTTAAAGAGAAAAATCAAAAAGCAAACAAACAAAAAACAACAACAACAAAAATAAAATGACAACAACAACAAAAAAGACAATAGCAATGCAGGATTTCAAAGCCAGATGATAGGAACTTAACAATGGTTGTTATATTGCATATTGTTATCTTGAGAATTGTTGCTTAGATTACCAGATATAAACATGCAAAATTCATCAAAGAATATGAGCGCTAACTGTTCCTTTCCATTGACAACAATAGAACTAGCAGTACAGTTATCTTTGTGATATATATATAAAATCTTTTTCCCTTTTCCCTTTCTTCTTTCACCCATCGCAGTTGTTCTTTCCCTTTGAGCAGTTTCTTTTACTTTCACTATATCTATTGTAATTTGTATGCCTTATTTATTCTTTCAGTTTCTTACATTAGGGAGACAATTCAGTGTTTACACATGTGAGCTTTGTTTATTTCACTTATGAGTATAGTCTCAACTTGTATCCATTTACCTATAAAAGCCTTGGGTTTACCCATCTTTATAGTCAAATAGTATTCCATTGTATAAAAATACCATGTTTTTTTATCCATTCCTCGGTTGTTGGATATTTGGGTCATTTCCAGTATTTAGCTGTTACAAATTGTGCACCTATCAACATGGGCACACATATATTGCTGTGGTATGATGTTTTTAATTCTTCTGGGAAAATACTCAGAAAGGGAATAACTGGGTCAAATGGAACCTCTAATCCTAATTTTAAAAAAAAATCCACACTTATTTCCACAATGGTTGTACCAGTCTACACTCCCATCAATAATGGAGAAGGGCTCCTTTTCCCCTACAGCCCCTCTAGCATTTGTTATTGGTTGATTTTTTTTTTATGTTAGCCATTCTTTCTGGAGTGAGATGGAATGTCAATCTTGTTCTAATTTGCATTTTTTTGAATAACCAATTGTGTTGAACATTTTGAAATCCCATATACTTTTGAGAGCTAATTGGGATTAAATTTTCCCTGACCCCTAATTGCTGGACTTAATGTTTATGAATTTTTCTACTCCGAACCTCCAGTGTACTTAGAATGTAATAGATGCTACAAGAGGCACATATTTTTGTGTTATAGTTTTTAATTTATTTATCCTTTCCACTAAATTTACAAGGGCACCTCTTACTGTACCCAGCACAGATAGTTTGTCTGGTAACAATTTGTAGATGGATGGATAGACAGAAAGATATCTTTCCTTGTGTTAATGACAAAATATATCTCCTTTGTCAGCAACATCGCTGAAGGTGAATTCAGGGATCAGTTCCTGAATCATTGCCAGTGATTGGATGATTATTTAATCAATAGTTTTGAAAAAACTGATGTGTTTGCCACCATAATAGACATGTTGAACAGCTCTGTTTCTGCTGGTTTGTGCTTCAACATAAGTTTCAACTGACATAATTTCCATGGGAGCTTTTCCCTTTATTTTCTAACATTTATCATCCTTTTTATTTGTCATTTTCCAAATATGCAGGTACTCTCATCAGACTTTCAAACTCATAGTTTGTTTTGGGATCCATTCACATTGTTTAATAAAGAAGAAAGTATAATGGGTAGCCAATATACAAAGCTAAGGACATTAAGAAAAATCTGCTCATTGGCTCTGACATTGAGTCCAAATATAATCAATAACAAGTTTTGTGGCAGTTGGAGTACTGAACAATATGCTGATTTTTTCTGACTTAAGTTTTTTTGAAAATCCTTTGAAATACTCCAGTTTTCAATTATGTAACATATGCTCATGTAAAATTCTAATAGGTTAGTTGTACATGTTATGAAAGTATCATGTTTATGATCAATAAAAATAAATATCGATTTTTTCTACATTTTCAGCTTAATGTGAATTAAGTTTTTAATGCCTGGAACTAATACTATTGTACTATGTGTTTTAACTTTTCTCATGTATTTCAATCACTCAAAAGTTACTATAATCAAGTTTGTTTGATAATGTATCTTTATATTGTTATAAGACTTGATAGTTTGCAAAATATGAGGTTGATAATAGAAATAGAGAGTAGAGACAGGGAGGATAAGAACAAAGTGAAACATAAAAAAGTGGTTTAAATCTTACTATTTCAGTTTCATAAAATATAATTTTTCTCTTAATATAGCCAAGTTTCATGCTGATAACAAGCTACTGAATTAATAAATATATTGCAACTATTGAATCTTTTCCTTTAATAACATAATGAATGTTAAACATTAAGAAATGAAAGACATTCTTTGTTATAGATGTTACTTCTAGCAGGTATATATCCCTAAGCCTAGGAAAAATACCAACATCATACCCTCAGCACTATGAATGTGAAAATAATTTCTGTTTCTCAACTAGAATACTGTATTTTCCAAACAAAAACACACTGTTTCCTGGAGTACATTTGCTGATTTTTCAATTGGAAATGTATTTAGGGGTCTATTTTGTTATCATTACATGGGCTTAACTCCAATTAAAGTTAATAGGAGTTGTGTGTCTATAGTCACAGCAGCCTCTGAACTATTTGAACATTATTGCTTTCCATTACCATCATCATTAAAATAACTTTTCTCTTTTCTGCCAGCCTGTGCTTCCATGGTAATCTGGGTTTCTGTTTCTTTTGCATGGATTTATTTGCATGTAATGAAGGATATAGATTATTCAGCACAGACTATTTCTAGTTTTAAACTCATTACAGTGTCATTGAGATAAAAATAGGGCTAGAACTATTTAATTGTTAAGTGGAGGTAATTGATTGGTTTTTAGATATACATTTTTACACAGCACCCTGTGTGTACAATCACACTAGAATAAAATAGTTCAATATAGCTTAACACCTATGGTATCTAGTAAACACTCAAATTATAAAAAATACAAACCAGATGAGAAAATAAGATTTATAAACTAGAAGCTCTAGACTTTTCCAGCAAGCAACAAAACTACATTTAATTCATTATTCAAATTTTGACAAGGCAAAAGTAATGACACTAAATGTATTATAGGATATCTATCTATAATCAGTGTGCTCTTATAGATAGTGCTGGACTCTGCTGTATTTCCAAAACAAAAGTGGCCAGTTTTCAGAAAAACTGATCAGAACACATGAACATAGGTTCTGTTAAGCTTTTAAGAAAATGTATGAAGGCTGGGGATATAGCTCAGTGCCATAAGTGCTTATGTGGCAAGTGGTGAGGTCCTAAGTTTGATGCTAAGTATAGGAAGGAAGGAAGGAAGGAAGGAAGGAAGGAAGGAAGGAAAGGAAAGGAAAGGAAAGGAAAGGAAAGGAAAGGAAAGGAAAGGAAAGGAAAGGAAAGGAAAGGAAAGGAAAGGAAAGGAAAGGAAAGGAAAGGAAAGGGAAGGGAAGGGAAGGGAAGGAAAGGAAGGAGAAAGAAAGAAAAGAAAAGAAAAGAAAAGAAAGAAAGAAAGAAAGAAAGAAAGAAAGAAAGAAAATGTATGAAAAGTTTCACTCACTAGTATTTGGAATTGGATAAATGCAAAAAATAAATTGTATAATATTACTTTTATAATAGCATATTTTAAAAATATTAATTCACAACAGTTAGTAAGACAGACAAATCCACATATTGGCAATTGAATTAATAGTATTCTGGAATAGAATTTCAATTTAGAGCTGTAGATTTAGCTCAGCGGCATAAGTGCCTGCCTGGTCAAGTGCCAGGTCATGACTTTGATCCTGGTACTAAAATGAAAAAAAAAGAATTTAAAATTAATTTTGCATACATTAACAATGCTACTTCTACACATGGCACATGTGTGTGCATGTGTATATGTAGCTATAAAATATCCATAGCTATACTATTTGTAAAGTAAAAAAAAAAATTTTTTTTTTGTGGTACCGGGGATCAAACTCATGACCTCATGCTTGCCAGGCTTTGTGTGTGTGTGTGTGTGTGTGTGTGTGTGTGTGTGTGTGTGTGTGTGTAAAGTAAAGTATTAGTTGCAGCTTAAATGTCCTACAATAGAGAAAGGGTTACCTACATTGTGGTATACAGTGTTTATACAATATAAAAAGAAGATCATTTGGCCCTTAAAAGTTATGTTTTCAGAGATTGCAAGACGGCCAACTGAGTGGCGGCATGATTAGAGAGCCTCTCTGAGGAAAAAAAAAAAAAGACTCAGACGCTGGAATCTGGCAACATGGAGAAAGCCAGACAAAAGGAGAGGAATTCTCATGACCCAGGAAGAAACTGAGGAAAAAGGAAAAAGAAACCAGAAAAAGAAGCATGGACAGAGGGCTGGATCTGGGCAAGCCCTGATGGCTATACTGGCACATCTTAAAGTCAGGTGACTCATGATCAAGCTGAGATGGCGGCCCTGCTGAGAGCGGGGGTTGGTGAGCTCCAGACCCTTGGCTGGAGGAGGCGCTGAGACAGGGAGTGGAAACAGCCAGTCGAGCTGTACGAACTTTGGTGAGTGATGGAAATTGGAATCCCCAAACCTGGAGGACTGGCTGGGCGACATTTTGGATTTGGGCAGGGCTGGCTTGAATCGGGGCCCTAGGCAGTGTCTGCTGATGACTCCTAGTCCAAAGCAGATTGGTTAGATCTGCTCGGGCAGGGCCATGCCCCTGGTTGAAACCCAATAGCCAGGGAGGAGGCTTTCCTGGGCCAGTGGCATCACCAGGGAACACACAAACCTGTTGAAGCATAAACTGGTTGACTGGCATAGGGGGAGGAGCCAGGTCTCAACATGCAACTCTCAGATCTGCTGCAGACTGAGGGGTGGTACTTCCCTAGCAAGTGTGCTGCAGAAAAACTGTAAGCAAAACGAAAGGCCCAGAGACCTCCACTACCAACCTGTCTGAAGGGGGCCAAAAACATGACAAGACAGAAAAAGAGCAAAAGGTCCCCAACTGTGGAACCAGGGAAAGTGAGTCCAACAGAGGTAAATGCAGAGGAGGTTGAGAGCTGCAAACCTGAATGTCAGAGACAGCCTCATCGGAAATAAAGAAATACCCCTGTGACCACATCATTGAATTTAAATCTGAAATTCTAACTCAGGTGAAGCAAGATATAAGAAGATTAATGAAAGAAGTCCTGGGTAATCCTCAGGTAGACACAAATGAAAGAATAGAGGAACCCAGAGAAAGGAGAGAAGCCTTTGATGAAGAATATAAACAAAACCTAGAATATATGAAACAGATCCAAAGAGAATATCAGAAAATTAAAAACTCCATTGAAACCTGGCAAAACCTTTTAACAGAAACTAAAGACAAATTTTCAAAACTTGAAGATAGATTTGCAAAGTATGATCATGAAAGGAAGGATCTCTTAAAAATAACAAAGAACCAGGAAGCAATGATACAAATGATAGAAGATGACAAGAGGATTTCTAACCTAAGAATAAAATATGTGAATGAAGATGCAGCAACAAATACAAAAGAAATAAAAAGTGTATTCACAGAAATAATTAACAAAAACTTCCCAAACATAGGTAACGGAGGTGAAGTTCAGATAAATGAGGCATATAGAACTCCAGCCAGCTACAACCCAAACAGATCTACACCCAGACATACAATAATCAGGATCCCAGAAATCCATCACAAGAACAGAATATTAAAAGCAGTCAGAGAAAAAAACAGATTACCTATAAAGGAAAACTCATCAAAATCACAGCAGACTTCTCAATGCAAACCATCAAATCAAGAAGAGCTTGGAGCAAAATATTCCAAGCCCTGAAAGAAAATAACCTCCAACCCAGAATGATGTACCCTGCAAAATTGTCTCTCAAAATTAATGGAAAGACAAGATATTTCCACAACAAAGAGGAACTGGGGGAGTTTGTGACCACCAATCCAACCCTGCAAAGAATACTGAAGCACATTCTAGAGAGAGATGAAAATCACCAGGGTTCCAGGAATAATGGCAGAAAGGCCTCAAAGAAAGGGGCAGACAGTGGAATGAAGGAGAAAAGTAAACAAATAACAAAAGAAAAATAGCATGGCAAAGATAAGACAGAGAAGATTGGTTATATCACTGTTTTATCTTGACTGATTTTAATTGAACCTGGTATGCTTGAGAGTGTTGAGTCTGAGAATAGGGGCAACTACTCTGAAGATGACAGGATTCAATAGGATATCCATTCTGGTTTGATTGTTAACTGCCTTTGAAGTCCTATAATGTCTCCAATGTTTAGATTTTATTAATAGTGTAAAGCAATGCTAAGCTTATATTATATTTGACGATATAGACTATTTTATTAAAAATAACAAGAGACATCATAGTGACTGCCATAGATCACCTAGTGTTGTGTTTTGTATGTTCTTTTCATTTTGTGTTTCTCTAGGAATTTGTATTGCTGACTTGTTTTGATTTGTTTCTCCCTCTAATACAGAAAGGCTAGGTATATGTGTAGAGAATTATACATGTGTAGAGCTTCTAAGTAGTTTATGAGAATGGATTATAGTTATTATAAAGATTTTTAAAAAGGGAAAAGAGTATTCTAAAGGATATAACTGCATGTATGTTTGAGTGTGTGGAATTAATAACCATGTTGCTAAAATTTTAGTTGTATGGATGAGCAAAACTGACTGCAGTCTCACTGTTTGGATGTCCACTTTGTGGACTTTACTTTTGTAACTTGAACAACTGCATCTAAGAGGAAAGTATGTAATTATCAACTAGTGATTTTTTACTGGTTACTATTTTGTTTTATTTTGGGTTTTTTTTTTGAGACTTTGTATTGTTTCTACCCTCTTTCTGTTTCAAATTTTTTCTTTAAATAAAAAAAAAATTTAAAAAGCAAGAGGAGGAAAAGAAAGTGCTCTAAAAGAGATAACTGTATGTATACTTGAGTGTGTAGGATTGATAATCATGTTACTAAGTTTTTGTTGGATCATAAACAGAACTGTTTGCAGCCTCACTGTTTGAATGTCCACTTTGTATGCTTTAATTTTGTAACTTGAGCAACTATATCCAGGAAGACAATGTGTAATGTATCAAATAGTGATTTCTTACTCTTTGTTTTTTTTTTGAAATTCTGTATTGTTTCTGCCCGTTTTTCTGTTTTGCTTCCCCCCCTCTTTAAATAAAAAAAGTTATGTTTTCAATATCATGTTCTAGAAATTTACTGAACTGAAAAATTTCTACAATAAAATACTAAATGAAAAAGTAGGATACCAAATTTTATGTATACTTTTAGTTCAAAACATTTTTTTAATGGCAGCATTCTAGTAAAAGTAAAGACAGAGAATCTAGTCAATTATAGGGAAATGTACCCCATGAAGAGATTACTCCCAACTCTAATTTGGCTGCTCCCTTCCAGCCATTTCTAGTGAATGAGAAATTGTATCCAATATAAAATCCCTAATATACAAATTAAACAGTTTTTGATACAAAGGAAAAACAATCTGAGATGATTCAAGTTTAGCAGTCTAAGACAAATTATTCTTTAATACTGCTTAGGATGCAAATATATACTCAGTGGAGTACACAGTATTTTTTTTTTATCATCGGTACCGGGGATGGAACTCACAACCACATGCTTGCAAGGCAGGCGCTTATGCTGCTGAGCTAAATCTCCAGCCCCGAGTACACAGTATTTTGATAGGTCAGCATTGATACAGCTATGTATCCATGAAACACCAGGAAAAAAATAGGCCTTCCATAGACAGACACTTAATACTGCCAAGAATTCGGCTGTTTTATAAAGTTTTTTTTTTTTTTCAATTCCAACTCAATTGCTTTAGTTTGTATGCAAGAGACAGCCTATGCCTTGGCATATACTCATTTTGTTTGACAACTAATTACACACTCTCAGGTTACACACTGTAGGCTTTTAATTATCTCATTTTGTGTTGTTTAGGCTTTTTGTAAATTACACTTATCCCTCAATTATTTTACTTGGGAAAGTTTTCAGTAAGAAAATCAGTTATATACATCCAGGTATGGTCCTAAACCTTAGTGACATTTAGGTATATCACAGATGATGTGCTTTGAAATAGTTGAACAAGTGATTGTATGAATGAATTCTAGAACAGTACAGTAAGGGGCTTAATGCATTCAGTGCAAAACTCAATAAGGTTTTGAGATGTGTGCCAAATCAATTTATTCTTAGCAAAAGCATAAAGCTCTTTGATCAGATGACAACAAGGAAAGCTTTGACATCTGCTTGGACTGGTTAACCTGATATTCAGAAGGTGCACAACCATGTTTCAGCTGGGTGATGCACAGTATTTATACTCTTTGGTAAATTATTTGAATATTGTTTACGTCTTCTCCATAGGGTACACATCTTCATATAACTGTATTCTTCTATCTTCATTTTTTGACCAGGTTGGTCTCAAAATCTGTTCACCTATACAGGGCGCATACTTCAAAGACACATCTTTGATGCCCTAAGTGAATCTTTTAGGATATCCTTCTTTTCCGTGGTGGATTTGAAAGGTGCATTTTGGGACTGACATCTCAGGCTTATTGTTCTCTAATCCTCACACTTACAAACAAATAGAATCTCCAAATAAATTCCTAGAAAATGGAGATATATTTGGCCCTATAGATTTTCTCATTACCTGTAACATGCTATTACACAGATTTAAAAAAGGAATCAGAGAAAGAATATGACAAATCATCTGCCCCCTCCTCCAGTGAAATGTGTCATTGTCCTATGTGTTGTTGCAGTGTCCTCAATAACTAGACAAACATAGTCAAATACAGTTTTCTTCCTTTGATTTCCAAACATATAACAGGAAGACTGGAAAGGAATACCACCACTAATTAACAAATCCTCTATATCATCTTAGGTAAATACATGTACTTTAAACTACTGAAGTAGTGGAAATAAGGCCTCTATTTTGTTTCTCACTGTTATTAGTAGGATTGAGAGAATAAGACTAGTTAACAGAGTGAATTCAGTTTAGATTAGGTTTTGTGGAGCTCTGAAATCCTATCACTTGGCCACCAACTTCCTCCACCTATTTCCAAACAAGAAATACCATCAATCTCACAGTCACCCAAATTACTCTACTATCACTCACAGCAATAACATCTTTTCTTTTTCATAAACATGATGCCAACTTGTGAGGGCCATTAATATGTACTATTGTAAATCTAAATGTTGTATTCAAACAATTCATTCACTGATTTTTCAATCTCCAATTCAAAGAGTAAGAAGTTGCTACCATTAGATTGCTATCCGTTAGAATGTAAAGCCAGATAGAAGTGTGTGTCTGTGTGTGTGTGCATATATTTTCTACATTCCACTTATGACTTGATCCACATAAGTCCAGAGTATAAATGTATATTTTGTAACTAATTTAGTTTTAACATAAATACAGAAAATTGGAAATAAACCAAGTGCTCAAGACCAGGAATTGCTGCCAATGTTTCTGATGGCATTTTATTTTTCATAAACATATTGTGGGTTGACATTTTGAAATGTAAGTGATAACCTTTATAGAATTACTTCATATAATTATCTCATTAATTTAGGGATGAATTAGGCACCCAAAATGAGAAAGAACAGAAGAGAGAAAAAAGGGAAGGGAGGGCAAAATCTAGACTGATTCTATTTTGTGTATGCCAGAAGTCAGACTGGTATCTTGAACCAGTGTTTATTTTGCCTTCTAAAGGCTCAATTTCCTTTCCCCAGTTTTTTTTCTCTCGAAAGTTTTTTCCTAACATAAGATGCTACCAATAATTTACAGGTTGGTATAATTCCTCACATCCCATCATTTAATGCTGTGAGGCTGGGGTTTTGCAGGTAGTCTTGGATACAGTTGTTATTAAGTGTTGATGTGGGGTGGTGGTTGCATTCCTGGAGTGAAGCATACATGCCTATTTTCTTTAGTATGTGTGACTACCAAGGCAGGAGCATTTTTTGAAGCTAGCACAATCTTATAGGAATGTTACTATCATTCTTATATCTGATAGCTTTTAATGCTGAATGTTTAAATGCCAATAATGCAACAAGAATTATAATATTATAATTTCACTTAGAAATATTTTCTAAGAAGTTATAAGTCAATCTGTATGCAAACCAGAGACAAACCTGGATAAGCACCTTATCCATGAACATTATCTTCACATTTTTAGCTCAATTATGATCCATGTCACAAACTAAATAATGAAATTTTTAATGGTATCTTCAAAAAGATACCCAAATAATCCATCATCCAGACATATCACCAACTAGAGAAAATGCCTCGTGCTTTCTCTCCTTGCAGTGTTATTGTATTATGATGTTCTGGGTATGCTGTAATCTTATGGCTGGTTGGATCATTGGACTTATAAGGTGATGTTAATAAGGCCATGGTCATGGAGGCTAGTGAATTTTGCTTTGTGTATTGACCAAAGACTAATAGGGATTGGTCCTAAAGTGCTAGCAGACTAGGAAAGCACCAAGGCAAAACCTCTGTACTTCTCTCCATCATTCTCATGTAACAGGCTGGATATGTTAGTTGAGCCTCATAATCTTAGGGAAAAAAATCAGTAGCAACTTGGGAAGCCCCGACATTAACCCCTGTGTAAAGCAACCCTGACATTTAGGCATTAACTTTGCATTGCAATCCCCTATCACGTTATTGATTTGCTGTGTAACCTTCATCACTAAAGCAAGATAATAAGATAGAATGAAATGGATTTACATCCCAGGATGTTGTTTGAATTAGCAAATTAACGAGTGTAAAGTGTTAGCATTTGTGTAAGTGCTACCGGTTGTCACTATTTTTAGGAACCTAGTCTTATTCCAAATAGAGAATCTAAGTATATTATGTTTTTGGCAAAAAGGGATTTTCACCATATCAATTGCATTTCAGCTGAACATAAAACAGAGGTGATAATAGCATAGTAGTGATCATCACAGTGCAGAGCTGTAAACCTTTTTACTATTAAAACTAAAACTATTTTCAGCAACTTTCAGTGCTTTTGAACTTTACTTTCTAAGCTTCATGCCAGCAGTTATCTCCCTTATTGTTCTTCCTGTGGTAGGTGGGGAGAATGGGACCCAGAATAGGTTCCATTCATTATTCATTCCCATTATGACCACATAAAGTATTGAACTTGTTTACATCATACAAACCAGCAAACTCAGTAGCTGGTTTGATTGCCACATATTGCAATCATTGTAAAAAACAAAAACTCTTCTGCTCTGTCCACTCTGGTGTCCTCTAGAGGTACCCAACATACAAATTAAAAACTCATAGGGTATTGAAATGTTTTCCAACAAAAGGCACTGTACATAGATCCTTTCAATTCTATATCTTTACCAAGGAAATTTGTTGTCACCTGCTATTTCCAAGGGGACTGTGCTTGAGACAATTCTTAGAATTCTTTTATAACTCTAACTTTTCTTACTAAGAAAAGTTATTTATCGCTGATTGCAGAACTCTTGAACTCAGCCTGCCAGCTGCAGTGTGAAATCTTCAGATCTGGACTCCTTACTGCTTATTTACATATTCATTTGAAGCGATTTTTAGGACTGTTTGAAAACCTCTCTAGACCTGATATAATATAATAGCCAAGATCTAAGTCTCACCATGTTTTTGGTTCTTTTTCTCTTTGTCTTACAGATAACAGGCGAGTACCTTTGGAAAGGTCACGCTCACGCCACAATGACGCTATCTCATCTAAGTGATTCCTAATGCCAAAGAATATGAAAACATTTAAACAAAATCATACATTTTCAGAACAAAATATGCTCTCAAAGGATGGAAATAAGTGTATTTCTGCAAAGGTCAAGCTAAACTGGATGAAGTAATGTGCATTTGTAAAACTGTTGCAAGATTCCTTCCATGATTATACTAATCTGAACATGGTTGTAAGAATTATAAAATGTTTGTTCCACTTTAGTGTAAAGAAGTGTATTATTTATTGGTGTGTGTGATCTATTCTAAGATGCAAGTGTAAGAAATTGAGTGAGTTCTAAGACTTTCAAACATATTACCTGTAAAAATTTAAAATCTTAAATTTCTAGGTCATTCCCACCAAAACAAAGAAAGAAGACAAATAATAAAATCATTCAACATCTGCTTCCAAACTTTACTATATAAAAAGAAAAGTCGAAGAAAACCATGCTTGTCAATGTTTTGGGAATGTGCTAATATTGTTTGTCTTGTAAAAGAAGCCATTTTGGAAATTTTTAAAAGTACTGTTTCAGCCCAGTCCAGTTATATATAATCTTATCTCAAGCAAAAGCAGATAGATTCATCTGCTTTGGCTGATGTTACACTTATCATTAGTCTAGCATTTCAGTGTGATACTGTAGATAATTTTCATTGCTAAAAATAAACCAAAGTTTAACAGAATCAGTTAGGGAAAATGACTTAAATTTATTTAAAGAGATATTTTCTAATTATGCATAGATATCTTCTTTATACAAATACTTTATATGACTATTTTTGAGAAAAACCCCACATTTTAATGCTTATGCTAGGAATGAACCTAAGCATTCTATTATCTTTACATTGCTTTCAAAGGCAAATACTGTTTCCTATTCTGTGGCTTATTTCTTCTCTGTATTGCTTCTTTCTTCCTTGACCCTCTTGAAGGCAGGGAATAGAGTTCTAAAAAACTAAAAGAGATTTCTTTCTGCAGGAGGCAGTGGAAAACTTTTGAAAACTGTTCAATTTTTTATGTCTCTTTCTACTCTGATTTCCAATTCCAGTTTGGTGGTCTGAAGAAGAAAATGAAATCACATATTGATCCCAGCATCTAAGCGAGCTTCTCAATCATCATCATATTTACTTATACATTAACACATTTAAATGATGCTAACCAAGCAACTCCAGGAAGAAAAATAAGTTCTATATTGTTTCTTAAATAGACGGGAGAGTAAAAGTTATACTTAATTTGTCTATTACTTTAAAGCATGCATTGAAATAATTGGTATAACTTCTCTGAAGTACAGTTTAAAGACTAATTCATGCAGATGATTGTGATTACTATAAGATATTTCTTGTATGCATATTTTTGGTAGAAAATCCTATTTCCACTCCTCCAAAGCATGTTATAAGCATTTAGAGCAAATACACACAGGATTGGCCTGTTATGTTATCTTATTGGTTATTGTAAACTAGTGACCAATATTTCACAGATTCCTTCATATAGATATATACTAATTTAAACTGCTGCATTTTTTCAGAAAATTCTTCCTTGGATATTATATTTCAAAATGTGCTGAGGTTGCTACAATGAGAAATTAAAAAGACAATATGTGAGTTTTCCTATTTTGAAACATGTACATGCACACAAAAACACATTTAAGGACATACCCATTTCACCCGCTATTTTTTAGTAACAATAATAAAAGTATAGGTCCTATTGACTTGAGTAAATAACTAATGAGTATGTTTTTGACTTTACAGTCTTTTCTGAAATCTTATTGATATGTCTTCTTTCTGATAGCTTTCTCATTTTCCTATAGTTCTAGCTACTTCATAGTTTTGTTTTAGACTGAAACATAGGACCAAAAAGAATACATAGTGACATTTTTAGTATGCAATCAAATTATACTAAACTCTTTTGTTTACTACTGCCACACATGAGCAGTACCACTTTTGCATATTTTCTTTGAAATGTTCAAAAAGTACAAAACCTTTAAACATTAACTTGTTGTATTGATTTCATTTGGCTGCTGTAATGACCTCAAGTGTTGTGGTTTAACAAACTGAAAATCTCTCACAGTTCTGGAGGCTGAAAGCTTGAAATCTAGATGCCAGCATGCAGGGCCATGCTTTCTCCAGAAGCTGAAGTGGAAAATCATTCCTTGTTTCTTCTAATTTCTGACCACATTGCTCTGTGTTCACCTTCTGTTCTGAGTGCTTAATCTCCCTCCACCCCTCATATAAGAATACTTATGGTGACAGTAAGGGACCACCTACATAGTCTTCTTGTCTCAAAATCTTTAACTTCATTACTTCTGTAAGATTGTCTTTCCCAAAGCAGTAATATTTTAACATTCTGGGGATTGAGATGTTGGCATACCTCTGGCCCTATCTCAAGTTTTGATCTCTCCGATGTGTGAAATATATTCACCCCATCTCAATACTCCCAAGTTTCAACCTACTACAACATCTACTCTTTCTTTTTGCTTTGTTTTGGTTTTTTGTTTGTTTTGTACTGGGGATCAAACTCATGACCTTGCACTTGCCAGGCAGGCGCTTATGCCACTGAGCTAAATCCCCAGCCCATAGTTTTAGTTTTCTGAGACAGGATCTTTCTATATAGTCTAAGCCAGCCTCAAACTCACAGTGATCCTCCTGCCTCAACCTCCCAAGTCCTAGAATTAGAGACATGCACTACCACATGTGCCGCATCAACACTTAAATCAATAATTTCATCCATATATCATTATTTTGAAATTCCAAAATTCTATCATCTAAATCAAGTATGAGTAAAACTCTGGCTATGAACCACCCTAGGACAAAATCTTTCCATATGTGAACAAGTAGAATAAAACAGATGGTTAAATGAGTCAATGCCTAATCTCTTTGGCATTAGCCAAATGTCCAGCCACAGGATGGGCCTTATCTCCAGAGCACTTCCTAACAGTAAATATCCTCACCATAGTATCTATTGCAATCTGGGTAGAGTCAGAATTTCCTAAATCATCAAGTGCCAATTCTTTTTTATTTAATAATACATTCTTCAGGTTTTTTTTCTTTCTTATTTTACCATAGACAGCAAGAAGTAACTAGGCCATTCCTCCAACACTTTGCAAATTTCCTTAGTTAAATATTCAAGTTCATCATTTATAAGCTCTGCTTCACACACAACTGTAGGGGTCAATTCAGATAAATTTTCTGCCACTGTATAATAAAGATTCCTTTTCTTTCAGTTTCCATTTTCTGTATTTCCTTCCAAGCCCTCACCAGAAATGCCTTTATATTCACATTTCTATCAAAAGTCTTGTTGAGGAATTGTATGTTTTTCTGTTAAGTGCATCAAAATTCTTTCAGCCTCCATCTATGATCCAAGTCCACTGCCACTTTCTCATTTTACGTATTCATTACAGTGATATCCCATTTCCCAGTTCCCAAATACGTATTAGGTTTCTGTGGCTACTCTAAAACATTACCCCAGACATAATCACTTAACAGAGTATATATTCATCCTCTTACTGTTTGGATTCCAGAAGTCAAAAATTGAAATGGGCTATATTTCTGAATGCTCAAAAGAAAAATCTATACCTTCCATCTTTTCTTTTTTGTGGTCGTCATTGTTCCTTGGCTTGTGGCTGTATCTCTTTGCTCTGTCTTCACATCATCTTCCCCTTTGTGTTTCTAACGTACCTCCACCTCTGTCTTATAAGGATACTCAGGATGGCATTTAGAGCCCATCCAGACAGTGTGTCCAGATTATCTATGAAAATCTCTTCATCTGATGATCCCTGATTTCATTCCATCTTAAAAGACCCCTTTTTCAAAATAAGATGATTTCACAAATTCTGTGGATTAGGACATGAGTCACCATTTAGTTATTACACTAGTTATTTCATATAAATGTACTTAACACTTTTTAAGATGCATCCTTGGTGCTCAAGCCAAATTTAAGGTTGTCTCTAAGGCTGTTACCTATACAGGTTACTGCATGCTTTGTTTCAAATGGATGAAAAAGCTATTCTAAATTTTGGTTGATACTTTTGCCACTATGGCAAGTTAGCTTAAAAAACATCACTGATATCAACTCTGCTCTCATGTATCTTCTGCCTTTTCTATGGTGTATCTGAACAAATGTCTTCTATGATTTATAATGCAGGCACAAAACTACCTCTGATACAGAAGGGTTCTTTACAAGCTTATTTAGATATTGTGAATCCCTCAGAGAAAGGGAAAAGTGCAAGCAAAACTTATTGAATGGGTATTGAGGGAGATTGTGTCCATATCAAGCCAACCTACAGAAGTATTTCAGAAGCAGTAAAAATTTAGATTTATGTTCTCATTTTGCCTGGGAATAAACACTTGTCTCTAAGCAAGAATGACTTGCAACCTACATGTATTGCCTACTTACTTATTCAATAAAGTTCAGATATACATTAACTGTTGTACTGTCTATAATAAATCAGTTTATGGATGAATGAAAGGCACAAACTGAACTGTCAAGATAGAATGTGAGAATAGGAGAAGCTTCTACTAAACAGAAGTGCAGATGGAAATCATGGGATCATATTCAAAAATTGACATTCTTGTGCGAATCTTAAGGTTTTCTTTCATATTCTTTAGCACTGTTTGTCAGAGTAGTAGAGAGACATTTGTACTCCTAAAAAGTCTGGAAAAGTCAGAGTGTGATATACGTTCTCTAGAGAAATTGTGTCTACAGAAAAGGATTTTTCTCCTTTAGTGTAAGATTAAAGCAATGTGTTTCAAATGTTCAGAGGTGTAAACATCTGTAATAAGTAAAAAAGGATTTAAGGTCACTATACTCTTGAGAACTTTCAAAATAATATCTCATCGTGTGTGGGCTGACTTGACTGGACAATGTAATAACCAGGTCTAAAAATACGTGGTCCAAAACCTGGCAAACCTATTGCTTCCTTTGTAATGGTTTACCCCAATAGTCAAATGTATTGCTTTCCCTGCTTTACCCCACCACACATACATTTTTTTTTCAAATATGCAAATTCTTTAGTAGGGAGTCTGAAAAGTATAGTATCCACAACTAATGAAATTTAAGGTTGATGCCAAGAATTCTAAGGAAAATGAAATCTAGAAATAGAGAGATAGCTAGCTAGATAGATGATAGAACTTTGAATTATAAAAAAGGGGCAACAGCCAAAAATATCATTTACAGACAAAATATATCTAGATTATCCACAAACAAAATGTTATCATAGTTAGAGTCCACTGCAGGAAAAACAAGTTGTAAATACATGAATTATGCAAATAGTAACTTTGTCTCTACTTCTTGGAAATTAGCCAAATTAGTTCAGTCTTTGACCACACTGACGCTATATCTTGGCTAATGGACATTCAGATAATATGTTGGCATACTGAGTTCATTCAAACTTTTCACCTTTTGACACTGATGAGCAGACAAAAGCTGTCATATTATTATACATAATAAATGAAACCTTCATCTTTTCAACTTTGCTAAAGCCTCCCCATTCCCATCCTCCAGAATAAGTATACTAGTCATTGAGTACCCACTCAAAGGAAGCTACCTTTTTAGGACCCAATTTTTAATTAGAGATAGCTCCTGCCTGAAGACCTCACAGTATAGTTACAAATATGTACAGAGTTGTAATCTGAGGTGGAAAGAAACTGAGCAGTGTCATAAGAATGCTGTAAATAAGGCCTGTGAGAGTTCTGAAAAACCAGACCATCTTCACTTTCAGATAGGTGACGTGGGATGCAAGCACCAATGCAGACTTTTGGAACACGTAGCTGTTAATCCTGATATGTCACTTTCATTGGATTAAGAAACACCTAGCAGATCAGTAAATCATATTCCTGGGTATGTCTGAGCAGGTCACAGAGCCAGCCTTGGATCTTATATAGTACCTTACCCATTCCCTGCTATGCTTCCCAGCTGGCATGAGCTGAACAGCTTTGCTCCTCCATATCCTTCCCCCATGATGCTTCTGCCTTGGAGCCAACTGATCATACTGACAATATGAGCCAATTAGATTTTTCTTCCTTTCAGTTGTGGGTGTCAAATATTGTGTCTCAGGGTTGAAAAACTGACATATAGAGAAGGGCTTTTAAAATGAAATTTAAAAGGTAAGTAGATTTGGATGTGTGATGATTTTATTCACTCAATGTTTACTGTGAAACTACTATGTACCATGTACAATCCTAGGCTCTGAGAATGTAGAAATGAACCAGATAAGTAGTGTGGTACTTGTTCTTTAGGCCTTTATGTCATTTTGAAGATGGATGGAGGAAAAGGATGAGCAGAGATATAAGCTTGGAACCACTTGGTGCATGTGTAGGGAATACTGAACAATTCAATGTAACTATAGTGTAAGGTCTATGAGAAGCAGCAGTGGTTGTGTGGCTTGTATTTGATTATGTAAGTAATAGGAGATGCTGAAGGGTTTTGTGCAAACAAATGATAGGGAGTACTTGAAGAAGGTGACACTAGAAGCACTGAATAGGACAGAGAAGTCCCAGAAAACTAACTTTGTTAAAGGCTATAGAACAGCATTTTTGAGAAAGGAAGGTCCAAGTTGCAGTAGTATTGATGGAATAAATGTTAGTGGCATCTAAAGAACTTGCAACCTTATGTTGAGGGCAAAAGGAAATGGAGTCAAATTTGACATCAAGGTTTCAGACCTGAGTGAGTGATGTGCTACCTTCAACAGGAAAACTGAACACAAGAAGAACTTAGCTTTTCAGTGCTTATCTATTCATTGGATATAGAAATCTGCAGTTCCTATGCATGATTTGATACTATTAATACTAGTGAAAGGCTTGTAAAAGCCTTATATACAAGTAGTAGAGATATAGAGAAGACAAGAAAACATTGTTTCTGCACAAGAACTTATTCAGTAATATTATAGCAAATATTGTAATTAGACAAGAGTAAGTTCTCTAAGTTACTTTTTTTCTTTTGTCCCATTTGCTCCTATTCTCTTTTCCTTTTTTTTCAAAGATACTGGAAACTGAAATTTTGAATGACTGTTCAAAGCAAGAAAAAATTACAAAACTTAGTGGACATTAAAATGTCTTGACTCAGTTTTGGTTTTACAGTGTTATGGAAGAAAGGCACTTAGATAAAGTATAATTTATGAGAAAATCTTTAATTAGTTCATAGCTTCTTAAGTATCTGGTTAATATTTTAAGCTGTACATTTAAGATATTCTTGAATAATTATTTTCTAATGGAACAGCAAATGCTCCCACTTTAGTATTTCCTAGTAATCTCTCAAACTTCCAAACTGCCTGTCTCTTTCTGCTAAATAACTTTCTCCTTAAGGAACCATAAGGCTTTTCTCACCAGTCTGCTGTGGAGTCACATAACACTGAATAGCTTTAATTGGCTTACATTATTTTGTTTTGGAATGGGAACTGGTCTATTGTTCTTTCTTACCTCCCTCTTTCAGCTTCTAGTACCTTGTGTCAGTTTCCTTCCATTTTCCTACAAAACTCCAAATATAAAAATGAGAATTAAGTCAAAAATACTATGAATTTTCTTTTTCAGCAGACTTTGGAAACCTGTGGCATATAGGAGCATAGTGGCCTAAAGCTTTTGAGAAAAATCAAGTAATGAAGAGCTTTACCTGACTGAACAACTGGTGGAGCATATAGTGGTGCTGGGGAGAAGAGTAAAGAAGAAATAAAAGGGGTCAAGTACTGAGTGCCCTAGCAGATAAAAATGCAAGTGTGTCCCTGATGTCAATGACTTTTTGGCCCGAGAACAACTGTGATAGAAAGTTAACTTGCTGTGACCTCATACATTGGAGTTTTTTGTACTCTTGAAAAAGAGTTTCACTTTTCACATTCATTATTCTATCATTTCATTTCCTTTCAGTCTACAAAATTATCTCAAGTTTCCACTATTCTATTAAACAACCACATTCCTGTGACTTTGTCCTTCAAGGTTACCAATGACTGCCTCAATACAATGCATATGAATGTCTCCAAATCCTCTTGTTTACTTCCTTGGATATCTTCTCAGTGTACTTAGTCATGTCTTCTTCCCTTATCTCTCAGAAAGCTTGTCAGTCCCCTTTATTGGGGGTTGTCCACATATGACCCCAAGTATAGAATTATCCTTCATTTGTATTCTCCTCATCCCAAGTGCCATGGCTTTAACAATTTCATTCAAGCAGATGATCCTGTAGTCTATTCTGCACACCAGAAGCATCTTCCCACTGGAAAGGGTAACTCACACTTTAAACTCTATATATTCCCACTCAAATGTTCTTCTCCAGCTATTTTTATTTTTCTATACAGGCTGCATGACTCATCACTGGAACTTTCCCTTTCCTAATTTATAAGTCTAGAAACTGTGAAGTATCTTGTATTATTCCCTGTCCCCTAATAGCCAGTCAGGTATGGAACTTGGTCTGCCTCATTCAGTATTTTACTTCAATTGTCCTTCACACTGTTTAAAATGACATCCTAAATTGCCTTTCTTGATTCTCTTCAAAAGCATTTGATTTTTCCTCTTAATTAACCAAAACAGTTGGCTTTCAAAGCCCTAGGAGCAGACTCTAAAGTGACTTTCAAACCTCTTCTAGTCCATCTCTTCAGCCATGCTTCACTAGGTTTATGGGACCATGTCAATGATATACAATCATATGACATACTCAAATGTGCATATGCCTTCATGCATTTATGTGCATCTTCAGTTTACTCCACCTGGTATGGCTTTAGGCCTAGCCTCATGCTTTTTTCCTATTAATACTTCAAGGCTGAATGCTGCCTTTTGAAGCCTTTCTTAATTTTCCTTAACTCATTAAAAAAGTTATGTTGCCTATGCTTTCACAACAATTTGTTCATATGTCTGTTACAGCCTTTATTTCATTCTGTCTTCTATGGTAGTTGGTTTTCTGTATCCTTCTCTAAAATGTACATTCCTTGATGGCAATGACAGTCTCATTCATTTCTGGCCCTTTGTACAAAGCAGTTGC
This sequence comes from Hydrochoerus hydrochaeris, assembly GCA_004027455.1. Taxonomy (NCBI): domain Eukaryota; kingdom Metazoa; phylum Chordata; class Mammalia; order Rodentia; family Hydrochaeridae; genus Hydrochoerus; species Hydrochoerus hydrochaeris. Next base: position 57,670 of record PVLA01000967.1, on the reverse strand, counting down.
TCAATGAATTAACGTATGTTGTTAATTCTCAGGGAATTAAACAAATAAAAAGGGATGTTTCATACAGGCAGTAGAAAACCTGAGCTAATTTTCTCATCAAGGTGAGAACACAGCCTTGATCTCTATACTGGGAACTAACGACCTAAGGTCAATGATGAGGACAAGATCCACAAAGCATCTATGTCTTGAAGTTCACTTTGGATGAGTAATTTTTACAGCTTATGACTGATTGAAGACAAGTAGGAAGGTTTTTTTTTTTCCTCTCTAAGGTCAAGCTTTTAATAAGGGTCTGCAATGTACACTGAGGGATTTGGCTGTACTCCAATTCTGCTAATACGTTTTATGTATGGGCCTCCAGCATCCTGGAACCACCTCCCTAAACAATTTAATAAGTGCAAGTATCAAGACAGAGTTACAAATGTGGAACTTATTTGTAATATACCAACCTTATTATTATGAAATGTCATGGTAGTTATGCTCCCTACTTCTCACTACATTTATTTTACTTCTTAAAAGTGCAGTATATTTCCACAAGCTTCCTTCCTTCTGCACTGCCTAAGGAACCTAGTCTGGCTGTGTGTTCCCGAGTTTAGGGTCATGGGATTAATGAGTATCCTGGTAAAAAAAGAGACTGTCGATCATTGATTGTATCTATTAACATTGTACCTTTGCTTTAGGCTTCACTGTGTGTTGACAATTCAAATAATGAGTCCTTGTGGATTTCTCCATACATGACTTCATGATCTAAAATTAAGAACTGTTCCCTCCTCCTTCCTACCACTTAATCATGTGAATATGTATGTCTGTCAAGGAGAATCTGGCCATTTTGTACAAAGCATTCAAACTCTCCATTGATAGCTTGATGTGATACAGTCCAGAGCCACCTCTGAAGTGATCTGCTTGGCTGATAAAGTTGAGAAGAAGAAGTCCTGATTTTTCTGGTGTGGGCCAAAAAGTTATCCATTATATCCATCCCATAATTCTACTTCACAGACACTTTTCTCAACTTCTCACTATATTGCATCAACTACATAGAAGGGAGAGCAGGTGAATCTCTAAGTAACTTAATGTTCTATGGCAACAATGCTATTTTCTTTCAGAGGAATTCTTTTTGTCCAGCTACAGGCTTTAGCAGGCTTCTCTGATATCAGGCAGGAAACTTGCTAGACTACAGAAGTCACTAGACAGCACATTGATTTTTAATTGTTTTTGAAAAGTGCCACTGCTTTCAAAGTTTCCTTGAAAGAGAATGTCCAAAAAGTAGTTCATCCTTGCACCCAAGAGGTATGTTCAGACTTAGTTCCTCTAATTATAGTATCCTCTATTTTGGGCTTATGATTCAACAACCATATTAATAATAAACTATTCATCTCTTCACCATCCATTCCACAAGATCCACTGAGCATTTACTGTGTGACCTTTATGCTAGATACTATACACAAGGGGTCCCCAAAATGTATTGTGAATATTTACATTTTAAAAATTTGCTATAATAAAACACACTGTCATTAATTCTTTCAGAGTAATCCCCTCACATCAAATACACTTATCCCACCGAAGTCCTATTTTTGCCACATTTTGAAGCAATTCTGGCAGTTCTTTTCTTTTAAAAGTTTTTTTTTATTTAAAGAGAAAAAAACAAAAAAGGTAGAAATATTACATAATTTCAAAAAAAAGGATAAACAGTAAGAGATCACTGGTTGATAAATTACATATTGTCCTTTTAGAAATAGTTGTTCAAGTTATAAAATTAGAGCATTCAAAGTAGACATGCAAGCAGTGAGACTGCAAACAGATCTGTACAACAATCCAACAAGAAGTTAGACATATGATTATCAATCCTATACCCTTAAATATTTGTGCAGTTATATCTTTTATAGCACTTCCTATGTCCTATTTTTTACAATAGCAATTATGCATTTTTAAAAATATTATGTAAAGAAAAATTAAAAGAAAAAACGTAGCAGCAATGCAGAATTCTAAAGAAAAAAGAAAAAACATGAAGAAATCACTAGCTGATAAATTACATATCGTCATCTTGAATGTAGTTGTTCAAGTTACAAAATTAACAGATACATAGTAGACATTCAAATAGTGACATTACAAACAGTTCTGCTCAAAGATCCAACAAAGATTCAGCAATATGGTCATCTATTTTATACAATTAAACATACATGCAGTTATATCCCTTAGCACTCTTTGTTTTCCTCTCTTTTTTACAATAGCAATTACACATTTTTGGGTTTTATACTCTTATAGTTCTTATCACTTTTTATACTAGAGACACACTGCGATTTTTATAAATATGATTCTTGTTTATTTCACTAATGAAGATAGTCTCAAGTTGTCTCCATTGACCTATGAAGGCCCCAAGATCATCCTTTTTTATACCTGAGAAATATTCCATTGTATCAAAATAATATATCATTTTCATCCACTCTGCAGTTGATGGGCATTTTGGTCATTTCCAAGATTTAGCTGTTACAAACTGTGCTGCTATGAACATGGGTGCACATATATCTCTGTGATATGAACTTGTCAGTCCTTCTGGGAAAATACCCAGGAGGGGAATAGCTGGAATGAATGGGGTTTTCAATCCTAGCCTTCTGAGAATTCTCCATATGGATTTCCATAGTGGTTGCACCAGTCTGCCTACATTCCCAGCAACAGTGGAGCAGTGTTCCTTTTTCCCCACAGCATTGCCAACATTTGTGATCAGTCAATTTCTTGATGGCAGCTATTCTTTCTGGAGTGAGGTGAAATCTCAATGTTGTTTTAATTTGCATGTCTCGAATGACCAATAATGGTGAACATTTCTTCATGTATTTATTTGCCATTTGTATATCTTTCTCTGAGAACTGTGTGTTCATCTCACATGCCCATTTTTGGAGAGGGTGTTTAAATTTGGGGGGCTTGGTGTTTTTCAATTCTTTATATGTTCTGGACTTAAGTCCTTTGTCTGAGGGACTGCTGGCTAAAATTCTTTCCCATTCTGTGGGTTTTCTTTTCACTCTGTTGGTGATTTCCTTTGAAGTGCAGAAACTTTTCAATAATATGAGATCCCAGTTGTTGATTCTTTGAAGTGTTTCCCATGCAGTTTGTGTTTTGATCATAAATTCTCTACCTACCACTATGTCTCCAAGACTTCTACCTACCTTGTCTTCCATTAGACTTAGTATTTCTGTTTTAATATTTAGGTCTTTGATCCATTTGGACTTCAGTTTTGTGTATGGTTATATGCATGGATCTAGTTTCAGTCTTCAGCAAGTGGAGAGCCAATTTTTTCAACACCATTGATTAAAGAGGCTGTCTTTCTTCCAGTGGACGTCTTTAGCCCCTTTGTCAAATATCAGGTGGCTGAGTGTCTTTGTAGTTGTGCTTGCAACTTCTAATCTGTTCCATTGATCCTCAGGTCTATTTCTTTGCCAGTACCATGCTGGTTTTATCACTGTGGCTTTGTAATATAGATTCAAGTCAGGAACTGAGATGCCTCCTGCCTTGATTTTGTTGCCCAGAATTGCTTTCACAATTCTTGGTTTCTTCTGTTTCCAAATGAATTTTAGGAGAGTTTTCTCTAGATCTGTGAGATATGTCAATGGTATTTTCATTGGGATTGCATTAAATCTGTATAACAGTTTTGGGAGTGTGGCCATTTTCACAATGTTGGTTCTTCCCAGCCAAGAGCAAGGAATATCTTTCAATTTTCTAATATCTTCTTCAATCTCCTTTTTCAGTGTAGCATAATATTCATCATATAGGTCTTTTAATTTTTTAGTAAGGTTGATTCGTAAGTATTTCATTTTTTTAGATGTTATTGTAAAGGGTGATATTTCCATAATTCCTCTCTCAGTGAGTTTTTTTTGTTTATGTACAGCAGTGCTATTGAATTTTGAGCATTGACTTTGTATCCAGCTACACAGCTGAACTAGTTTACTTCACTCTAGTGGTCTTTTAATCGAATTTTTTGGGTCTTCCATATGGAGTATCATGTCATCTGCAAATAGTGATAATTTAAATTCTTCCTTTCCTATCTTTACTCCTTTTATGTTTCTCTCTTGTCTGATGGCTCTGGCTAGTGTTTCCAGAACTAAGTTGAAAAGAAATGGTGATAGTGGACATCCTTGTCTTGTTCCTGATTTTAAAGTTAAAGCTTTCAGTTTTTGTCCATGTAGTATAATGTTGGCTGTTGGTTTGTCACAGATGGCCTTTATAAGGTTGAGGTAGATGCCATATATTCTGAGTTTCTGAAGGGTTTTTATCATGAACATATGTTGGACTTTGTTGAAAGCTTTTTCTGCATCTATTGAGATGCCCATGTGGTTTTTGTTTTCAGCTCTGTTGATGTGTTGTATTACATTTACTGATTTGCGTGTGTTAAACCATCCTTGCATTCCTGGAATGAACCGGACTTGGTCATGATGTATAATCTTCTTGATGATTTCTGCATTCTATTTGCCAATGTTTTATTGAGAATCTTTGCATCAATATTCATTAGTGAGATTGGTCTATAGTTCACCTTTTTGTTTGGATCTTTCTCTGGTTTTGGTATCAGAGAAATACTTGCCTCCAGGAATGATTTAGGGAGGATTATTTTCTTCTCCATTCCATTGAACTGTTTAAGGAGTATTGTCATCAAATCATGTCTAAATTTCTTGTAGAATTCAGCTGTGAATCCATCAGAATGGGGGCTTTTCTTTGTTGGTAAATTTTTAATAACATTTTCAACTTCAATAGCTGTTATTGCATCTTTCAAAATTACTATATCTTCTTGGCTGAGCTTTGGTATTTCATATGTTTCTACAAATCTGTCTATTTCCCCTTTGTTTTCCACTGTATGTGAGTAGAGATTTTCAAAGTAGGTATTTATGATCTTTTGAATTTCCATTGGATCTGTAGTAATTTCTCCCTTTTCAGTTCTTATTGCATGAATTTGGGTTTTTTCTTTCTTTCTCTTGATAAGAATAGTGAGTGGTTTGTCAATTTTGTTGATTCTCTCAAAAAACCAGCTTTTTGATTCATTAATTCTTTGTATTTTTAGTTTCAATTGCATTGATTTCTGCTCTAATCTTTACAATTTCCTCTCCTCTATGAGCTTTGGGTTTACCTTGCTCTTCTTTTTCTAGAAGCTTGAGATGGAGCATTAAGTTGTTTATTTGTGCTCATTCTATTTTCTTGATATGACAGTTTATTGCTATATATTTCCCTCTTAAGACTTCTTTCATTGCATCCCACAGATTGCAGTATGTTGTTTCTATATTTTCATTGAATTGTAGATATTGTTTTATTTGTTCTTTAATTTCATCTGTATCCCACTGGTTGTTCAAAAGGTTGTTATTTAATTACCATATATTTGTCCAGGTTTTGCAATTGTTTTTCCATTAATTTCTGATTTCAGTGCGCTATGGTCAGATATTGTGCATGGGATGATTTCAATACCTTTGTATTTACTTGGGAATGTTTTACGGGATAATATATGGCCTGTTTTTGAGAATGTCCCATGTGCTGCTGAGAAGAAGGTGCATTCTAATGTGGTTGGTTGGAATACTCTGTAAACATCTATTAAGTCCAATTGCTCACAGATATGATACAGTTCTGTTATTTCTTTGCTGACTTTTTAACTAGTTGATCTATCTCTTTGTGACAATGGGATGCTACGATCCCCTGTTATAACTGTGCTCTTGTGTATTTGGTTTTTCATGTCCATTAGTGACTGTCTTACATAGTTGGGTGCTCCTGTATCTGGTGCATATATATTTATAAGTGTTAGTTCTTTCTATTGAATTTTTCCACTAATGCATATATTGTGAACTTCTCTAACTCTTTTAATCATTTTAGGCTTGAAGTTCACATTGTGTCCAATTAGAATGTTTACCTCTGCATTTCTTTGGTTTTCTATGGCATGGATTACTGTTTTCCATCCTTTGACTTTTATTCTATGACTTTCCTTTTGGGTCAGATGTATTTCTTATATACAGAATATTGTGGGATCATGTTTCTTGATCCATTCTGTCAGTATATTTCTTTTTGAATGTGAATTGAGGCCACATTTACATTTATGGATATCACTGATATGTACTGGCTTGAATTTGCCATGTTATGTTCCAGTTGTTTCTTTCTGCTTTTCCCCTTATTTAATTGCTTATCATACCTGGTGGGTTTTTTTTTTTCTGTTGCTGTTTTGGGGATTGTGGTCATTTTTGTCTCTGTGTAGTATGTATTTCAATACTCTCTTCATGGTTGGTTTGGTAGATGTGACTTTCTTTAGTTGTTCTTTGTCATGAATGTATCTTGTTTCTCCATTAAATTTGAATGAAAGTTTGCTGGGTATAACAGTCTGGGTTGAAAGTTGTTTTCTTTCAGGGCTTGGAATAACTCACTGCAAGCTCTTCTTGACTTGAGGGTTTGTGCTGAAATGTCTGCTGTGATTCTAATGGGCTTTCCTTCATAGGTGATTGTGTCTTTAATAGCTTTTAGTATTCCTTTTCTATGCTGCATTTCTGAGATCTTAATTATTGTATGTCTGGGTGTGGATTTATGTTGATTGTAACTGTTTGGCATTATATATGCCTCATTTATATGCACATCAGTTTCTTTCTCCATGTTTGGGAAATTTTCTTCTATCACTTCTGTGAATATTTTGGCTACATCATTTGCATGGGCTCCTGCCTCTTCACTGATGCCTATTAGTCTTATATTTTTGCTCTTGGCATCATCTTGAAGCTGTTAGATTGTCACCTCATGCTGATTTGTTATTTTTAAAATTTAAAAGTGCTATCCTTTCATAATCACTAGTTGTGATCCTGTCCTCAAGGTCTGAAATCCTATCCTCAGGTTCATTTAGTCAGTTTTCAACCTTTGAATAGAATTTCTTGTTTCTTGGATTTCTCTTTCAGTTTGTTTCATGAATTCTGCATGTTTTCTATATTTTTCATTCAAGGTTTCAATCAGTTTCCCATGCTCCTGTACTTTTTTCTTGATTTCTTCTTTAGCTGCACTCAGCAACTCCTTTCCTAAGGTTGTTATTTCTGTCTGTTCATGGGAGAGTACTTACTTGCTTCTGGTGGACTACATGTTTGACACTGCATTTTGATTTTTTGTTTTGTCATTTTTACTCTGCCTGATGTTTTCTGTGTGTAGGAGGTGGTCACCCATACTATTTTCAGACTCACCAAGGTCTTACAGTTAGTTGGAGGGGACTTTACTACTGGCCCTAATTACCCACTATACACCTCTATTTTAGTGACATACTCACTACACTGGCACAATTAATCCACTTTAGTCCAAGGTTCACCACCTGGGAGCTAAATTCCCAGTTTTTAATTTGTGCTGGGATTCTGCCTGAGTGCTCAGTCAGCACCTGAGCCTGGAATCTGTGCCCCACTGGCTGCTTGGTGGTTGCTGGTTGAGGCCTGGCTAGGATCCTGTCCCTGTGTGCGGCCCAAGGGTGGTCTGGGACACAGCGGGTGGTCTTATTGCCTAAACACAGGCTCAAAGTCCCTTTCTGTGAGCTGGGTTTCTGCCAGAGTGTGTGGTGAGGGTGCAAAGCTGGAATCTGGGTCCCACTGTCTGCTTTGTGGTCTCTGGGTGTGGCCTGATTAGGCCCCCATCTCTTTGTGTGGCCTTGGGTGGTCTGGGACACAGTGGGTGGTCTTATTGCCTGAGAGCAGTCTCAAAGTCCCTTTCCAAGAGCTGGAATTCCACCAGAGTGCACAGTGAGGGCCCAAAGCTGGAATCTGTGTCCCACTGCCAATTCTGGAGGTTCTTATTCATGAGTATCTTCACAAGGTATGATAAAAAATGAGATGAAGGCTGCTTCATAGTGCCATCCAACAGATGTTTCTGGCTCTTCCTCAAAGTAAAAATGACCATGAAAGAAAACGATTTGAATTGATGAAGGAAATGGATAAGGCCAGGACAGCACAACTAGACACTCACAAAAGTAGATTTCTGGAACTGATTCAGAAAAGTGGCAACAAAAGTGGGATAACTGTTCAAAGCAAGGCGGAATATATTAAGGAGCATAATGAGCAATTTGTCTTTTACTGTAATAATTGTTTTAAATGTAAATGTTCATTTTTCAATCAGTGTTATATAAATGTGAGCAAACAAATGTATTTCAGGTCTTCATGAGCTTACAGTGAACCACAATGGCAAAGCAATACATTATTATAACTGAGTTAAGTGCCTAAGAAGGAAGCAATAATGGAGAAAGAATATGGGTGAAACTCAGGGAGTGACTATGCATGTGTGTGCATGTGTATGCACGTGCTAGAGATGGAGAGGGCTTAAGGTAGAATGGATGGTTATGAATAGCTTCTCTGAAGAAATTATATCTAATGAGAGACCTAAATGATAAGTACAAGCTAATCAAATGAAAAGTCAATAACTGCAAAGAGTCCATGCAAAGCAAATAATGTCCATATATTGGAGTATTATATTTATCAGCTTGTGTTTTGCTTTATTATAATTACAACAAAAAAACCCTTCAAACCTCCATTACTGTAACAAGTTCAATATTGGCAGCAGCAGGTCATCCATCACTCTGCCTCATATAACTTCTTCATGCTAGTATCTTAGCTGAGGAAAGAACCCTTATTTTGGACATTCCAATCTCATAGCAGATGAAAAAGAGTAAAAAAATACTGAATCATGCCATGCCTTTAAAGCTGCTGATTATATGTGGCAGAGGCCACTTTGCCCCCTATTCTACTGACCAAAGCAAGTTCTATGACCAAGTCCATTTCAATTTGTCAAGTTAATGGGGCCAGAAAGGACACGCTTTAGACAAAAATGGCAAGTTAATTCTTAGGAACAAAGCCCAGTCTACCACAAATCTTGTCTGAATCCTACATACATTCCTTACTGATACATATTTTTAACATGCTACTGAGCATCTCATGGCCTCAATTTTCTTATCCCTAAAAAAGAAGTTTACTAAAAAAGATGTTTAAAACAACTGAAGAAAACCTAAAATTGTTTTTCTAGGGTTGGAATTGGCTCTTAATTGGGAGGCAGTGTGGGGTAACTGCAAACATATAATCTGGGATCTAAGGTTTCTCTACATTTTCCCTTGGCATTGTTTTAAATTATGGTGATAGAAATAAAACAAATTTTAGCATGGTACCTTGGCCATTAACTACTATATGACCTTTGAAAAATTATTAAAACTCTTTGAGCCTCAGAGTATTCAAATAGCTTGTATTTAGATGTACCCTCAAAGCCTCAGGAGCTAGTAGGACAGGCTTTTGGAAGGTGGATGGATCATGGGTATGTGAATATGTATTAATGGTGTGTCATAACGAAATCGGATTAGCACAGTTCTAGATGTGAATAATAGAAGCCCCACCTTAGGTGTGAGTAACACCAATCAATAGGCTTATAGCCTGGATAGAATATAAAGGGACAGATGGAAGTTTGCTTGCTGCTTGCTGCCTCTTGCCTACTCTGCTATGGACTGTGTCTCTTCTATGATGCCCCTTTGCCATGCTACCAAGCTTTGGAATCAGCTGACTAGGGATTGAAACTTATAAACTGTGAGCCAAAATAAACCTTTCCTCCTTTAACTTTGGGTGTTGTATCATGTCCCAGCAACAGGAAAAGTAACTAAGACTGCTATTACAAGGATTATATGAAATGACTTATGGAATGAGCATTTTGTGCCATCCAAATACTAATCATTATTGATTGAGTGATTTGTACTCAATCTAGAGCATCACAGTATATTAAAGAGAGGAGGCAAGTAGATAAGAAAAGAGAGTAATAAGCAGGGAAGGCACAGAGAGAGTCACCACAGAGAAGGCTGTGGCTGTGGTGGCTCTCCCTGCAGACAAAGGGCAGGTTCTGCCTGATATAGCCTCTGATGGGGGTAGGACTCTGGGGACTGATGTGAGCTTATTTATTTTGTGAGAGTGGAAGGGATTGGGTAAACCTTTACATTCCTGAGCTCTGGAAGACTTTTGGGAGGGAGAAACCATAGGGGCTTCTGGGAAGAAGGAGATGTGCATTATCATGGCACAGCTTTGAACCACTACCATGATGATTGTGCTGTCTCTCAGGTGGGCAGACCTAACAATTATTATAATTATTTATCTTAATAATCATTGCTACTAAGTCTGAAAAATCTGTCTCTCATACCCTCAGTTCCATGTGTCAGTCAGGTAACACAAGCTCACAATGTTAAAAATCAAAATCACTTTCTCTTCCAGGTAATCCCCATCCAGTTCCCTCTCCAGATTTTATTATATTTATTACTAACACTATCTTGCTTGTAATCTCCAGAATAAGAAAATTTCAATGTATCTCTGACATCCACAACCCAACTCAGTTCTATATATTCTCCTTTAATAGTACAGTTTTCACTATCTTTTTTTTATTTAAAGAGAAACAGAAGCATGTAAAGGGTAGAGGTAATACAGAATTCCAAAAAAAAAAAAAGATGAACAATAAGAAATCACTAGTTAAAATTAGCTATTGTCCTCTTAGAAATAGTTGCTCAAGTTAAAAAATTAAAGCATAGGAAGTAGATAGCCAAACAGTGAGACTGTAGACAGCTACATATGCATGTATTTCTATACTTTCTGTATTAGAGGAAAAAACAAAACTTAGCAAGACAAAACAAAACAAATTCCTATAAAAACATGAAACCAAAAAGTCTTATAAAACCACAGTACAAGGTGATCTACAATGAATACTGTGTTGTTTCTTATTATCTTCAATAGAATGTCTATATCAACAGGCATAATTGAATATAGCAGTATGATTGAGTATAGCAGTAAATAACAATATTAATAAAAATAAAATATTGTAGACAGTATAAAACTTCAAAGGCAAGTAATAATCAAACCATAGTGGATATTCTAGTGGATCTTGTCATCTTCAGTGCAGTTGCCTATACTCTCAGACTTGATATTATCAATCATAAGAGCTTTGAAAAAATCTATCAATACAAAAGTGATCCAACAAACCAGATTCGATTATGATCAGTCATGGTAAAACAGTGTAGGTTATACAGAGCTTTAGATTAAGTTAATAGGAAATTAAGGATGAATACTGTACTATATCCTGTTATTTTTGGGATTACTGTCTGTGCCCTCAAATCTAGTACAGGCAAAAATGACTGGAACAGAATGTAACACATCTAAGCAGAGTAGTGTGGGTAATGTGGGTTTTAAATCCTGGTGCACTATTTACAATATAGCATATCAAGACCATCTATATTATATTTTCTAGTTATCCTTCTCTGCTTCATTTCTGCTATGCAATTTTTCTGCCTTTGTCTAGTTTTCTCCTTCATTCTACTTCCTGCCCCACTCATTGAGGCCTTTCTACCACTGTTTCTAAAATCCTGGAATTTTTTTTCTCTCTCTCTAGAATGTCCTTCAGTATTCCTTGTAGTGTTGGATTGGTGGTCACAAATTCCCCCAGTTCCTCTTTGTCATGGAAGCATCTTGTTTCTCCATCAACTTCTAGTTACAGTTTTGCAGGGTACATCAATCTGGGCTGGAGGTTATTTTCTTTCAGGGCTTGTAACACTTTGCCCCAAGCTCTTCTTGATCTCATGGTCTGTGTTGAGAAGTTAGCGATAATTCTGATGGGCTTACCATTATAGGTAATCTGTTTCTTTTTTCTGATGGCTTTTAATATTCTGTTTTTATATTAAATTTCTGGCATCTTGATTATTATATGTCTGGGTGTAGATCTGCTTTGGTTGTAGGTGGCTGGAGTTCTGTATGCCTCACACAATGGAATGTCATTTTCTTTTCCCATGCTTGGGAAGTTTTCCTTAATTATTTCCATAAATAGCCTTTGTAATTCACCTGTATGTATTCCTGCTTCTTCCTTCACGTTTCTTATTCTTAAATTGTAGATTCTTTTGTCATCTTCTAGCATTTGTATTGTTACTGCCTGTTTCCTTGTTATTTTTAAGAGATCTTTCCTTTCATGATCACGCACTGCTAACTTGTGTTCAAGTTTTGATAGTTTATCCTTAGCTTCTTTTAAACAGTTTTGCCAGCTTTCAATGGAGTTTTTAATTTTCTGGTAGTCTCTTTGAATCTGCTTCATGTATTCTATATTTTCTTTATATTCTTTATGGAATGTTTCCCTCCTTTTTTCATGTTCCTCCCTTCTTTTGTCTGTATCATCCTGCGAGATGCTTCCTGAGAGCATTTCTTTTATTACTGTACTCATATCCTGCTTTACCTGATTTAATATTTCAGTTTTGAGCTCGTCTACAAGGTCACAAAGATATTTCTTAATGTCCATTGAAGCCATGTCTGATGTTGTGTTTTTGCCACCTTCAGTCTCCCTTTTTTTTCCTTCTCCTGGATCAGGGCTCTCAGGGTTCTGGGCTGAGGGCCTCATCCTGACTTTCTCTCCTGTCATGGCCCTGGATTCCTCCACACAGGTTACATTGCAAGTCCCAGCTCCCTTCCCTTTTGGCCAAGGTTCCTCCGAAGCATGCTGGCAAGAGACCTCCACCTTCTCCTGCCTGCTCTTGTCACTGAGGTGTAAGCAGGCTGCAAATGCCTGCCCTTCCCACCAGGCCAACCAAACTTCAGGGGCCTTTCACTCAGTGCATGCTACGTGCAGTGAATTAATTTGGGATGGCTCATTGGGTCCCAGTCAGGGGCGTGGCCCAGTCCAAGCAAATCCCATGAATCTGGTCTGGGGAGGGAGCAAACAACTGTAGTCACTGTTGCTCCCAGTTCAGGCTCCTCCTGCCCAATTCCAACATGTTGCCCATTTGTTCTCGCCCTTCCCGTGGGGGGGGTCTCATTCCCAGAACTGACCGTGGATTAATGAAGGTCCCTTTGCTGGCTCCACTCTCCGTTGGGCTCACCAACCCCCAACTTCAGCACTGCTGTGCTTCCTATGAGTGGTGGCAAGAACGAGTGTGTGTGGCTCTGCCAGATGCATGGATTCAAGCTGGTACACACTTGGTGAGTCACCACGAAGATGCTGTGTCCCTTAATTTTTAGCCATTTCAGTTGTAGTCCCAAAGTATTTGATGAGCTTTTTTATGTTTTAATTTCTTCCTGTGTCAAGAAGATCCATCTCCCTCTTTCTGGGTCTCTCCAGGGTGTTTTATTCTGGCATATGAATTTTTTTTCCCGGGAGGCTTTGTATTCTGTTGCTCACTGATCGGCCATCTTGTCTTCTCCTCCTTCACGATCTTTTTAAGGTATCAAAGATACCACCTAATCCCAGAACCTAGCATCTCACCCCATGTTTACTGTGACTATTTTTTCTGTCTATATTCTTACCACTTTTCCAAGTAGCCTTCTAATCATATGATTCCCACACTTGTAGCCCTGTAGTGGGTCACCAGTGAAAACAAAATTAAAATCTAAATTTTGGCTGAGTCACCAAAGTCCTCCACAATTTATCTGATCCACTTTTTTCAACATCTCTTCTTACTTTAGCCATATACTTTGTAGTCTGATTCTACTGACCTAAGTCACCATTGTCAGAAAACCTCCATGTTCTAGATCAGCACTGTTCAGAAGAAATATACTGATATGATTTTCAATGACCTGGCAGTTACATTTCTAAAAAGTAAAAAAAAAAGGAAAATAATGTTAATATATTCAATTTAATTAAATATATTCTTCTGACATGTAATTAATACAGAAAGACAAACTTTACATTCTTTTTTCATACTATTTCTTCAAAAATCCTGAAGCATTTCATACTCCAGGCAAGTCTCAGTTTACACTCACTGGCCATGTTTCCATTGCCCAAGACACATGTGACTAGCAGGTACAGTTCTGCAGAAATATAGTCCATACCTTATGGAGTGAAGCAAATTCTGTCCTCTGCTTAGCATGACTCCCACTAAATCAGTTGCCCATGGAAATGCTGCCATTTGAAGGCACAGCCTCATAACACACATGCTCTAACAAGTCTTCCCAGATTCTCTCCACTAAAATTCAACTTTTTCCTCTCATACTACTACATGCATTATTTTACTATGTATGTATGTATGTATGTATGTATGTATCTATCTATCTAATGGTTGGAGTAGTTAACACATTCATTTAAATCTCAGAGAGAGTATTTGAGGGTATACATATACCATACCCAAACCCTACCCTAGCCACTAATTTCCCTTCCTTACAGTAGTCAACCATTACTAGATTCTTAATGTATCCTTTCAGATAAATCATACATACACATACAAATATATGTAAGTACATATTTCTTTTCCCTATCATTTTAATAGCCTCATACTAAACTTAATAATTTACCTTAGACATCATTTCATGTGGAACTTACACAAAGTACTTCATTGAACTTTCTGCTATGAATAAATATCATTTTATTTGTGCTTGTCTCCCTGAAAGGCTTTTAAATCTTAGTAGGTATAGATTTTGTTTTCTTTTCTGTATCCATACATAACTCTCCATTGTGAATTTGGTGCCATACACAATGCTCAGTAAATGTTTGTTAAATTAAATTGTTCAAATTCCTTCTAGATTAGACATCCTAAAGTGTTCTTTTGCATATAGTACCCCCACCCACATGAAAAAACATTAACTTCTTTTATTATTTAAAAGAGAAAAAAAACAAAAACAAAAGCAAAAGACACAAACAAACAACAACAAACCCAAAACAATAACAATATAGGCTTTTGAAACAAGATAATAGGAATTTAACAATGGTTGCTATATTGCATATTGTTATTTTCTAAAGAGTTGCTTAGATTACCAGATATAGACATGCAAAATTGGTCTAATCATATAAATATTAACTGCTCTTTTCCAAGAACTAATAGAATTAGTAGACTAGTCATTTAGCTATCTTATGTGTATATATATATATATATATATATATACAAATTTATATAGTTTTCCTTTTGCTTTCCTTCTTTCCTCTTTTCCCCTATCCCAGTTACTTTTCCCTTTGAGCAGTTTTTTACCCTTACAGAATATTTCTTGTATATAGATTTTGGATCTTATTTGCTATTTCAGTTTCTTACACTAGGGAGACAAGATGGTATTTACACATTTGAGTTTGATTTACTTCACTTATAAGTATGGTCTCAAGTCGAGTCCATTTACCTACAAAATCCTCAATGCAATCCTTCTTTATAGCCGAGTAGTACTCCATTGCACAAAAATACCACATCTTTTTAATCCTTTCCTCAGTTGATGGACATTTAGATTATTTCCAAGATTTGGCTATTACAAATTGTGCTGATATAAACATGGCTGCACATATATCACTATGGTATGATGTTTTCAATTCTTCTGGGAAAATGTCCAGAAGCAGGATAGCTTAGTCAAATGAAATCTCTAATCCTAGCTTTTTGAGGAACCTCCACACTGATTTCCACAGTGGTTGCACCAGTATACACTCTCACCAACAGTGAAGATGAATTTCTTTTTCCCCACAGCCCCTGAAGCATTTGTTATAGGTTGATTTCTGGATCTTGGGCATTCTTTCTGGAGATGGACTTTCAGTGTTGAGTTAATTTGCATTTCTCTAATGACCAATGAGGCTGAACATTTTTTCATATATTTACTTGCCAATTGTAGTTCATCTGTGAAGTATGTATTCATCTCAAATACCTATTTTTGGATTGGAAGAAAGATAGCCTCTTTAATAAGCGGTACTAGAAAAACTGACTTTCCATATGCTGAACACTGAAACTAAACCAATGTTTATCGCCAAGCACTAAACTGAGGTCAAAATGAATGAAAGATCTAAATGTTAAAACACAAACATCAAATCTGATGGAAGACAAAGTAAATAGAAATCTTGGAGACACAGGGGTAAGCAGAAAGTTCATGCATGGGAAATACTTCCTAGAATCAACAACTGGGATCTTGTCTTATTAAAAAGTTTTGCATGTCAAAAGAAATCTACATCAGAATGAAAATAAAACAAACAAATTGGGAAAATATCTTAGCCAACTGTCCCTCAGACAAAGGACTTCTATCTAGAACTGAAAAAGAATTTTTTAAAAAATCAGGCCCCCAAAATTCAAAGACCCAATACCACTAACTTCTAACTACCTAAAGCATGTATTTCACATTGAAGAATCTTGGGGGTCAAGCCTAACTATTGTTTACTCCCTAGAAATAAACCCTTTGCTTTAACCAAAAGGTCTCCTTGCTGGAGCTATGCCACAAATTGGTCTGTGTGAATGGTTATCTTTGTGTGTGTGTGTTTTATTCTAATGTCTTCCCAAGTGGACTATAACTCCGGGAAACAAGTGCTGTCTAATGGCTTTATTTATCCCAGGACAGTGCCTACAAATAGTGTGTACAAGTTGGTAATGTTCACTGCATAGCTGATAGGCTTGTAAATATCTTTTTCCAAGCCTTCTTACCTTCCCTTGGGCCTGGCCTGCCCCAGGCTGGATTATAACTGCTGAGATTCTACACTTCCTTTTGGCAGGGACAAAAGACAGTTTGTATCTCTAATCCATTTTTATTTTTAAGTCTTGCCTTAATCATTCCAGTGATGCCCAAGCCAAAGAAGTTGTAGGCAGAGACAGTGACAGAGGTCAAAACTCAAAATAAGCATAATTTCTCTGCAGAAGATTTTCTTCCAATTTTAACATTTTTGTCTATAATTCTATTTATTTAAATCCAAAATCACTGAATTTTCACATGCTCAAACAATGGAAGCTACTTTGCAATTCACATCAAAAGCCAGTATGGCACTCCCACAGCTAGTTAACATTTCACTTAAAGCCCAGTAGTACATAAACAGTATCAGCTCAAAGCAGGAAGTGTTAACAGTAGCTACCACTTAGTGAGCAATATGTAGCAGATGCTATTTGAAAGCTTTATTCCCTTCATTTCATTTAATCTTCACAACTATGGGGAGATAGCCTCTACCATTCATAGTTTGCAGATGAATCAACTGAAGCTCAGGCAGGGCAGGTAGCATGATCAATGTGTCTATTAGTAAATAGTAGAGGTAGTATGTGAACATAGGCAATATGGTTCTAAAACATATAGTCTAACCACTTGGCATAGTTTTTCCCCTCATTGACACAGTAGCTGCCTTTCTGATGTGTACCACTTCAAAGCTGTTATATATGAACCCCCTGTGGGCCATGGATATCAGCAGTCTCATCTTTGCATCCTCTCCATTGTAATAAAAGAAAAGTGGAGAAAAGAGATAGTTTCATCAGCATAATTTCTTTATTCAAAGAAGGTGATCTGATACTTAACTGTCAGCATCACCATTTTTTCAGTGAATATTATTTGTTTTCTTTTTTAGAAACAATGATTTGTCAAAACTCTACAATTATACAATCATGTACGATTCTACTATTCCTTTCTAATAAAAAGTTTCACTGGGGATTTAGCTCAGCGGCATAATCACCTGCCTTGCAAGTGCCCAGTGGTGAGTTTGATCCCCGGTACCAAAAAAAAAAAAAGTTTTCTTTCTGCATGTTATTGATATTGTTACAGGCAGGTGAGCTAGATAGAAATATTATAGGCAGTCAGACAGGTCTAGGCCATCAAAGAATCCAGCACAGTAGACCAAATGTCTTGTGACCTTGGAGGAAACACTTCTCGCTGTGGGACAGATCTCAAGACATAAGGCAAAACAAATGCAAACACACACCACTTAGGGATTAGGTATGGATTACGTTGAGAAGCCAGGAGTCACCATCCCAACCTCTACAGAAAGAGTTAGTGATCCTTAAGAATTCTTGCTTGGTATGTGCCCATTTGTCACTGATTTGATCAATTTTAAGGAACAATTAATCTTACTGGTTGACCATAGTTCTGTCCCACCTCTTGCCAATCTGCTTTGCAAGTTCCCAGTTTTCCCCACTTTAGACTCACCTCACTTCATGGTTTTACTCTATAAAAATCCCTAGAAAATACACAATCTTTGGCAACCCACTCTGGACCCCTTCTGTCTCTCTTTCAGACAGCTTTTTTTTTCTTTCAATAAATATTTCTGCTCTTAACCCCGGTTGTTCCTAAAATTCATTCTTTGATTTTAGAGAACAGGAACTCATGCTGGACATATGGAATATCAGGAATTTCGTTCCCATGAACTCATTCCAGACATATGGTAGGTCAGGAATTTTGTTCAATGAAACTCCCAATCTGAAAGAGTTTTTGCCCTAGAATAAACTATCGTATGTCATGGCGGTGGTCTAACGTGTTGGAAGGCCAAAGCAGGAATGCCTACAACTTCCTGCTACTTTCTCAGCACTAATTGCAACTCCCCTTCCTGTTTGGGCATGCAAAAAATTCCAGTCATCTCCTCTCCCATCATCTAGGCCCACCCTAAGTGCCAACCCTGGTCAGAGGTTATATATATCCCATACCCCACATGCCAGTCAGAGAAAGCCAGGCTCTCTATAGTCATGGAGTTCTCTCAATGTCCTCGGAATAAAAGCTACTTTTTACTTATATTTTCTCTCTTATTGCACTGAAAACCTAACATAATGGTGCCTTGTGACTTCGATGGCAGAGTATGTTAGCTCGCAGTTGGAGCTACCTGCCTGTGAACCACTGTTTCCTTTGGGCCCGTTTACTTGCCACCACTAATCCACATGCCACAGCAACCTTCCTCACTCATCAAAGGTGAGCTACCATGCAGATTTTTCTATTTCTATTCGTAAAACTGTAAGCTTGTACTCAGAAAACTTATCCTTATGATCCTGGGACAGATACCAGTTTTCATGATCCTTAGGTCATACAGCCTGAGACAAAACTGTTAATTTTGTTCCCTGTTGACAATTATTTTGACTGTTAATTTTGTTCACCAAACTCTTTTGGTGACAGCCGGGAGAATGGGTGCTGGGACTTTCTGTGTCACACTTTCAAAAAAGTTGAAAACCTTTTTTCATAGATGTGACCCAGGACAGCTTCCACATTCCTTGAGGGGGAGCCAAAGATATTACATCCCGAGGTGAAGTTGTTCTCTCAGCTCACTTAAAATTCAGCCTTGGGGGCCACTTCCTGTCCCCTGAAAAAAATACACCTCTGGGGTGTCTGCTTCATAACCTTGTGCTCTTGGCCTAAAGAAGGCTATAAAAACCAAAAAGCTGATCTTTATTTATGCATTTCTTTATTCATTTATGCAATGGCAGCAAGTTGACAAAACCCCATCATTTTAAGACCTTTTTTACTTTGAGGACGTGTCTTTCTCTCGCTGTCTTGTTTAATGGCCCAAAAAATTCTGGCTCACTCTGCTCCACCAGAAACTCTCCCCTGTATCTCCCAGATCAAATCCCACAGCTTTCTCAGCCAGAGGTTTCCCTCCCTCAATTTTCTCCACCAATTCATCATATGCAATCTCCTGCGTCCCAGACTTCCAGCAGGACACATGGTTCTCAGCAGCCATTTTGCTGCAGCTCACATGGAGGACAGCCACCATCCTGTGGCCCTCTGCTATGCTGCTCTGGGTCACACAGTAACCTGCCAACAGCCTGTGTTTCCTTGTCAAATGGTGATAAGCCACCATTTTATAGCCAGTCATCAGGTAATTGATGACACACACCTGCTGGATGATTGGCTGCTCGGTGGTCATCTACTCCACAGACTTCTCAGCCTCAGTCTCTACTCCCTTTTAAATTAGGTTCCTTTTCTGCTATTCTTTTTTTTTATTTTAAAGAGAATAAAACAAAAGAAGACAGACCTAAGCAGATCAGAACAGAACAATGTAAGCAACACAGCACTTCACAACAAGACAATTGGATATTAACAGTAGCTATCATAATGTGTCTTTCTTTGAAATAGTTGAGCTTAGCTTTACACACAATAATGTCAAACAACAAAGTAGAATAAAACAACTCAAGAGAATGGAAGTATTGCAAGGTATTCTGAGCCAAATAACGGAAGATGAACAATGATTGCTATATTATCTCATTTTCCATAAAAAATTTGTTTTTACTATCATATATTTTAAATTCCAATAAGACATAATGTGGTAGAACCAATGGTAATAGAAAAACAAAAGCATGGTAGGACTTCAGAGCAAGATGATATTAAATCAACACTGTCTTGTCTTCAAAGTAACTCTTCATATGATAACATATATTAAGATCATACAAAACAGAATAAAACCATTCCAAACAATGTATGAAAACATAAGACATCAAAGCAATATAATGGTGAACCATGATTTCCATAAAATCTTCCATACTCTTACCATTTATTACACTAGGGATATGATATGGTATTTACACATGTAGTTTGATTTATTTCACTTATGAGTGTAGATTCAAGATGCATCCATTTATTTATAAATATCTCAATGTGCTCATTCTTTATAGCTGAGTAGTACTCCATTGTCTAAAACTACCACAATTTTTTAATCCATTCATCAGTTGATGGGCACTTAGTCTGTTTCCAAGATCTGGCTATTATAAATTGTGCTGCTATAAACATGGGTGCACTGTGGTAAGATGTTTTCAGCTCTTCTGGAAATATGCCTAAGAGTGGAATAGCTGGGTCAAATGGGACCTTCAACCCCAGCTTTTTGAGGAATATCCAGATTGACCTCCCCAGTGGCTGTACAAGTCTACACTCCCACCAACAGTGCAGAAGAGTTTCTTTTTACCCACAGCCTCTCCAGCATTTGTGGTTGGTAGTTTTGTTGATCCTGGCCATTCTTTCTGCAGTGAGATGGTATCTCAGTGTGGTTTTGATTTGTATTTCTCTAATGATGAATGATGATGAACATTTTTACATGTATTTATTTGTATTCATATTTCTTCATCTGAGAACTGTGTGTTCATCTCGGATGCCCATTTTTGGGTTGGGTCTTTGAATTTTGGGGATCTGATTTTTTTAATTCTTTATAGGTTCTAGAGAAAAGTCCTTTGTCTGTGGGACAGTTTACTAAGATTTTTTCTCAGTTTGTAAGTTTTCTTTTCACTCTGTTGGAGATTTCTTTGGACATGCAGAAACTCTTTAATAAGATGTGATCCCAGTTATTGATTCTGAGAAGTATTTCCCATGCAGTTTGGTTCTTGTTCATGAATTCTCTACCTACCCATATGTCTTCAAGATTTTTTACCTAATTTGTCTTCCAACAGATTTAGTCTTTCTGTTTTGATATTTAGATCTTTGATCCATTTGGATTTTTGTTTAGTACATGGTGATAAGCATAGGTCTAATTTTGGTTTCTGGCATATGGATAGCCAGTTTTTCCAGCACCACTTATTAAACAGACTATCATTCTTCCAGTGAATATGTTTGGCCCCTTTATCAAAGATAAGGTGGTTGAGTGTGTTCATAGTTGTATCTTCTAGTCCATTCCGTTGATCTTCAGGTCTGTTTTTATTCCAATACAGTGTTGATTTTATTACAATAGCTTTGTAGTATAACTTCAAGTCAGGGATTGTGATACCTCCAGCCTTGGCTTTGCTGCTTAGAATTGCTTTTTCTATCTTAGGTCTCTTCTGGTTCCAGATGAATTTTAGGAGTGATTTCCCTAGATCTATGAGGTATGTTAATGGTATTTTCATTGGGATTGAGTTGAATGTGTATAAAAATTTTGGGACAATGGCCACTTTTACAATATTTATTCTTCCTATCCATGAACAAGGGATGGCTTTCCATTTTCTGAAGTCCTCTTTAATTTCTTTTTTCAGGGTATTATAATTTTCCCTGCACAACTCTTTTGCATCTTTTGTTAGATTAATTCCTAAGTATTTCATTTTTTTGGATTCTAGTGTGAAGGGAGTGGCTTCTCTTATTTCTCTCCCAATTATTTTGTTGTTAGCATATAAGAATGCTATTGAGGTGAGCCTGGCCCACAAGGATGCTGGCCATGGGGTGCGGGCTGCTCCCCTCTGCACGGGTCCCTTCAAGGCTCCATTTGCGCACTCAGACAGGGACTGCTCTGGGCTCCTGGCTGTAGTTCGGAGCTGCCACTGAGAAGGACACAGAGCCATGGCTGGGAGTGCAGAGTAGCCTGGCTCCTGCTGGTGTTGGAGAGACAAGTGTGGCTTGAAGATGAGTGAGTGTGAGAATGGACCATCCATGCATCACTGTGATGAATCCTAGTAGATCACGATGAGAGAAGACAAGATGGCTGATCAGTGAGCAACAAATACAAAGCCTCATATGACAGAATAAAGCACCCTGGAGAGACCCACACAGGGGGAGATGGATCCTCTTAACACAGGAAGAAATTAAAACATAAAAGAACTCGTCAAATACTTCAGGACTACAACTGAGACAGCTGAAGATTGCAGGACACAGCATTTTCATGGTGACCCGGCAAGTGTGCACCAGCTTGGAACCACACCGGCCGGCAGAGCTGCCCAGATTCATTTCCACCTCCACTCGCAGGAAGAACTTCAGCACTGAGGTCGGGGGTTGGTGAGCCCAACTGCGAGCAGAGCCAGCAAAGGGACTTTCATTAATCCATGGTCAGTGCTGGGAATGAGAACCCCCCCACATGGGAGGGGCATGACCAAATGGGCGACATGTTGGAATTGGGCAGGAGGAGCCTGAACTGGGAGTGACAGTGACTTCAGTTGGTTGCTCCTTCCCCAGAGCAGATTCGTGGGATTTGCTTGGACTGGGCCACGCCCCTGACCGGGACCCAATGAGCCATCCCAAATTGATTCACTGTGCATAGCACGCACTAACTGAGTGAAAGGCCCCTGAAGTTTGGTTGGCCTGGTGGGGAGGGCAGGCATTTGCAGCCTGCTTACACCTCAGTGACAGGAGCAGGCAGGAGAGGACAAAGGTCCCTCAACAGTGTGCTTCGGAGGAACCTTGGCCAAAAGGGAAGGGGGCTGGGACCTACACTGTAACCTATGTGGAGGAAGCCAGGGCCATGACAGGAGAGAGAGGTGGGAGGAGACACCCACCCCAGAACCCTGAGAACACTGAACCAGGAAAAGGAAAAACAAGGGTAACTGAAGGTGGCAAACACACAACATCAGACATGGCTTCAATGGACATTAAGAGATATCTTTGGGACCTTGTAGATGAGCTCAAAACTGAAATATTAAATCAGGTAAAGCAGGGTATTAGTAGAGTAATAAAAGAAATGCTCTCAGGAAGCATCTCTCAGGATGATACAGATGAGAGAAGGGCAGAACACACAAAAAAAGGAGAGAAATATTCGATAAAGAATATAAAGAAAATATAGGCCAGGAACCACCACCGAGGGCCCGCTCTGCCACGGGGAACTCAGCTGAAGCCTGCATCAGGGATAAGCTGCCCAGAACCTCCACCGAGGGCCCGCCCTGCCACTGGGAACTCAGAGGAAGCCTGCAGCAGGCATAGGCTGCCCAGAACCTCCACCATGGGCCTGCCCTGCCACTGGGAACATCAAGGAGTCCCACCCAAAACTGAAAACTGCCCTGGACCCCTTCAGTTGGACCCATCCTCCCACCTGGAACATCAGAAGATCTCAGCGGGATCCAGTTAGTGTGAGAAAATTTGGAATTTTGCTCCCAGGTGGCGAACTTTGGACTATACTGGATTGACTGTATCAATGTGGTGAGTATACCCCTAAAATAGAGGTGTACAGGGGATAAATAGGGCCAGTAGTAAAACCCCCTACAACTAACTGTACAACTTTGTTGTGTCTGAAAATAGTGTGTGTGATCCCTCCTACACATAGAAAACACCAGGCAGAGTGAAAATGACAAAACAAAAAATCAAAATGCAGTCTCAAACTTAGAGTTCACCAGAAGCAAGTATAGGAGACATTGAAATAGAGGACCCCAAAAGTAACACACCAGGAATCTCTGAAAAGATAGTGAGTGAAATAAAAAAAACAACTGCATCAGGCTATAGAGGAAATAAAATTAGAAGCACTCTCCCATGTAAAGATAGAAATAACAACTTTATTAAAGGAGTTGTTGAATGCAGCTAAAGAAGAAGTAGAGAAAAAAGTACATGAGCATGGGAAACTGATTGAAACTTTGAATGAACAATATAGAAAACAAGCAGAATTCATGAAACAAACTCAAAGAGACATCCAAGAAACAAAAACTTCTATTGAAAGTGTGCAAAAACACCTAAAGGAAGCTGAGGATAAGATTTCAGACCTTGAGGACAGGATCACAGTTAGTGGTCAGGAAAGGATAGAACTTTTAACAATAACAAAACAGCATAAAATGACAATCCAGAAGATTCATGATGATGCCAAGAGCAACAATATAAGAATAATGGGCATTAGTGAAGATACAGGAGTCCAGGCAAATGACATACGTAAAGTATTTACAGAAATAATAGAAGAAAATTTCCCAAACATGGGGAAAGAATCTGATATGCAGATAAGTGAGGCATATAGAACACCAAACAGTCACAATCAACATAAATCCACACCCAGACACATAATAATTAAGATCTCAGACATACAGCATAAAAACAGAATTTTAAAAGCTGCCAGAGAAAAGACACAACTCACCTATCAACGAAAGCCTATTAGAATCACAGCAGACTTTTCAGCACAAGCCCTCAAGCCAAGAAGAGCTTGGAGTGAGGCAGTTCAAGCCCTGAAAGAAAACAACCTTCAATCCAGACTGATGTATCCAGCAAAACTTTCATTCAAATTTAATGGAGAAACAAGATACTTCCATGACAAAGAACAACTGAAGAAATTCATGTCCACCAAACCAACCATAGAAAGAGTACTGAAAGACATACTAGACAGAGATAAAAATGACCACAATCCCCAAAACTACAACAGAAAGAAACCACCAGGTAAGATAAGTAATTAAATAAGAGGAAAAGCAGAAAGAAACAACTGGAACATAACATGGCAAAGTCAAGCCAGTACATAACAGTGATATCCATGACCAAATGTCATTTTCTTTTCACATGCTTGGGAAGTTTTCCTTAATTATTTCCTTGAAAGGCCTTTTTAATTCACCTGTATGTATTCCTGCTTCTTCCTTCATGTTTCTTATTCTTAAATTGTGGATTCTCTTGTCATCTTCTAGCCTACTAGGAAATTAAAAATTCCATTGAAAGCTGGCAAAACTCCTTAAAAGAAACTAAGGATAGACTATCAAAACTTGAAGACAAGTTTGCAGTGTGTGATCATGAAAGGAAAGATCTCTTAAAAATAACAAGGAAACAGGCAGTAACAATACAAAGGCTAGAAAATGACATTTGGTTGTGTGAGGCATACAGAACTTGTAAAGGGTAAAGATAATACAGAATTTAAAAAAAAGATAAACTAGTTGATAGATTACATATTGTAGAGAGCCAATTCTTCCAACACCATTTATTAAAGAGACTATCATTCTTCCAGTGGACTTATTTAGCCCCTTTGTCAAATATCAGGTGGCTGAGTGTCTTTGTAGTTGTGCTTGCAACTTCTAATCTGTTCCATTGATCCTCAGGTCTATTTCTTTGCCAGTACCAAGCGATTTTATCACTGTGGCTTTAAAGTACTGTTTCAAGTCAGGAATTGAGATGCCTCCAGCATTGCCTTTCCTGCCCAGAATTGCCTTTGCTATTCTAGGTTTCTTCTGTTTCCAAATGAATTTTAGTAGTGTTTTCTCTAGATCTGTGAGGAATGTCAATTGTATTTTGATTGGGATTGCGTTAAATCTTTATAACAGTTTTTGGAGTATGGCCATTTTCACAATGTTGGTTCTTCCTAACCAAGAGCAAGGAATGTCCTTCCATTTTCTAATATCCTATTCAATCTCCTTTTTCAGTGTAGTATAATTTTCAGCATATAATTCTTTCACATTTTTAGTTAGGTTGATTCCTAATTATTTCATTTTTTAAGATGTTATTGTAAAGGGTGATATTTCCATAATTTCTCTCTCAGTGAGTTTTTTGTTTGTGTACAGGGATGCTATTGATTTTTGAGCAGTGACTTTGTATCCAGCTATACTGCTGAACTTGTTTATTACTTCTAGTAGTCTTTTAATGGAGTTTCTTGTGTATTCTACATGGTGTATCAAGTCATCTGCAAATAGTGATAATTTAAATTCTTCCTTTCATATCTTACTCCTTTTATTTCTCTCTCTTGTCTGATTGCCCTGGCTAGTGTTTCCAGAACTATGTTGAAAAGAAATGGTGATAGTGGACATCCTTGTCTTGTTCCTGATTTTAAAGTGAAAGCTTTCAGTTTTTGTCCATGTAGTATAATGTTGGCTGTTGGTTTGTCATAGATGGCCTTTATAAAGTTGAGGTAGACGCCATGTATTCCGAGTTTCTGAAGGTTTTTTTTTATCATGAACATATGTTGGACTTTGTTGAAAGCTTTTTCTGCATCTATTGAGATGACCATGTGGTTTTTGTTTTCAGCTCTATTGATGTGGTGTGTTACATTTTTTGATTTGCATATATTAAACCATCACTGCATTCCTGGAAAGAACCCCACTTGGTCATGATGTATAATCTTCTTGATGATTTTCTGCATTCTATTTGCAGTATTTTTTATTGAGAATCTTTGCATCAATGTTCATTAGTGAGATTGGCCTATAGTTTTCTTTTTTGTTTGGGTCTTTCTCTGGTTTTGGCATCCGAGTAATTTTTGCCTCCAGGAATGATTTAGGGAGGATTGCTTTCTTCTCAATTTCATTGAAGAGTTTAAGGAGTATTGGCATCAAATCTTCTCTATATTTCTTGTAGAATTTAGCTGGAAATCCATCAGGAACTGGATTTTTTTTGTTGGCAAGTTTCTAATTATGTTTTCATTTTCAATAACTGTTATTGCATTGTTCAAAATTGCCATATCTTCTTGGTTGAGCTTTGGTAGTTCATATGTTTCTAGACATCTGTCCATTTGCTCTGTGTTTTCCACTCTATGTTAGTAGAGATTTTCAACATAGGTATTCACAATCTTTTGAATTTCCATGAGATCTGTCATTATTTCCCCCTTTTCAATTCTTATTGTGTGAATTTGGTTTTTTGTATCTTTTTCTTGATAAAGTTAGGTAGGGGTTTGTCAATTTTGTTTATTCTCTCAAAAAACAGGGTTTTTGATTCATTTACTGTTTGTATTTTTTTTAGTTTCAATTGCATTGATGTGCTCTAATCTTTACAATTTCATCTCTTCTATGAGCTTTGCGTTTAGTGTGCTCTTGTTTTTCTAGAAGCTTGTGATTGAGCATTAGGTTGTTTATTTTTGTTCATTCTGTTTTCTTGATATGAAAGTTTATTGCTCTCTATTTCCCTCTTAAGACCACTTTCAATGCTCAGTGACCCCCAAGCAGCCAGTGGGAACCAGATTCCACATTTGGGTCCTCACAGCATGCTCTGGCAGAATCCCAGCACATGGAAAGGGACTTTGAGCCTGATCCCAGGAAGTAAGACCACCCACTGCATCCCTGACCAACCTGGCCACACACAGGGAAGGGGCCTAACTAGGCCACACCCAGCGACTGCCAAGCAGCCAGTGGGACCCAGATTCCATCTTTGCACCATCATTGCATGCTCTGACAGAATCCCAGGAGGTAAGACCACCCACTGTGTTCCAGACCATGCCTGCTGCACACAGGGACAGGGCCTAACCAGGTCACATCCAGCGACCACCAAACAACCCGTGGGACCGAGATTCCAGCTTTGGACCCTCACTGTGCACTCTGGTGGAATAACAGCACACAAAAAGCGTCTTTGAGCCTGCTACAAAGTGGTAAGACCACTTGCTACGTCCCAGACTACTCCGGGCCACAAACAGGTACAGGGGGCCTAACCAAGTCATGCCCAGTGACCACCAAGCAGCCAGTGGGACACAGATTCCAGCTTTTAGCCCACACTGCACACTCTGGTGGAATCCCAGCACACAGAAAGGGGGTTTGAGCATGATCCCAGGTAGTAAGACCACACGATGTGTCCGAGATCACCCAGGGCTGCACACAGGAATGAGGGCCCAAATGAGCCATGCCCAGCAACTACCAAGCAGCCAGCAGGACCCAGATTACAGCCTCAGGCTCTGACCATGCACTCTGCTGGAATCCCAGCATAAGGAAAAAAACTTGGAATTTAGCTCCTAGGTGGTGAGCCTTGGACTACAGCAGATTAACTGTGCCAGTGTGGTGAGTATGCCCCTAAAATAGAGGTGTAGATTGGGTAAATAGGGCCAATACTGAACTCCCTCCAACTAACTGTAAGACCTTGATGAGTCTGAAAAGAGAAACCTCCTACACACAGAAAACATCAGGCAGAGAGAAAATGACAAAACAAAAAAGCAAAATGCAGTCTCAAACATCTAGTCCACCAGAAGCAAGTGCAGGAAATATTGAAATAGAGGACCCCAAAAGTAACACATCAGGAACCTCTGAAAAAATAGTGAGTGAAACAGAAAAACAACTCCATGAGGCTATCAAGGAAATCAAATTAGAAGTACTCTCTCATGTAAAGACAGAAATAACAACCTTAGTAAAGGGGTTGCTGAGTGCAGCTAAACAAGAAATTGAGAAACAGGTACAGGAGCATGGAAAATTGCTTGAAACCTTGAATGAATAATATAGAAAACAAGCAGAATTCATGAAACAAACTCAAAGAGACATCCAAGAAACAAGAAATTCTGTTCAAAGCTTGCAAAACCACTGAAATAAAGCTGAAGATAGGATTTCAGACCTTGAGGATAGGATTGTAATTAGTGAAAATGAAAGGATAGAACTTTTAAAAATAACAAAGGAGCAGGAGGTGACAATCTAAGAGCTTCTAGATCATGCCAAGAGCAACAATATAAGCTTAATAGGCATCAGTGAAGAGGCCGGAGTCAAAGCAAATGACATAGCCAAAATATTCACAGAAGTAATAGAAGAAAATTTCCCAAATATGGAGAAAGAATCTGATATGCAAATAAGTGAGGCATATATAATGCCAAACAGTTACGATCAACATAAATCCACACCCAGACACATAATAATTAAGATCTCAGACATGCAGCATAAAAACAGAATACTAAAAGCTGTTAGAGAAAAGACACAAATCACCTACCAAGGAAAGCCCGTCAGAACCACAGCAGACTTTTCAGCACTAACCCTGTGTTATAATCTAACTCTTAGCACCGCCATTCTGTTCCGTATGTGCCATGCCCTTTGACCTTTAAAAAAAGGAGTAAACAGGATGTCCCATTTCCTCAGGAATGCACAGGTGTGGGACCCCCACATCTTTGTGGTTTTTCCCCTTTATAAACCACCCCCAAATCTTAGCCAAGTTGCACAGCAGTGTAAATTCCACCCTCACTCTGTGTTGCTGGATACCAGCCTAAATAAATTAGCGCTCTCTTCTTTTCCTTCCAAGACGTCTTGGCCTTTTTATTCTTTTTGCTTTTTTTCCCAATTTTCATTTTATTTTGGGGTACAATATTTTGGGGGTCTCTGGGATTAACCCCAAGGACCCCCAAGAGGGGCCCCCTTTTTTCTTTTCTCAAGTCGTTTCATTGGGTCAGTACTCTGTAAGTATCTTTTTTATGTATGCTTTTCCTTGGTTTGTTTAGATTTTAGCACACATTTGCATTTGGTAGAGGAGCCTGAGTGCTCTTTCTACACCAAAGGTGGATGCCCTCCAGGTTTGGGGGCATTTTGCCCATTGGTATGGTCAGGTATTTACCCATTCATAATTTGTACAGTCAGGTATTGGAATTTACCTGTTTGTAATTTGTATGGTCAGGTATTGGTATTTACCTGGTTGTAGTTTGTTAACCAGGAACAGCTTTTCACTCGACTCTGTTCCAGATCTAATGCTTTCTAGGGGATTTCACTGATATTTTCTTCTAGGACACTCAAGAGTGGACGGAAGAGGGTGTGTGTACATTGTTGGAGTTTTTGTGTCTTCTGTGTTGCCTTATTGTGTATGTGTTTAACTGACCATTTTCTTACTAGTCACCATCTGACAAAGATCTTCATCTGTGCCTTTAACTTCTCTAACTCTAGTTCTTAATCATTTTAAGGAATTTAAGCAAAGAGCCCAAGGATATGGAGAACCTGTTCATCCTGGGATATTTCACATGATCGCTTTCTTGGAGTGGCCTTGCAGAGTCCCTGAGTGGCCATCTGTCAGTAGCTTCGATATGGCTATGGCAGAGGCAGTCCGGAGATTCATCTTTGGTCCTCTGACTCATCCTGACCAAATTGTCTATATACAGATTTGGATTGACCTTATTTTTGATTCTCCTCCCTGGTTAAGAAAGTTTCTTAAGGTTTCCAGGCAGCAGCCCAGTAACCCTCTGTTGCTGGCACCGCTAAGAGAAAAACCAAAGTCTAAACCACCTGCCCTACTGGTCCTAGCAGAGGGAGATATGGAAGAGCTGCTACCACTCCCTTACCGCCTGCCAGCTCCACCCATGCCACCACCAGCACCACCGGAAGAAGAAGAACCTCCTCATTGTCCACCGAGCCCTATCCGGACCAGGAGCTGACCATGCTCAGAGTCACCAGACTCCTCCTCCACAGCCCCCACTCCTGCACTTTGCCCCTTGCAGGAGATGCCCAGCTCTATATATCTTGAAGCCCCCATTTTTGTTTATGTTCCTTTCTCTACTTCCGATCTATATAATTTGAAAGGGCAAAACCCACCCTTCTCCAAAGACCCCCAAGGTATCATTACTTTGATAGAATCCATTTTCTCCACCCATCGTCCCACTTGGGTTGATTGTCAGCAGATACTGTGAGTGTTAGTCACCGCCGAGGAGAGAGAGCGCATTCGGGAATTGGGCCGAAGGGCAGTGCTGGATCCAGATGGAAATTCATCCTTGGACCCAGATTGCCTAAACCAGAATTTCCCTTTATCTCGACCTGACTGGAACCCGAACACCACGGAAGGTAGGGAGGCTCTAGCCCAGTATCACCAGTTGTTTCTTAGAGCCCTCAGAGGTGCTGCCAAGAGACACACAAACTTGTCCAAGGTTTCAGAGGTAAGACAATTGGCTAATGAATCTCCATTGGGTTATCTAGAGTGGTTATTGGAGGCCTATCGTATTTATACACCCATAGACCCAGTCACGCCTGAAAATGCAAGGGCCATTAATATCGCCTTTGTTACTCAATCGGCCCCAGATATTAAAAAAAGTTGCAAAAGCTTGAGGGATTTAAAGGGATGCCCCTTAGCTCGTAGAAATTGCTCTTAAAGTATTTGATAATCAGGACAGCTGGCAGGAAATCAATGGTAAAAAGGTAACCAAGGTGCTGGAAATCTTAAGTACAAGAGTTATGCCTCCAGATAGCAAAGACAAAGATAACAAAAGAGGCAAGGAGCACCTTCTACTAGATAAGGATCAATGTGCTTATTGCAGAGAAGTGGGACATTGGTGTAGAAATTGCCCCAGACTAAAAGCGAAAAGAGAGAAAGATGCAAAGATTCTATTATCCCAAGATTGAGGGGGTCGGGGCTCTGCTGCCTCCCTTGAGCTCAGGCTAACCTTACAAGTGGGGGGCCAACCCATTGATTTTCTGGTAGACTCGGGAGCATCTCATTCTGTTTTGACACAGCCATTAGGGACTGACAAAAAAAAAACTGAAAGTTTTAGGAGCCACTGGTACTGAAAAGGTCTATCCAAAATTGCAAGCCTGGCTTGCCAGACCTGCGCAGAAGATTATCTCTCATGAGTTTCTCTGGGTGCCGGAGTGTCCAGATCCCCTTTTAGGGTGGGACATTTTACACAAATGGTCCAACTCAGTTTTGAAGCAGTGGCTCCAACTGTGACGCTAGGCTCTGAAGCACCTGCACTGGTTTTGCCTGATTTACACAAGCCCTTCTCTCTATGTTGATAAAAAAAGAGAACATAGCTAAAGGAGTATTAACTCAAAGCTTGGGACCTTGGCAACATCCAGTGGCCTATCTTTCCAAGAGACTTGATAATGTGGCCTCCCTGTCTGTGAATAGTAGCTGCAGTGGCCTTATTGGTAAAGGAAGCCCAAAAGTTGACTTTTGGACAGAAGCTTATTGTTGTTCCTTCACAGTCCCTGGAAACTTTAATCAAGGCCCCCGCCGAGCTGATGGCTGTCTAATGCCAGGATTATGCATTATCAGGCCCTACTTC
Organism: Hydrochoerus hydrochaeris; assembly: GCA_004027455.1. NCBI lineage: Eukaryota > Metazoa > Chordata > Mammalia > Rodentia > Hydrochaeridae > Hydrochoerus > Hydrochoerus hydrochaeris. The sequence continues at coordinate 25,759 of PVLA01000967.1, read as the reverse complement.
TAGACCCCGCCTCCATTGGTTATAAGAAAACTGCAGCGTTGAATCCTGCTACGTTGCTGCCTGATGGTGATCCTTCCGCATCTCTCCATGACTGTTCTGAGGTAATTGTTCACCTCCAAAGTCTCCGACAAGATTTGACTGATGAGCCCTTGCTGGAGGCCCCCTCGTACTTCTCTGACTGGAGTAGCTATATCCATCAAGGTAAGAGTCATGGGTGCAAAGGTTATTACTGAATCCCAAGTTTTGTGGGAGCAAGCCCTGGAGCCAGGTACATCTGCTCAAAAGGCTGAGCTTATTGTTCTCACTAAGGTTCCCAAACTGGCAGAAGGGAAGCGAGTCATTATCTATACTGACAGCAGATATGCATTTACAATGGCCCATGTCCATGGAACAATTTATCAAAAACAGGGCCTGTTGAACTCTGGGGGACAAAAGATCAAAAATGCCCCCCAGATACTTGATCTACTGGCTGCCATCTGGATGCCAGAAAAGGTTGCAATTATGCACTGTAGGGCCCACGATCCTGTTATGAGGGGAAACAACTTGGCAGATGCCGAAGCCCAAAAGACAGCTGCAAAATCAGTGGGGACCAAGATGGCCCTGACATAATTGTTGATTCCTCACTTTGTGGGAACATGTGTATACTCAAAAGGACCTCCATCTAGCAACTCAGCTCCAAGCCAAGCCTAATATCCCTGGAGGCTTGTATCAGCTGCCCGACAAGCAAGTCCTATTGCCAGAGGCACTCGGGGAGGGAACTTATACAGCAGACTCATAGGTCAGCTCATTTGGGAGGATCAAAACTGGCTGATCTCTTTCAGAATGATATTTTATTTCTCAAATTGTCCAATCTTGCCCAGTCTGTAAGCCTCAGATGCCCATAATGTCAACTTGTAAATCCAAAGCAACAACTGCCGATTGAGGCAAAGCGTTTTCAAGGAACCATGCCAAGAAAACATTGGGAAATAGACTTTACTAAAATGGAAAAGCCGGGGCTACAAGGACATAAATATTTGTTGGCAATGGTAGACACTTTCACTGGCTGGGTAGAAGCATACCCTACCAAGTCAGATCAGCTCTTATAGTAATAAAAAACTCTTATATGAGATTATACACCGATTTGGCTTGCCTTTTATCTATGGAGTCCGATAATGGCCCGGCTTTCATAGCCCAAGTGACCCAAAAATTAACTCAGGCTTTACAGATTGATTGGAAACTTCATTGTGTGTACTGGCCTCAGAGCTCAAGACAAGTAAAAAGGATAAATAGGACTTTAAAAATGGTGATAACTAAAATGGCCTTAAAAACTGGGGAAAACTGGGTGAGTCTCCTTCCTTTTGCCCTCTTGCATGCATTGTACTCCCTATGTTTCTGGAATTTCCCCTTTTGAGACACTACATGGGAGACCTCCACCGCTCATCTCTAAGATATCTGAGAAAAAGCTTGCTGATCTTGCTAACCAGGACCTTATTAAGTCCCTCCAGGCAATTCAGCTGATCCTGACTTCAACTCACCACTTATTCAGACAACACCCAGCACCTGAGGCTTCTTCAAGGGACATCAATTGCAGACTGGCTTCCAAAGATCTGGGGTTGTTTTTCCTTTCTTTTTAAATTTCATTTTATTTTTAATGGCAGCTAAAGGTATTCAGATTACAGTTAAATTGTGGCCTTTTAAAAAGATATGTTCTTGGATTATTTAGAACATGCAAGCCTTATATTTTTAATCAGATGAAATATGTATAAAATTAATGAGTTTTTCTGATTATAGATTCATCATGACTTTTCAGTACAATCAATTGTGATATATGCTAAAATTCAGAATTTTCAAAATACTGAAATTCTACCAGTATTCTTTGTTAAACCATGCATGCAAATTTAAAATTTTTGTATTGTCACCTAAAATTTACATAAAATATTTTTAAAGTATTTCAAATTTACAGTAAAGTGTTACATTTTAAGGTAGTAAAAACACATGGAATGATTCATAAAGAAAATCACGCAAGAGGAAGGAAGTTAACTGGTAATAAGTAAAAAAAAAAAAAAAGAGGGACAGAAAAAGTGGTTTTGTCTTCAAGTAAAATGTCTGGCTGTGCCAAAATATAAAAGATAAAAACCTCAACTTAAAGGTGTGTAATAAGTTGTAGAAATATTATAGAGATGTAAATATTATTTGGCTTGATTTACAGTACCTGCCAGTAACAGGTTTAAAAAGAAACGAATCTGTTCAGAATTTGACAGTTTTAGATAAATTTTGGTAGATTTATTCATAAGACTGGTAAATCTTTACTGCAAAATGTTTCCATTAAAATGAGATTATACTCTCAGTATTGTTCATACTCGCCCAAGAAGAAATTCTTCCGTTATGCTTGAAAATATGTTTCTTAAAATTGAGGTGGCTAGATCAATAGGATTAAGTATATCTAGTTTCATAGTAGGAGACCAAAACTATAGACACCTCACTACACTCATTAACCAAAACCTAGCTAGCCTTGACAACTCTATATCTAAATTAAAAGATTCTCTAAGCTCCTTAGCTGAAATGGTTTTGCAAAAACCACCGAGGCTTGGACCTTCTTTTTCTAAAAGAGGGAGGTGTCTATTTGGCCTTAGGGAAAACCTGTTGCTTATATACAAACCACTCTGGAGTTATTAGACAAAATATGGCCACCCTTAAGAAATGCTTACAGGAAGCAGAACAAGCTCAACTGACTGAACAAAATTGGTTTGAATGTTGGTTCTCATTCTCCCCTTGGTTGTCCATCCTCATATCGGCAGCCATAGGACCCCTAATAGTGCTTTTAGTTGGTGTAACTATTGGTCCCTGTATCATAAATAAACTGGCATCTTATATAAAAGGCCGAATACAGGCTGTCAAGCTGATGATCTTAGCTACCCAGGGTTATGAGCTAGTACCTGTAGATTCAACTATGAGCCAATGATTTGGCTCACTGAAAAAATCAGTGGGGAATGTTGTAATCTAACTCTTAGTGCCACCATTCTGTTCTGTGTGTGCCATGCCCTTTGATCTTTAAAAAAAAGAGAAAATAGGATGTCCTGTTTCCTCAGTAATGCACAGTTGTGGGCCCCCCACATCTTTGCAGTTTTTCCCCTTTATAAACCACCCCCAAATCTTAGCCCAGTTGCACAGCAGTGTAAATTTCACCCTCACTCTGTGTCACTGGATACCAGCCTAAATAAATAAGTGCTCTCTTCTTTTCCCTCAAAACATCTTGGCCTGTTTATTCTTTTTGCCTTTTTTACAATTTTCATTTTATTTTGGGGTGCAGCCTTTTGGTGTACAACACCCTCAAGTCAAGAAGAGCATGCAGTGAGGTATTTCAAGCCCTGAAATAAAACAACTTTCAACCCAAACTGATGTAGCCACCAAAATTTTCATTTAAATTTAATAGAGAAACAAGATACTTCCATGAACAACTGAAGAAATTAACGTCCACCAAAGCAACCCTAGAAAGAGTACTGAAAGATATACTACATAGAGATAAAAATGACCACAATCCCCAAAACAAAAACAGAAAGAAACCAACAGGTAGGATAAGCAATTAAATAAGGGGAAAAGCAGAAAGCAAACAACTGGAACATAACATGGCAATGTCAAGCCAGTATATAACAGTGCTATCCATAAATGTAAATGGCCTCAATTCACATTCAAAAAGAAATAGACTGACAGAATGGATCAAGAAATATGATCCCACAGTATGCTGTATACAAGAAACACATCTGACCCAAAAGGAAACTCATAGATTAAAAATTAAAGGATGGAAAAAAGTATTTCATGCAACAGGAACACAGAAAAAAGCAGGGGTAACTATTATAATTGTAGACCACATGAACTTCAAACCTAAAATGATTAAAAGAGATAAAGAATGTCAATACATACTAGTTAGTGGAAAAATTCAAGAGGAAGAACTAACAATTATAAATATATATGCACCAAAAACAGAAGGACCCAACTATATAAGACAGACAGTAATGGACATGAAAAACCAAATACAAAAGAACACAATTATAACAGGGGATCTAACAGCCCATTGTCACAAAGAGATAGATGAACTAGAGGAAAAGTCAGCAAAGAAATAACAGAACTGAATCATACCTGTGAGCAATTGGTCTTAGTAGATGTTTACACAGTATTCCACCCAACCACATCAGAATGCACATTCTTCTCAGCAGCACATGGGACATTCTCCAAAATAGACCATATATTATCCCATAAAACATTCTTAAGTAAATGCAAAGGTACTGAAATCATACCATACATAATATCTGACCATAGCGCACTGAAATTGGAAATTAATGGAAAAAGAAATTACAAAACCTGCAGAAATACATGGAAATTAAATAACAACCTTTTGAACAACCAGTGGGCTACAGATGAAATTAAGGAAGAAATAAAGCAATACCTACAATTCAATGAAAATACAGAAACAACATACTGTAATCTATGAGATGCAATGAAATGGACTTAAGAGGGAAATATATAGCAAAAAATTGTCATATCAAGAAAACAGAACGAGCACTGATAAACAACCTAATGATCCATCTCAAGCTAAAAAAATGTAAAAGACCTATATGTAGAAAAATATATACTGAAAAAGGAGATTGAAGTGGGTATTAGAACACGGAAGTATATTACTTGCTCTTAGTTAGGAAGAACTAACATTGTGAAAATGGCCATACTCCCCAAACTGTTATACAGATTTAAAGCAATCCCAATCAAAATACCATTGACATACCTCACAGATCTAGAAAAAACACTCTTAAAATTCATGTGGAAACAGAAGAAACCTAGAATAGCAAAGGCAATTCTGGGCAAGAAAGGCAAGGCTGGAGGCATCTCAATTCCTGACTTGAATCTATATTACAAAGCCACAGTGATAAAATCAGCATGGCACTAGCAAAGAAATAGACCTGAGGATCAATGGAACAGATTAGAAGATGCAAGCACAACTACAAAGACACTCAGCAACCTGATGTTTGACAATGGAGCTAAATATGTCCACTGGTAGAAAGACAGCCTCTTTGATAAATGGTGTTGAAAAAATTGGCTCTCCACATGCTGAAGACTGAAACTAGATCCATACATATCACAATGCACAAAACTAAAATCTTCATAGATCAAAGACCTTAATATTAAAGCACAAACACTAAATCTAATGAAAGACAGGGGAGGTAGAAGTCTTGGAGACATATGGGTAGGCAGACAATTCATGAACAAAACACAAACTGCACGGGAAAAACTTCAAAGAATCAACAACTGGGATCTCATATTATTGAAAAGTTTCAGCACTTTAAAGGAAATCACCAACAGAGTGAAAAGAAAACCCACAGCGTGGGAAAGAATTTTAGCCAGCAACCCCTCAGACAAAGGACTTGTGTCCAGAACATATAAAGAATTGAAAAACATCAAGCCCCCCAAATTCAAAGACCCTCTCCAAAAGTGGGCATCTGAGATGAACACACAGTTATGAGAGAAAGATATACAAATGGCAAATAAATACATGAAGAAATGTTCACTATCACTGGTCATTGGAGATATGCAAATTAAAACAACTTTGAGATTTCACCTCATTCTGGAAAGAATAGCTGCCATCAAGAAATTGACTGATCACAAATGTTGGCAATGCTGCGGGGAAAAAGTAACACTGCTCCACTGTTGATGGGAATGTAGACTGGTGCAACCACTATGGAAATCCATATGGAGAATTCTCAGAAGACTGGGATTGGAAGTTCTATTCAATCCAGCTATTTCCCTCCTGGGTATTTTCACAGAAGAACTGAAAAGTTCATATCACAGATATATATGTGCACCCATGTTCATAGCAGCACAATTTGTGATAGCTAAATCCTGGAAACAATCAAGATGCCCATCAACTGCAGAGTGAATGAAAAAGATGTGGTATTTTTATACAATGGAATATTACTCAGGTATAAAAAAGATGATCTTTTGGCCTTCATAGGTCAGTGAAGACAACTTGAGACTATTCTTATTAGTGAAATAAACAAGAATCATATTTATAAATTCACATTGTATCTCTAGTGTAAAAAGTGATAAAAGCTATAAGAGTAATAAAACCCAAAATGTGTAATTGCTATTGTAAAAAAGAGAGGAAAAGAAATTCCTCTAAGGAATATAACTGCATGTATGACTATCCTCATTAGTGAAATAAACAAGAATCATATTTATAAAAGTCACACTGTGTCTCTAGTGTAAAAAGTGATAATAACTATAAGAGTAATAAAACCCAAAGTGTATAATTGCTATTGTAAAAAAGAGAGGAAAAGAAAGTGCTCTAAGGGATATAACTGCATGTATGTTTGAGTGTGTAAAATATATGACCATATTGCTGAATCTTTGTTGGATCTTTGAGCAGAACTGTTTGAAGTCTCACTGTTTGAATGTCTACTATGTATCTGTTAATTTTGTAACTTGAACAACTACATCCTGGATGACAATATGTAATCTATCAATTAGTAATTTCTTATTGTTTTATTCTCTTTTTTCTTTTAGAATTCTGTATTGTTGCTACGCTTTTTCCTTTGCTTTTTTCTCTTTAAATAAAATTTACAAAATGAAAAAAGACTACTTTCATTGCATCCCACAAATTATAGTATGTTGTTTCTGTATTTTCACTGAATTTTAAGTATTGCTTTATTTCTTTTTTAATTTCATCTGTAGCCCACTGGCTGTTCAAAAGGTTGTTATTTAATTTCCATGTATTTCTGCAGGTTTTACAAATTCTTTTGCCATTAATTTCCAATTGCAGCATGCTATGGTTAGACATCATGCATGGAATAATGTCAATACCTTTGCATTTACTTAAGAATGTTTTATGGGATAATGTATGGTCTATTTTGGAGAATGTCCCATGTGCTGATGAGAAGAATGTTTGTTCTGATGTGGTTGGGTGGAACACTGTGTAAACATCTACTAAGACCAATTGCTCACAGGTATGATTCAATTCTGTTATTTCTTTGCTGACTTTTTGTCTAGTTGATCTATCTCTTTTTGGGAATGGACTGTTAAGGTCCCCTGTTATAATTGTATTCTTTTGTATTTGGTTTTTCATGTCTATTAGTGTTTGTCTTATATAGTTGGGTTCTCTTGTATTTGGTGCATATATATTCATAATTGTTAGGTATTCCTCTTGAATTTTTCCACTGATGAGTGTGTAGTGACCTTCTCTATCTCTTTTAATCATTTTACATTTGAAGTTCATGTTGTCTGCAAATAGAGTATTTATTCCTGCTTTTTTCTGGGTTCCTGTTGCATGGAATACTCTTTTTCATCCTTTGACTTTTAATCTGTGAGTTTCCTTTTGGGTCAGATGTGTTTCTTGTAAACAGCATTTTGTAGGATCATGTTTCTTGATCCATTCTGTCAGTCTATTTCTTTTAAATGTGAATTGAAGTCATTTACATTTATGGATATCACTGTTATGTACTGGCTTGACTTTGCCATTTTATGTTCCAGTTGTTTGCTTTCTGCTTTGCTTGTCCTATCTGGTGGTTTCTTTCTGTTGTTGTCCTGAGGATTGTGATCATTTTTGTCTCTGTCTAGTATGTGTTTTACTCCTCTTTCTAGGTTTGATTTGGTGGACGTTAATTTCTTCATTTGTTCTTTTTCATGGAAATACCTTGTTTCTCCATTAAATTTGGATGAAAGTTTTGGTGGCTACATCAGTTTGGGTTGAAAGTTGTTTTCTTTCAGGGCTTTAAATACCTCACTGCAAGCTCTTCTTGACTTGAGGGTTTGTGCTGAAATGTGTTCTGTGAATCTAATGGGCTTTCTTTGGTAGTTGAGTTGTGTCTTTTCTCTAACAGCTTTTAGTACTCTGTTTTTGTGCTGTATCTGAGATCTTAATTATTATGTGTCTGGGCATGGATTTATGTTGATTGTGACTGTTTTGGATTCTATATGCCTCATTTATCTGCATATCATCTTTTTCCCCTGTGTTTTGGAAATTGTCTTCTATTCCTTCTGTGAATATTTGGCTATGTGATTTGTATTGACTCCTGCCTCTTCACTGATGCCTGTTAATCTTATATTTTTTCTCTTGGCATCATCTTGAAGCTGTTGGATTGTCACCTCATGCTGCTTTGTTATTTTTAAAAGTTATATCCTTTCATGATCACTAATTGAAATCCTGTCCTCAAGGTCTGAAATCCTATCTTCATCTTCATTTATACAGTTCTGCATGCTTTGAATAGAATTTTTTGTTTCTTGCATGTCTCTTTGAGTTTTTTTTCATGAATTCTGCATGTTTTCTATATTGTTCATTCAAGGTTTCAATTAGTTTCCCATGCTCCTGTACTTTTTTCTCTATTTCTTCTTTAGCTGTGCTCAGCAACTCCTTTACAAAGTTGTTATTTCTGTCTTTACATGGGAGAGTACTTCTAATTTGATTTCCTTGGTAGCCTCATGAAGTTGTTTTTTTATTTCACTCACTAACTTTTCAGAGATTTCTGGTGTGTTACTTTTGGGTTCCTCTATTTCAGTTTCTCCTGTACTTGATCCTGGTGGCCTAGTTGTTTGAAACTGCATTTTGCTTTTTTTTTGCCATTTGTACTCTGCCTGGTGTTTTCACACTTACACTGTTAATCTGCTGTAGTCCAAGGTTTGCCACCTGGGAGCGAAGTTTCATGTTTTTCCTTGTGCTGGGATTCTGCCAGAGCATGCAGTCAGGTCTCAAGTCTGGATTCCAGGTCCTGCTTGCTGCTTGGAGTTTGTTCTGCATGGTCCAGTTAGGTCCCTATCCCTGTGTGTGCCTTGGCACGTTCTCAGACACAGGGTGTGGTTGTACCACCTGAGAGAATGCTCAAAGTCCCTTTCTATGTGCTGGGATTCCACCAGTGTGAGGGGTCAGGGCCTGAGGGTTTCTTAGTTACTTTTTACACCAAGATACAATGACCAGCACCACAGTGACTGGAGCCTGCTGAGGTCTTCCATTTGGGTGAGGGGCTCCTGAGTCTCCCATCCAGCCAGCACATCAGTGCACTTTAGTTCAAGATTCCGATATTACACATGCAAGGGCAGGCTCAGCAGAAGCAGTCTGCGGCAGTTTTAGGCCTGGGGTGTGCTTCTGCAATGTTCCTGGTAGAAGGGCAGGCCCAGCAGAAGCAGTTTGGGGCAGTCCATGCTTGGGGCAGGCTTACCTGATGTTCCCAGTGGAAGGGTGGTCCCAGCAGAAGCAGTCTTATGCCTTATAATCATGTATCATAAAAAATGCCTTTTTTACCATCTCCTCTACACCCTAATTGTCAGGATTCCTCTGTTTTTATGTAGACTGACCCAGACACTCTGAGATCTCAACAACTTACACCTTTCATCTCTATAGTAAAACCTCTCCTCCAGGACACATATCACCCCCTTCCTTTGCTATTCATCAATTTCATGAACACAACCGTGGTCAGGACTGGCAGGTAGATTTTTCACACATACCCTAACACAAAACTCTTAAATATCTTCTCACCTTTGTTTGTACTTTTTCAGGATGGATAAAAGCCTTTCCTACAACCAGGTTGACTGCTGGTGTAGTTACTAAAGTCCTGTTACAGGAAATCATCGCACAGACTACAACAAAGGTGGAGCAGCCCCTACCTGGTCTTCTTGGCAACCCTAACAGCAGTCAAACTTGTTAGACTGCCATCCTGGTTCCACATCATGCAAGCTAAGTGGTGCCCTCCCAACCCTGAATCTAACCATCCTGAGTGGTCATCTCATCTTCTATTGCCCACCCGTCTCCCTCTCACCAATGCCTTACAGCCACAATTCTCATGTTTTGTTATCAGGCTTTATATTTCTCATGCTTCTTATTCTTTCCAGCTCAACTCCTGGACCAGAGACAAGCCCTGCCTACCTACACTTTTAATTTTTACCCTTTCAGATGGGGGAATAATCACCTCTCATAACTTCACTCCTCCTAACCCCACATTTATTTTTCAGAATTTTACCTCACCGTGGTCCTGATGAAATGGCATATTTAAATCAAAGGCACCTTTCCTTCTGCTTCCCCTTGGTCCTTAAATATGACAGTGGCCTGCCTCCTCATAGCACCTTGTTTCTTTGTTTTTTCCAGTGTAAGATGTGGGCATTCACCAATGATAAAATAGTCATGGCTAAAACCCCTGGTACCAGCTTCTACATGGGCATCAACAATCATCCTGTCAACCTTCCTAAACCCCAAGATGGTGCCCCTTTTCAGCAGGAAGTAATAAGAGAGAGATTTTTCCCTTTTCCTAACAATAAAAAGATGTGAATGAAAGAGTTTTGCCCTAGAATAAATTACTGTATGATCATGGCAGTGGTCTGACCTGGTGGAAGGCCAAAGCAGGAACACCTAACACTTCCTGCTTCTTCCTCAGCCCTAATTGCAACTCCCCTTTTTGTTTGCATGCAGAAAATTCCAATAAGCTCCTCACACATCATCCAGCCCACCCTAAGCACCAACCCTGGTCAGAGGTAATATATATATCATCATGGCAATGGTTAAAAGGTGTGCCATGATATTGCACACCTCCTTCTTCCCAGAAGCCCATACAGCTTCCCCCTGCCAAAAGTCTGCCAAAGCTCAGGAATGTAAAGATTTACTCAATCCCCTGCATTCTTACAAAATAAATCACCTCACACCAGCCACCAGAGCCTAGATCAGGCAGAACCTGCCCTTTGTCTGTAGAGAGCTGCCACAGCCCTCCTTGTGGTGACTTCTTCTGGACCCTCCCCGCTTATTAAATGCTTTTCTTATCTACTTGCCTCCTCTCTTTAATATTGTGTGTTGCTCTAGATTGAGTACAAATCACTCAATCACAGAGTGGGCTACCAGACTATCTTTTGTAGGGACTTTAATAGAGTAAAATTATGAGGTGAACCGGGTCCAAGATGGGGAAAACTAGAAACTCCCAATGCAGATAGGCATGAGGCGGGACAGAACTATGGTCAACCAATAAGATTAATTGTTCTGGTAAAATTGACCAAATCAGCAACAAGTGGGTAAGTGAGCCACATAGCAAGCAAGCATTCTTTAGGAGCAGTGACATTTCCTGTCGGGGGATGGGATGGTGACTCCTGGTTTTGTCAAAGTTATCCATACCTATTTTGAATATCAATCCCTGATGTTTATACTTAGGGTGTGGTTGCATTTGTTTTGCCTTTTGTTTTGGGATCTGGCCAACAGTGAGAGGTATTTGTCTCCTCCAAGGTTGCAGGTATCAGGTCTTTTGCACTGTCTCCTTTGAGGGCCTAGCCCTTTCTGACTGCCTGTAATATTTCTAACTAACTCAGCTGCCTGTAACACTGTGGTTCAGATCAGAATGCTGCCCACATGTGCTCAGGTGGAGGTTTTGGAAGGTGATTGGATTATGGGGGCACTGTAATCATTAGTGGATTGGTCCATTCTTGAGTTTGTGGCTGAGTGTGTTACTAAGAGTTTGGGACTGGTCAGAAGAGCAGGCCACTGGGGATGTGAGCCAGAAGGGAATAGTCTTGTTCTTAGTTTTTTCCTTCTTTCTCTGCTTCCCAGTTGCCATGATGTGAGCAGCTTTCTTCTGCAGCCCCCCTCCACCATAGTGATCTGCTTTGGATTTGGCTATGGACTGAAAACATGAACCAAAATAGACTTTTCCTTCTTTAAGTCATGGCACACAATATTGTGCCCAACAGATGAAGAAAGTGACTGAGACACTATATAATGCACTCTTCCTTTATTCAGTAAGTGACTTGAAGATATGAATACATACATACATAGTTATATGTTACATACCATAGGAATTTCCATATATAGAATGATCTCAGTCATTGTAAAAGTTACATTTTACAAAAGTACTTCTATTGCCTTATTTTGACTATATTCACTTTTGTCCACAGATGCACAGGTGTCTGGAGAAAATGAAAAAGAAGCTTTCATCCCGATGTAGGAGTGACAATAGGGAGTTTTTGCCAAAACCCTTGAATCAAGTCAGAGGAGGAACATAAAGACTAATAGTGAAAAGAGGAGACTGAAAAAAGGGATTTCTTTGAACAGAATACTTTCCCTGCTGAGCCTTACACATTCCCTTTTTGAGGCAGGGAAATCACAGTTTTGTTGTTGTTTCCTTTGTTCTTCCCTTGGTGCAGAAAAAAACTGTGCTGCTTTTCCACTAAACCTCTTCATGTTTTGATTACTGCTCACCAAAGAAACATCTGAACATTAGAGCAGATTTGTCCAACCTTCTGGCTTGCCTGATTCATAGTAAGTGGCATCAGTGAAAGTGAAATATGTTGGATAAAATACATAATATATTGCATAAAATATATAACATATAATATAATGTTTATAAATAACAAAACCTTATATTTTATATTTGTTATTATAATATCTAAAAAGGTAAGCAGATAAGCAACCTATAGACCAGAGGGCAGGGATCTCTGATCCAGAGTAGTCTTTGCTACTCATAAACCAGTAGCTTTAGCATCACCAGGAAAATTAAAATGAAGCATCTCAGGCATCATGACAGATTACTGCATCAGCATCTGCATCTTAAAAGATTCTCAGGTGATTAAAGTGTACGCTAAAGCTTTAGAAGCACTGCTCTCCATCTTCAGGATCATCTCTTCAAAGATCCTTGCTGAGTATTCCAGACAGAGAAATCTAAAATCTAGGACTTGAAAGGAAGGAAATCATCAGGTATTTCATGTTCTTTGGCAGAGGTCATGGTAGAAATAGATCTTTCTTTTCAAACAAAAAAAGTGCATGCAATGAAGACAGGCACATGTTAGCCATGATTTTCTTCCCCTTCTTCATTCCCACTCTCCTGATGTGTCACACTGCTGCAGCATAAGTATTTAATATGTATAGGGAGGATATTTTAAATTCAAAGTGTTAGAATCTTTGAGAATAGATAACTGTTAAAAATTACTTTTATCTGTATTTATAAACAGCCATTTAATTGGATGGTGACAATAGAATAAAAAAACTTGCCTCTGAAGGCAGGCAGAGGAATGATTAAATTAATTTAAAATAATTGCTTTAATCTTGATACTTTGAATCATATTGTTAACTCTTTCAATTCTCTCAGCCTGAGGTAAAGAAAAGAATATATCCCTATGTACCTCTAATTCACGGTGAAATTTCTGCCCTGAAGTGCCAGCCTGTCACCACATTATTCATGTGACGAATGGGGAGAGATTCAGAAGTGATTCCTTACTCCAGCCTCAATGCTTAATTGCCACTGCTTTAAAACAGAAAGCCAATTTCAGAAGTGGAACCATTAGCAGCTATTATTAATTCTTTGGCTCTAATAGATTGTCAAGACCAGAACTCAATTGGAGAAGGTACTCAGCAACAGGACACAGGATAACAGCATATAAAAGAGAGACAAGAATGGGTTGATATCTAGGCAAGTCAGGAAGGGGCCCAGGATGGGGAGAGAACAGTTGAAATTTATGGAGATCCATTATCTTAGTCATTTGGGCAACAGTCATCATCTCATTATTTTACTTTAAAAAAGTATACTTCTCATGCTTAGCTTTCTATGAGCTTTACTCCATCCATAATTTCAATTTCATAATTTCCTGAAGTGCTCTGGCTTGGTGTGACCAATAGCTTTTTATGATCTGATATTTGGTATATGCCTCCAAATAGTTGGGAGAAGATAACTGTATAGGTCAGCTTTGCATTGTGGAGCAAATTACCTTAGACTTTCAAATTAAGGGAGAGATTTAACTTGACTTATGTGTTCAGAGGGTTTAGTATATGGTTGTCTAACTTCACAAAGATATGGTAGAAGTGTTTGGTAGAGGAAAGTTGATGAAGGCATGGCAACCAGAAAGCAGACTTAGAAAAAGCTAGAGAAGAAAGGACCAAGGACCAGATGTAATCTCCAAGATCACACCCCTATGACTCCCTTTCTCCAACTAGGCCCTACCTCCTCACAACTTATTTCATTATGAAGTAATGGAGGAGTGATCCACTGATGTGCCCTCACAACCTAATCACTTCTCCAGGACTCTCTTAATCAAGTCAAATTGACAGGATCAAATGGTTCAAAGATCACTGTATGTATGTGACATTTATTTAAGTGTCTGTCTCCAAATTTTGATAAGAATCACTGAATGTTATTAAAGGGAAAAAGAATCATTGCTTTTCAATTGGAAACAAACTACATGGGAACTAAAAACATGATAATGTAGACTGCTTTCAGCAATATAGGGCATTCTGCTTTGAGCTCTCTTGGTGTCAAGATTTTAATGAGAGGCATTATCAGCAAGAACCAGATGTGGATCATTATTATTAGTATTTCCATATGCTGACTTCCTTCTGGGGGACTTAGAGATTCTACATTGATTATTTCATTTATCCTCAAGGGCTTTTGATTATCACTACTGGACTAGGGAACAGAGGGAATAGACATACAAATGCATAACCTTTGAAATTTCACAAAATGCTTTTGCACCCAGCATCTTGTTTGAGTTTCATAACAAGGGTAGGAGATCTACAGAGGTTATCTTGCCTTGTTTGTGAAAGTGCAGCTTTTGAAAGGTAGGGCTTCAGGCTCCAATTGTCTGCTTCTTTGTACTATCTTCTAAATGCCTCAAGGGCAGCAGCTTTCTGTACTGCTGTTGCTATAGACAGTATTTGTTGTTTTTAATTTATTTATTTATAGTTACTTTTTTGGTATTTTGATACAGGGTCTCAATATATAGTCCAGGCTGGACTTGATTTTCCTATGTAGCCCAGGTTGGCCACAAACTTAGTGATCTTCCTGGCCCAGCCTCCTAAGTTCATGGATTACAGGTATGCACCACAATGTCTGCCTTTTGCTGTTCTCTAACTTGTGAACCTGGATGGTAGCTAAGTTCTTCAGAAGCAGTGAGTCCTTCTTCCACTGCATTGTTTGTTCTCCATTTCTTATACTTTGACACTTCATTGAGGGTTTGCAACCTTGAATGTAGTTCCTATATCTGTCTCTTGTTTTCTGACCCAAGTAGTATTTTAGCCTCTACAGTTTTCATGGGTCTTTATACATAAATTCAAAAGTGATCCTTACTTTTAAAATCTATGCCCATTTCTAACAAACATCTTGCAATAGACTTCCAAACCTCCACCACCTCACTTTTTGCCCCTTGGAACGATATCAGTATGCATCTTCTTTTTTTTGGGGGACTGGAGATCAAACTCATGACCTTACACTTGCCAGCCAGGCACTTATGCCACTGAGCTAAAACCCCCAGTCCCAGGATGCATCTTCTTAGCCAACTGTGAGTCCAGATTTCTGGTTGGGATAGTCTTCATTTATCCTTAGCAGCAGCCAAAATTTACTAATCTTTATTTCCTGTTTTAAGAAACCAATATATCTATTTTTTCTGCAACACAATATAACAAGATTGATAGGATATTTTAAAATATGTTTCTTTTCTGTAGAAGACCATGTGGAAGATTGATAGGATGTTTTAAACTATGTTTCTTTTCTGTAGAAGACCATGTGGATGGCCCTCTTTGAATGCACATCAACTCTGCATTAGTTAAATTAAGCCCTATGTCTGTGTACTGATATGTATAGAGCTGGTTAAGCAATTTTTAATTGGTTCTAAGCAATGTAAATAAGGCTATCTGAGGTACTGATATGTAATCTTTGAAGCCAGTGACATTTTTTGTCTTCTCACATCATGTTTCCTATAAACAGTTGAGCACAGAGGGATGCCAAAGCTTCACGGCTCCAGGAATGTCAGCTGGGTTTGAACCTCAAGATAAGGAGCTGACTTCCCAAGGGAACAAAAATTTATATATTAGAAACTGAGCAACAGCTTCTTAAATTCTTTAAATGCTACTCCAATGAGTTATGTATATTGGTCTTTATATATATATATATATATATTTGCATATTGTAAATTTTTTTATCAGCTACAAGGGGCAGGGACTTGTATTGATAGAAAAGATAGAGTGACATTAAAGTATATTCTCATGTACTAATTGTTATCTAACCCATTGTATCACATCTGAAATTATTTCTAGGGAATCCATAATAATAATATGCAGGAGGTCTGGAGTTTGGCTCTCAGTCAATTTAACGGAGACTTTGTATCATTCACCTACTGCCCTTTTGGTAGAGGCCTTAATTAAAAGATTTAGCAATAATACCAAGGAAATGATTGGACTGATTATTGCAGGGATTACTCCTTTAGTATTTTTGATAACCAACACAGCTATTGGCTCTGTGGCTCTAGCCTATTCAGTACAAACTGCTCACTTTGTAGACAATTAAATGAAAACTGCTGATAAGAGCTAAAAAATTTAGTGAGAAATTTATATAAAGTTGCAAACCCAAGTGAACTTCTGTCTTTAGGGTGAAAGATCAGATTAAACATTTATAGTTACAACAGTTTTTTTTTGTACCAGAGATTGAACTCATAACCTTGCACTTGCCAGTCAGGTACTTACACCACTGATCTAAATCACCAAACCTACAACAGGGTTTAAAGTGTCACTATAATATGACTTGCTTTTGTATCACCCCATTACCATATATCAAAAGCCTACATCCTTCAGGAATGATAAAAAAATGTATATATATACATGGAGCAATGCATCAAAATATTACTATGGATATAGATGCCTTTCAGAGACTAGTGCTGTGTATGTTAAAACAGATAGCTACTTTTGATACCCAAATAAAAGATTGGGATAAGTTTCCTGATCCTATAAAGCAATTGAACCCATTTGTATATCCCAAGGCTCATTTTTGGTTTTATATCAAAATTAGTATACTCATTCTCTTGTTTTTATTCTTCTCATTAAAGTCAGTCATAAAAAGGTCACAATCCAGAGATGACTACAGGCTATACAATGGTGACTGACCCCGCTCAAGTTCCTTCAAAAAGACAAGAAACAGAGAGATGTAGAAGATCATGTGGATGGCTCTCCTTAAATGCAGAACAGTCATCTCTGCATTAGTTAAACCAAGCCCTATCTCCATATACTGATACATATAGAGCTGGCTAAGCAATTTCCTTCTCCCTTCAATTGGCTCTAAGAAATGCAAATATGGCTAACTGAGGTACTTATATGTAATCCTTGAAGACAGCTGATAGTTTCCTGTTCCCTCACATTGTGTTCCCTATAAGTGGTTGAGTACAGCAGATGGCAGAGCCACATAGCTCCAGGAATATCAACTGGATTTGAGCCTCAAGATAAGAGGCTATGACTTCCCAGGGCACAAAAGTTTATATACCAGAAACAGAAGCAATAGCCTCCTAAATCATTCAAATGCTACCCCAATTGAGTTGTACAGATTGGTCTGTCTGCATCTCCTCCCTGCATATTGCAGAGGCACTTTCTCACCACCTGGCCAGCTCAGCTCATATTTTTCAAGTAATTCCCACCATTCTCACCATCACTCATCCTCAAGTCTCTCCCATGAGATAAAATTCTGGGTGAGGCCTTGGATGAAGGCCTTTATTCTGTAAATCTTCACCTGGACTGGATTCAGGACCCCTTGGCTATCTGTAATTATAAATATGTCTTAGTGTCTTTATTCTTGCCATGAGTTGTACTGGAGGTGATAGATTAAAAATAACTCACCAGGATTCCAATAATGTTTCCATGGGATTATAAATATAACTTTCTGGACTCAAGTTAGATGGAAAAAGGGATTACAATTCTTGGATTACAATATTATAAGGGATTACAATTGGAATTACAATACTCTCCTACCCTGATTATATAGCCCCTTGAGAAACACAGTTTTATTATTACTTATCAAGCTTTATTGTTTTTGTAACTGTTTTGTATCTGTCACACTAAACTATGACCTCCTTGAAGACAGGAATGTAATTCAGTTACTCTTCATATTTTCAAGCACCATGCAGAGTGCTTGGAGTGTAATTTGTTGAACAAATGAATGGATAAAGAATACCAAAAAAGTACATTTTAAATGCAACTGCATTATTTTCCCTGTGTCTTGTCCTGTTTTCAACACAGGTAAAAATTAGAAGTATAGTGTCATTGAAGATGGCAAGAGTTCCCTTCTCTATTTTTCTCATTCTCTTTATTATCCAATTGATTATTTACTCCTTGGGCTCCATTTTGACTTTCCTTGATAAACTATACAATCCCTTCTTTTATATGTGGTTTATCCCTTGATAAACTATATAATCCTTTCTTGTATGATTAAACTGACAATACTTGTTTACAATTGAATGAAAAACCTCTAAAAATCAAGACTACCAAAAAGGACTAATCTGTTATCATAATACTCCCAGAGGGAAATGATTCAGCACTGTAATTTAGAAGGTGTCACATCAAAATAAAGGGGCAGTTCAACTTCATATAGTCAGCCTACTGTTTACACCTGACCTTTAAATTAACTTTATATTGATAGCTGTTTACATTTCTATTGTGACCACTAGACCATGCATTGCAAACTATCTGGTGGGAAGATCCAAGTGTTTTGCATATTTGTGATTTTCATTCTATCAAAACTTCTATAAAATAAAACAAATAATTTACCAGACAAATATCATGAAAAAAAATTATATAAAATAAAAGCCCCATGTAATTAACATGAAAAAGTACTCTGTTAAATTTGTATAAGCTTCCCAAATGGTTACTCTCAACAGCTACTATACTTCTGTCATTGTGAACCAATCTATACAGCACTATATGAGGTACATTACCTGAGATTTTGTGTGTATCCAGGACTTAGCCAAGCCTTCTTAAAGCCTGAATTTTCTTGGATTCACAGAAGATAGCCTCCATCATGCCTAGTGATCACCATGTCTAAATGAATACATGTGCCCTTTTTTCAAGGATTATCAACCATTGTGGTCATGAGTTAGAATTGATGCAAATGACCTTGACCTGTAACAAAAGGTACAATCTGTAGAGACTGATGTGGGTTAAATTTCTGGTTTAGCCATTATGGTCTATGTGTCCTCATTGTCACTGAGGTACTTTGCAGAGGAGCTCTGGTCCTTTGAGTGTTGTTTCCTGGCTCTGGTGCAGAGCACTCAACCTGTAGGCACAGATCCTTCATCCTGCTAGCACAGACTTTCTAGCTTTTGGGCTTTTGGGCCCTCTCAGCACAAATCTGTGAAACAAACTTGCATGAGTCGTTACTTTGGGTTCCAGGCCCAGCAGGACTCATAGGGTGCTCCAGGTCTTCATCTGGACTAATGCAAGATTTTGCTGTGGGATCAAGGCCCTCAGCTGGATTCCTTGAGTCTTAGTGTGTGGACAGATTCCCTACACTCTTTCTTTTGTGTTTTACTTTGGGTGACTATCATAAAATAATACTATAAATTATGTGTCCAGTATGTAATTGTTTTCCTTGCAATCCATGACTACAATGGTATCAGTGTAATTATTTGATTAAAGCCCATCTCTTCTTCTAGAAAGTAAGTTCCATGAAGCCCCATAGCATGTCTATTTTTGTTTATAATTACATCCTCAGTACCTAACATAATAACCAGCAGATAGTAAGTGATTAATAAATATTTCAGAGAATGGACAGAATGAATGCCTTCTTTTCCTTCCCAGGGCAGATTACTTTGCCCTCAACTTTCCTTCCAAACTTAACACTATCCTGACCCTGTGTAGGACCCTGTGTGTGTGTGTGTGTGTGTATGTGTGTGTCGGGGTAGGGTCTTCAAACTCTTCCTGGAGGGAAAACCTAACCAAGGTAGTAGCCTTCAAAACCTACCTATATAGTCTTTAAGCTTTAGACTAGTTCCATTGACCAGAGGACAAGAGAACCATGACACTGATGACTTCTGCTCATTGACCACTGTACTCAGTAGCTAGCTTGTTCCTATCAGCTGGTAATAATGGGATCCATTTTCTAGTCATTAAGGTATAGTTCAGCATCACCAAATCTTATTATCTATCACCTTAAGAGCAATTTTCCTGATTAAGTTATCCATTCCACACTTATATGCGTGTAATTATAGTTCTTGAAGAGAAATTAAGGAGCAGTGATAATAAGAAATCATTGGTGATGGTGATATGGAATTGGCAGCTAGTGCAGTGTGATATGTCACTTCTTGGCAGCACATGTCATTAGGAATTTCACATAAGGTTTAAGGAAGCAGTGTATATTGGTACCACCTCAACAACCTAGAAACCTTCAATTCAAGTTACATCTAGGTTCAAGAGCTTACATATATTTACTCCTTGTCCCTAAGCTTGTTACTCACCCAATTAATCACAGACACATAAAAGTCTTAAACACTTTGCCTTAAGGGATAATTGAAGACTTGGCAGGAAGATGGCAAGTTTAAGCACAGTTTGGGCAATTTAGCAAGACCCAGCCTCCAAATAAAAGAACTTTAAAAAGACTAGGCATGTAACTCAATGTGAACATTCTAGTACTGGGTTCAATCCCCAGTATCACATACAAAAAGAGACCTGGATTTTTAAAATCTCAGACTGAGTCAATATGTTGCCTTTGCTTCCATAGATAAACTCTACACAAATCTTAAGACTCTGCATGGACTGAGGCTTAACATACTAATACTTTCTTCAATGAAAAGTTTTAATTACGCAGCAACTGGACAATTCAAATGATTTTTTTTTGTATCAGGGATCGAACTCATGGCCTTGTGCTTGCCAGGCAGGCGCTGGTGCCACTAAGCCAAGCTCCCTGTTCTCAAATGATTTTTTAATTGATCATAGTTCTCTAAACATTCTAATATCACATGCTCTAGCTTTTATTTTTTCTGAAGAAAAGCATGCCATAGGAAGACTATAACAGTGATTAGTCTCATAATTATTTTATTTGCTTAAATGTTCTGCTATTTGGATTTTTCTCCAACTGTGACTATTTTAAACACTCTTTCAAATGATGCGATTAACAATATTCTTCAACATCTGAGATATTGTTGGCAGGACCTATGGATCTGAGTAATTTCAATGGCTTTCTACAGAGCTGGAAAAGCCATTTTAATATAATTTTTCTTCAAATGAATGTGCTTTGTGTATGTTATGGCTTTTCCTTTTAAGTTATAACTGGGAAGTCAAATAAAATCAAACAAAAGTAGGGCTTATCTAACAATAAAAAAAATATTTTGCCAAAGTGTTATATTTTTCAGATAATTTTAACCCATCCTCTGCTAACTCTTCAACTGGTCTCTAATTAGGAGGCCTATTGAAAAATTTCTTTCCTTGGTTATACTCATATATTGTTCTATTATCTGATTCCAGGTTTCTCAATAAAACTATCTACTGTATGAAATAATTTCCCTGTTGCTAAAAATCATTTGGAAAATGTTTGCCAAGTGTCCCTTAGACATAATTATTCTTTGCCTACTCCATTTCCCAATATTCCATTAAAATATGCATAAATAATTTTAAAATGAAGCTATATCAGTGAGATCAGATGATGAGATACTGCATGACCCAGGTACTTTCCAATGGTCAATGGGCTGTGGATCAACACTGGACCCAAAGGCAGGCTTTATGGGCTGACTAGTGGCCCATGAAATGCTCAGAAATAATAATTTTAACCAATACAATCCTGACTCATAGGGCACTTCAATATGAGACTTTAAAAAATAGTCTGTTGATCAGTAGTGGGAAAATGAGATGCAGACTGAATAGCAGAGCTAAGTCAGTAGCAGAGCAATAGAAGATGGAGAAGTAGGATGCTCATTTGTAAGAAGATAGCATAGTTTACGTTGCATAATGAATAATGGTCGAGATCTTTAGATGATTTGTTTTATCCTATTAACTTTCTTTTCTTCTTCTTCTTCTTTTTTTTTTGTACCGGTGATCAAACTCACAACCTCACGCTTGCCAGGCAGGGGCTTATGCCTCTGAGCTAAATCCCCGGCCCCCTATTAACTTTCAATAACTAAGATATGCTGAGAATATCACTAATCTTTATAACGTGAGTGTGCCTACTATGTGGATCAATTTTTCAAAAATTTTTGAAGTCTATTCTTCAGTATAGATCAAATTGAATCTGTGCTAAAATAATAACCTAGCTCTTCTCATTCCAAATTTAATGATTTTGTGAGATAAATCTTGCTTCCTATCAGAAACTTTAGCCTTCAATTAATTGAAAAGTTATGGTTTGAGATATTGTGACTTCTTCTGATTTGGTACTATCAACTGCATCAGCACTATGGAGCAGTCATGTGAGGAAAGGCTGGTGATAATTTTGAGATGATAGTGATATAGGGGAATGAAACTCTTAACCTACTAGATGTCCTGTATGAGTTTGTGTTCTCTAAAATCAAAAGAATGAATTTTCAGAACTACAGAGGTTAAGAGTGGAATGTATTTATTGAAAGAAAGAAAGTTTTGAGAGAGAGAGAGAGAGAGAAAGGCATTCTGAGTAGGTTGCCAAAGACTGTCTTTTCTAGGGACTTTTATAGAACAAACCCATGAGATGAGATGGGTCCAAAGTGGGGAAAAATGGGAACTCACAAGTTGGGCATGAGGTGGGACAGAACTATGCCAACCAATACAATTAATTGCTCAGGTAAAATTGATTAAATCCAGTACAAATGGAGAAACAAGTCACAGAGCAAGCAGGCATGCCTGAAGAACAGTGACTCCTCCTGTAGGGGGTTGGGATAGTGACTCCTGGCTTCCTCAGGGTGACAGATAGCTATTCAGAATATCAATCCTTAGGATGTAGCTGTACTTCTTTGACCCTTTCTTTGTCTTGAGGCCTGGCCCACAGAAGTTATCTGCCTCCCCCACAGTTGCTAGGTATCTGGCCTTCAGCACTGGCTCCTTCAAGGGCCCAACCCTGTCTGACTGCCTATAATAATTCTATCTAATTCAGTTGCCTGTAACAATAGGTTAATTTTTAGGTGATAGAATTATTAAATGTTCCTTTTCTAGATGAATCTGTCTCCTTACTCTGTCCAAAATTCTGCAACAGTGATACTGTTACCTTTACTTCTTGGGATAATACCCAAGACTTCATTTTCTAGCAGATATTAGTCCAAGACAAGAATCTTTAGCTAAGATAACCAAATAAATCTAATGACTGAAACTTATTTTTCAGACTGTGTGCCTCCTATTCCTGCAAATGTTTGTGTGGTATGAAGTATCTGGTTGTGTGAAACCTATTGTAAGACTCTCCATATTGATAGGTTCAGCTTATCCACAGAATCAAGGCAATTTAAAAAAAATACTAAACTTCCTTTAACCTCTGTGTTCACATCAGTAAAATGAAAAACATAAAATCTGCCATGTTAACATAGCCCCCTGACTCCTTAACCATAAAAATTACAAATGCTACTCCCAAATCATTTTGTCCAGCCTCCTTTTACCTCAATGGGTAAAAACTGAGCTTCGAATGGGATAATGTAGGGGCATTTGAATAATGCTAGAAGGTGCTGACATCATCACTCTTTGGTTTTATTTGCATGATGCGATTTTTTTAATCAGTATCAGAGATCAAACTCATGACCACGTGCTTGCAAGGCAGGTGCTTATGCCGCTGAGCTAAATCACCAGCCCCTTGCATAATGCCTTTGCTAAATGTTTAAAAGGATCCTCTTGGCTGCTTAATTATGCATTATCATGATTAAAACTCTATTTATCACCTTATCTGCCAACACTTTTTGTACGAAGTGGACTTGGAGTTAGGCTTTAACTCAATGCAGAATAGCAGCTAGTATTTCTTTGTCATGTGTCTTTAATGGTATGTCTACATTTATCCCTAGATTAACTAACATACTCATATATCCCTAGCCAGAAGGACACTTCTAGATTTGTTCTATTCAGTTCTCATGCTCCTCTAGAAAAATAATGTATCTTATCTGGAAAAGCTTTGAGAGATAGTCTTGCATAAAGATTCTCAAATGTCAGTCTGCAAACTATCTGCATTTCAATTACCTAGTAGAATTTCACAAATATAGAATTTTTGTTAAACTTTTTATTACAAAATTGCAGACATAAAAATAAAGACAATCATGAAGAACTCCTTGATACTGATCACCTAGCTTCCATAGTTGATACCATCTATGATCAAGCATGCTTCATTTGCATCTCACCTGATTCTTCTCCTTCTGAATTATTCTGAAGGAAAATTTCATGCATAAATATTCCAAAGTGCAAAATAGTGTCTTAAATTTTTAAAACAAATATTTCCAGAATTTTGGTTTAATGGGTTTGGAACAGGGACCAACAATCAGTGTTCGGAATGGGTGAGCTTGATATGCAAATTTGGGAACAGCTTCATTTGACTCTCTTTTTCATATGTACAGAAGTACAAGCTAGATAGAAGTCACCAGTTGAAGGATATCCCTTGATTTGTCACAAAGGCAGGTTTGAAGCCCATTTGAAAAAGACAAGTGCTTTGAAAATAGTGTGCCATTTACTAGGAGTCAAGGAAAGAAGTTTCTGAAGTGTCAGCTGAGCAATGAAGCCTTCCTACTCCATGCTGGTCTCATGCCTTTGAGCTCAGCTTTCATTGACTGGATCCCTCATTTGGAAGTTAATCACAGACAGTCTTGTGACAACTCATGTATTATGGAATTGATTTTACTCTTAAATTGCTTTTACTATTTAGCTAAAATTTAAAGTCATGAAGAGCATACTTTGTCTGATCTTGCTTTGCACCCCTGCCCTCTCTATCCCCTGATAGAGGTCTGCATGATGTCCTATTACATCTGATATTTTACTACAGTGCATTACTTCATACTTACTCCATTAATAGGTTGACTTACTGCATTGTTTATCACTATGCTAAAAACAGAGAAAAAAATTGTGCCTTATAATGTCCCTAAATACAAACACACCCATGTGTTGTAACTTGAAAGATCCTGTTCAAATATCCTTGCCCAAAAACATTTTTTTCAATAGCTTCAATATTACCTGGAATCGACACTTCTAATCAATTCTAAATAGCTGGGTTGAAACTCTAAAATTTAAACAAAAATGTTAATCCATGAGCACCTTAGCATAAATTAGTTGATGGTATCATCATGAGGTAAATCACTTTGATGTCATGAGAGAATTTAGGCATTCCTTTGGATGAGCTCAATTAGGATTCCATAGCAATGGTTAAGAGCTGGTGAATACTCAACAGACAAAAATTATTTTACTGAAAAGAGGCCTTGCATAGTTTATGATAAAGATTATAGCTTTGGGAGTGATGAGATAGCTACACTAATAGCTATCATATCCCTTCTCAACCTCTACTTCTACATGCGACTATCATACTCCACATCCCTAACTCTGTTCCCATCAAAAAATAACATAAAAACCAAATGATATTTACAAAATACAAAAAAAACTTTTCTCCTACCCGCAACAGCCACCCTATCCATCTTCCTCCTACCCCTCACACCAATATTTACTATCCTATACTAGAGGATTAGGTTAAACAGACCAAGAGCCTTCAAAGCTCTAAGTAAATATTAAGCATTATTTATCCCCTGCATAAAGACTGTAAGCTTCCATCTCACATCAACTGAACGCAAATCAGACGCTTTATTTAAGCTAAGCCCTCACTAGATTGGTGGGCCCTAACCCCACGAAATTTTACTTAACAGCTAAATACCCTAATCAACTGGCTTCAATCTACTTCTCCCGCCCTTGAAAAGGGGCGGGAAAGGGCGGGAGAAGCCCCGGCAGAATTGAAGCTGCTCCTTTGAATTTGCAATTCAATATGAAAAATCACCTCAAGGCTAGTGGTAAAAAGAGGCTTAAACCTCTGTGGTTAGATTTACAGTCTAATACCTACTACTCGGCCATTTTACCCTACCTATGTTTATCAACCGTTGGTTATTCTCTACAAATCATAAA